>KK112443.1:353174-372436 GCA_000611955.2 Stegodyphus mimosarum | reverse complement strand
TCTTTCCCTACCACCAACGTCTTGAGAGGGTTTCGGGAGTCTACGTATTTTAGAGTTCTCCCTTGACACATAGATACTATATGCTTAGAAACATCCATGCCTTCTCTGGGATTCGAATTTGGTGCAGTTGTCAATGAAACTAACCATTACCCAGCTATCTAGGGAACTCAATGTAATAACCTCAGTTGTCCAGTCACATACACGAACACCATTCCTGATGCTCAGCCAATAACGATTCATTTGTATTTGATGATCCTATATATGTTATCTTTTGTTCAGAATTTTCTTGCGCACCTCATAGGTCTTGGTCTGACTAAATTTTTTTAGTTGATGTCAAAAAATTACTGCTGGGTTAAAAAGTACATAAAATCTCCTAAATGTTGGTGGATCATCTTTCAATAGTTGGAAAATTGAGATGCTGCTGTGCATACACAAATGAACATAGAGGAAAGAACAAATATAAGTTGTCCAATGTGTAATGATGGGTTTTACAAAGTATGCTCTATCCTGTACCATACGATGTAAAATCTGTTTCGTATAATAAAGTTTTCTACAATAATAGGTGTGCTTTTAGTAAATCGATCTCTACCTGTGGGACATATGTATCCCACTATTAACTACATCTGGGACATATATATCCCACTATTATCTACAGCTGGGACATATGTATTCCACCATTAACTACAGCTGGGACATATGTGTCCCACCATTAACTATGGCTGCGACATATTTATTCCAGCCTTGGGCTTGAAAACTGCTTGTCAAAAAAAAGAAAATCCCAAATGCTAAATTTATCTTATTTATGACATATTTTGTTCACTTGGATAGAAAATTGGACTTAAAATATACATATATGTTTTTTTTTATAATTCATAGTAAAAAAAGTCTACTTTTTTCAGTGAATTATGATATTATATGCTGTTAATGCTAAAATTGATTTGCACAGTTGTGTTGAATGTGCTTAAAGTTTCTAATTTCAATTTTTGTGTAATTGAAAATTTGTAATATAATTCAGTTTTCAAATGGAAATATTGTTAGATAATTAGCATGTTTTTTTTAATTCATTTTTGTATAAATTAAAATTTATAGCTCTGAAATTTTTTAATATTTGAATTGTATAAAAAACTCATTTTTCACTTTACAGGGAGGAAAGTGGGCAATCACCAGTGAACAATGGGTGTTCTTCAAACAAAAAGAAGGTAAACTTTACAATGGCAAATAAAAATTTCTTATATGTAGTTTACCTTTTCTCTCTCACTCTCTCTCTCTCTCTCTGATGTATTATAAAAGCCTTTGGAAATGTACAAATTAAAGGCAAATTTTACATTATAATTTATTTGTACAAAAATTCAGATTAACAAGAAAAAGCTATATAGTAAAACTTTTTTGTTGTTTCTACCCCTAAAATTGCAGCATTCTAACTGTAAAAGTTAAAACATGATATAGCTTTACCTTTATTGTTGTTATTACTATTACTGTTTCTTTAAGCTGAAATGAAAGAGACATTTTCTAATTTGGATTTTTTTCATCACCATATTAAGAGTTGCAGGCTGTAACGTGAGCTTACACTCTCTGTGAGCTCACTTTTCTGTATTTTTACTGCTATTTCTTTTTTGCCTTTGCAAATATCTTGAAACAAATTCTGATTTCTTTTATTTCTAGATTAATTGGAAGTTGTGTAAATTAAGCCCTTCCTTCCAATCTTGGATTAATTATGTTGAAATGTACCTGTAATTTTGATATGTAGTTTCAAAGGTATAAAACATATATGCTTCTTTTTTTAGCCAAAAGAAGCATTAGCTCAAAAGGGCTATTAATTTCGTTTTGGCACTTTGCATCGATTCACTGTAAATGTCCATATCACTTTTCAAATTATTGCAACAAAATAATATTGCCCTTTGTTACATTTAAAGAAATTAAATCAAGAAGAATCTGCATAAACATATGTATGTTTCTCTCATTGTGATAAAACAATGGAACCTTGAGCCATCAAATTTTGAATAACGTAATCTTTGGAAATTCTAAAGATATGCTCGTTTTAAAATTATTTTTCGATTTTTTTTTTTTGCTGTTGAATTGAATTTTATGGTTTAAGTGCAAAGAACATGATATTGAATAAATAAAGGTAACACAGAAAACGTTAAAAAAAATGCCTCTTAGGGCATAAAGTAAAATCTGAAAACTTTCAGATTCCCACCCCCCTTCTATGCAAATTTCTTTTTTATCATTCTTAAGGTAGTGTCATCCCAAATATTCTTACATTATATCATCACCTACATGTTAATTCTTTTAAATATATGCTGCATTTACATAAGTTTTTATTGGCCTTTATTTTCACAACCTATGTTTGGAAACATGTATTTCTAGTTATGAAAGTATTTTATATGATGCATATATTAATGTTTTGGCATTTGTGAATGTGAAGAAATCAGTTTTGTTAAGATTGCAAAAACTGTTTTTGTGTGTTTTTTCGATCTCTATACTTGTATTTAAATTTTTTTTTTTTTACTCATTATAAAAAGCATAAAATATGCTCCTAATACCACAGGAACCGAACAAGATATTTGATATTAAAATCGGAGATCAGATACAGGGTCTCTACACCAAATTTTACATTTGTATTTAACTAAAAGTATAATATCAGTGTAGAAAAATGTTTTTGATGCTAATAGATTTAATGGCAAGCATTTCTGTGCAGATTATCATGAAAAATATTGATCAATGTAATTAGCCCATAAGAGCTATTAATTTCACTTTGGCATTTGGCATTGAATCACTATAAATGACGTATCATTTTCATATTGTTGCCACCAAATATTATCGCCTTGTATTATATTTAAAATAATTAAATATGAAGAGTCTGCATAAATGTATGCATGTTTCTTGCATTGTGATTAAAGAACGGTTCCTAAAGCCATCAAATTTTGAATAACATAATCTTCCACTGAAAAAGGGCATCTGGAAGCCCCAATTTGGAATCTGTTTTATTGTCGATTTTATATTTTGTAACACTTTAATAAATTCTTGAGTAACAAGCAACGATTTCAAAGTGAGCAGTGGAACACTATAGGGAGAGGGGGGGGGATTTTTTTTTTCTCCAGTGCACAAAACTGTGTATCAGAAATAATAAAGATATGCTCAATTTAAAATTATTTTGCAGTATTGCTGCTGAATTGAGTTTTATGGCTTAAGTGCAAAGAACATGATATTTAATAAATAAAGATAACACTCAAAACATTAAAAAAAAAGGTCTCTTTTGGCCATAATGTAAAATCTGAAAGCTTTCAGATTGTTTTTTTAAATGGAGATCTTATCCGTAGAATCTTGCAGAATTCAAGTTTTAAAAAACATAAGTAGGCTTCAGTTTTGGCATGTAGCCAACTCATAATATCATTTTCATTATTTAAAAATGAAAAGCATTTACACATTTAATAATTTTTTGTACAATTGCCAGATTATGATTATAAATTAATAAAACTTCATTAGAATATTAGTAACATATTTTTAGACTTAAAAAAATAATAAATTACTGAAAATTCTTTCAGCATACCAGATGTAACAAAATTATAAATATTAAATCACAAAAGAATATCATTGAAGGGTATATAAGGGGGGAAATAAACCTCGAATAATTCTTACTGATTTATTCACTGACCCTTCGGAGCAAATTGAAAGTGATATCGAAAATTTTGAAATTAAATATCTCTGTAGATTTTTTTGAATGGGAGTCAAACATTGTATGTTTTATTTTTTATGAGGAGTGCAAATTTTTCCAAAGTGTAGCCATAAGGACCAAAAGAATGTGTAAAAAACATAGATTTTTTAATCTGAAAAAACTGATTTCTGTAAATTTCCATCATTTTAAACATTTGTAGTTATCATGTCTACAACCAATGGTTTAAAAAATAAATACTGCTTTTGTATCTACAGTGTAGATAAGAGTATTCTTTGATGTATATTTGTCACCTTTTTATATTTGTTTTGAAACGGAACTACTAGTTCCCTGCATTACATTTTTGTGGTGCCTGCTATCTCATGCATAGGACTATCATGGCCTTTTAAAATGCATACGAAACACTATGCTGTTTTGTTCCCCCCCACACCTGAAATCATTATCTCAGTTTTTATGTGTTTATTTTATTAATAATTTTATATGTTTGCTGTAGTTTTTAAGGTTGTGTTTGGCTATAGCTAGTGCTTGTGCCTAATTTGGGTTTTAAAATTATTGGACACTGTTTTTGGCATAAAGTTTTGTGCCAGATGCTTCACTGTTCATCCATTCATCAAAAATACACGAGGCCCTTATTGGAGACAAACAAGCAAATTATATACTTTTCCTGCTGTAAAATCACGATTATTCCTATTTGAAGTCAAATATGATTGTATTCATCCATCCATTTTGATCTACTTGCAGCAATTTGAAAATTGCATTTTCTCGATTCTGCTCTGGTATTTTCAGATGTCCAATTAATGTTCCTCTTCTTTAGTCTCTTAAAAATCTCTTTCCCCAAAGTAAGTTCTTATTCAGTTCGTTAGATACTGAAAAAGAACAGATAACAAGAGGTAATTAATGTAATATGTTTGTTACCTGATGTGTTATTTATTTAGAAAAACAGGCATTTCATCCAATTTATCATGCAAAGTTTAAACAGAAATGTTATATTGTATTGCCACTATATTACAATTATCACTATTAACTGTAAGTATAGTGATTTATAGAAATTTAAAATTTTGTTGAATAAACACATTCTACTTTTTTTCTAAATTTGTCGAAAACACTAATAGTGTTTGTGTTAACTAATAATTATAAAGAATTATTTGACAGTAGTTTAATGTTTTACCGCCAACTACCGACTACTTCGAATCCAGTAACCTGCGGTTTCTCCCAACTCGCCGCTTAACCAGCCAATCCAATGCGCTGAACTTGTTTCTCCCATTCTTTTCTTTGTGGGCGCCAGATTATTTTTTTCGCGTTCGCTTCAACAGCACGGGAATTACTCACCTCGGACTCAGCGAGCGTGGATTGTCGCATTCTGTTTTTTTTTTGTTTGCACGTGCTACAAATTTTCTTAATACGTCGTTATTACGAAATGAGTTGAAAAAAACCGTATTCTCAATATTTTCGGCCTGCTTATAAAGCCGAATTTCCAACAATTAAGGATCCTTCAAAGGAAATAACTATGCATTTTGCAACGTGTGCGTGTGTGACTTCATAATAAGTCACGGTGGAAGAAGCCACATTGTGAAGCATGTTAAATCTAAAAAGCATGAAGTTAATGCTTCGGCTTCGACAACGTCAAAGAAAGTGGATGATTTTTTTTAAAACTTGGCTACGAATTCGGATGTCGATGCCATTTTGGCAGAGTGTTTGTTTACTGCATTCCTCATCGAACACAACGTGCCGCTAAGCGCTGCCGATCACGCCGGTCATCTTTTCAGACGGATGTTTCTCGACTCCAAGATTGCTCAGAAATATGCTTGTGCTCGCACGAAAACATCTTCTATTGTGAACGAAATTGCTTGCGATACACAAAGTAAAACGATAGCTGCACTCCAGAATTCAGCATTTTCGGTGTCAATCGATGGCAGCAACGACAGCGATTGGAAGCTTTACCCCATCGTTGTCACATATTTCTGTGATGTTTCTAATGAAATGAAAACTCATCTTTTGCGTTTTCCATTGTTAAATGGAGACACTACGGGGGAAAATATTGCCTCCTTGGTAATTAATGAGTTAAAACAACTTAACATCCCAATATCAAACTGCATTTCATTTGGTGCAGATAATGCTCATGTCATGGTGGGTGACAAAAAGGAAGTAGCCTCTTTCCTCAAAAAAAGAACAAAATGAATTAAGTGTTATTAGATGCCCATGCCACTTAATTAACTCGGCAGCAGAAAAAGCTGCAGCTGCTTTACCATTAAATATTGACCAGCTTCTGATTGATGTGTTTTTCTATCTGGAAAAAAAGCGTAAAAAGGAAAGAAAACCTAAAGAATTTCCAAGAACTGTGCTCTGGTGAAACGAGAAAAATTCTGAAACATGTATGCACGAGATTGTTATCCTTAGGCAGAACGCTAGGAAGGTTTATTGAACAGTGGGATACACTGCCAAAATATTTCCACGAAGAGATCAAAACGAAACCACAGATCCCATCAAATTTGTCGGCATTTAAGATTCCGAAAACCAACTTTGCTTCTAATCAAAATGCTTTAAAAGGGAAAAGCCAACACACAGAATCAAACCCTTTAAAAAGAAAATGCTTAGAAGACTCCTCAAAGGTCAACTTTGTTAAAGAAGTTGAAGGGAAGAAGAAACAGTCTTCTATTAGCCGGGAGGAAAGGATTTTCTATCTTCTTTCTTCGGATTTGAACAAAGCATATTGTAGTTTTGTGTTAAGTACTATTAAGATTTTTGAAAGTGTAAATACCCTTCTACAATCAGCTTCGCCAAAATCTCCCCTGCTTATCCAAATTCTTAATGATCTTTTGAAAGAACTTTATCCTAAGTTTGTAAAACCGTCCGTTGTGAAAAACAGCGTGTTGATTCGTGTTGCCCATAATAGTTTGGCAAATCAAAAGGAAGACAATGGTTTTATAATTGGAAATCAAACCAGGGAACTTGTAAATTCTTTGAAAGATCATGAGAAAAAAGAATTTTTTCAATGTGTTAGAAAGTTCTTTTCCTCAGCCTGTGATTACATTGTAAGGAAGTTTTCTTTGCAAAATGAAGTTCTTTTAAATGCTGAAGTGGCAAATTTGAACAAATTGAATACTCATGTTTACTGGTTAATACTGTTGTTCTCTTTTTTTTTACTTTTCAGATACGTAACCATTACGTCTCCTGGTATTGCAACATATCGGAGTGGCTACATTCAACCTGATACGACTGCCGTGGCGCCGACACACTGCTACTTCAATTCGACGAATTACAGCCATGATTCGATCCCATGGTTGGATTTTTTGCTCCTTCGGGAGGCATTGCTATTGTTGTCAAGTAAAACAAAACTATGTTTCGTTCTTCAATTTCACCAAAAACTCTAAAAAACATTTTAATTGCTAAATGTTATGAGGAAACTAATTGTTATGACAGGAAATTTTCCAAAGAGTTTTTGGCTAAAGCCAAAAAATGCACTCTAAATTCATTGCAAAAAGTTTTTTGTGTAACATTAAGTTCTTGTTTTATGTTATCTAATAAATTTTTTAGCTACTACTTAATTGAGATTTACAAATGTAAGTACAATTTTCTTTTTTCTATTTGTATAAATTGTTATTTTTTTAATATCAAAGCATGATATTAATTCTTCGTGTTCTTCTGAATTTTGGAGAAATCTTCTGAATTTGAGGGAGAAATCTTCTGAATTGTTATGTTTAGAGGTTGGCAGGTATGGTTTAAGCAACTGCATTTCATGCAAAATCTGAATCCTTCCCTTACATTATTACTATTATTATTTGTTTATTTGCCATTATAATTTATATATATATATATGAAATATTTTAGAAAAGTTTTTGTTGTAATAAATGCATAAAGAAGAAGCCCGCAGTAGATGATGAAAACCGAAGGGATCAGATTGGAACCATTTTCTCACTGAAGTGACTCATGATGGCTGTTAATTTTAAAATGATGCAGTTTGGAAATGTTTATTGTAAAATATTAATAATTTTAGAATACAAAGGGTAAATACCTAGATTAAAATAGATAGGAGTACCAAAATAAAATTTTATATGTTTTTGATATTATTCAAACTGAACAAAACTTTAACAATAACTCGAAACTGGAAATAACTCGAAACTTTCAATTTTGTAAAATACTTCAGATTATTTAAACTTGAACAAAACTTTAACAATAACTTGAAACTGGAAATAACTCGAAACTTTAAATTTTGTAAAATACTTCAGATTATTTAAACTTATTTGCATTAACAATTCATTGTATTATATAATTTTAAGATGTCCATTGGGCATGTTCTTTCAAAAACATTTTGATTTTGTTTTATCCCTCCGTTTTTAGGATCCTCCGTATGGGAGGTCAGCATATACAGGAAACAGACTAGAAAAATATAAAAAGAAAGTGACTAAAGAGTTAACGAGCAGCCAGTAAATGCCTCTGTGCTCTTTGTGGCTGAGTTTTAATCTTCGAAATAGTTTCTATTGTTTATATTCATGGTTTTCTGTGGTGAATGGAATTTTTTTTTTTTTTTTTTTTTTAAATGATGCTGTTATTTTAAAAGCAAAATATGTTGAACTAAAATTGAAATTTCATTAAATATAACCTGTTGGTCTATAATGCATGTTCTATGTCGAATTGTGAAATTTGCCTCTTATATGTATTAAATATGCACATAAACTACAGATATTAAATTAGTGAATCTGTTGCAAATTTAGGATGAAATTACTAGCAGTGAATCTGAGGATGAACCTTTGTCATCCCTTCAAAATAAGTCGACTGAGAAGTCTGTTCCGAACAAAAAACTGAAAAGCAGCAGATCAGTGGACTATGATAGGTATACCATCTTTTATTTATTATGTGTTAATCTAATATGAACTCAAGCACATAAAGATATTTTCCCCTTAATTTCTAAGAATTTTTTATGGAAATATTGTGTGTCCTGCTGTTGAAATTGAGCCTCATGTTTTTGGAATGCTAATATTTTATTTGCATTACTATTTTCCTTAATGTCAGTTTCAAATAAATTCACATAATAAACTCCAAATTGAAATTTTATTTCAAATAGTTTTCTTTCTTTATTACAGTGATGATAGTGACTATCAGCCAGTACAGGCTTCAAGAAAGCAATCAGGGACCAAGAAAAGTAAACAGGTAAGCAGTGTGCAAAATATATATTGACTTTTCATTCTTCTTTCATATAACTATTTCCTTTGCCATATTAACAGAAACTTTAGGTTAGTCCTTTGAAATTTTGACATATTAGCATTGCAGAGTTTGTTCAAGGATTACATAATTTTTTAATATAAAAGAGTGAAATACTTCTAATTCTTTGTGTTTTCTGCATATGGGGATAAAATCACAATAAATATTTTACCTTAAAATTTTGTTGTTACTTTTATAACACTAATATACTTGATTTTTAAGTAAATGATTTTAGAATGTTAGTCGTTCTTAAATGTAGGAAACCCTTGCTTAATGCAAATTTGACATGTATCATAATCCACATGGTTAAGTGAAATGATATTCTATCACATTTTAAGTGACTCAATCAATTATTCAAATATTTTTTGTAATTTTACCGATTTCCTGAAATTCAGCAATATTATTAATAAGTTGATTGTGATGGCAAGTGTTAAAATTCCAGTCTGAGAAGTATATTTGATTTGCTTCTGAGACTTCTGATCATTAATAATTAAACTAGATAATCTTCATTATTTACAGAGTATCTCACACACCATAAAAAACAACATTCAACAAAGCCTTGTCAAATCTGTGCCAAAACTAAAAATGGAAAAATGCTTTATTTCTATGCAATTTGTAAAGGGAAAGCAGCTTTTTGTGTGGAAAATTGTTTTGAAAAGTATCGCAAAAAATAAAGATATTTTTTACTTCTTAATTTTGGCTTTGAGTAAATAATAACATTGAAATTAAAGTTTATATTTTCTAGTCATTTATTAAGAAATTTTCAGTTCATGTAAAGCCAACTTTAATATTTCCTGTCTTTTCTCAGATGCCAGCTTCTCTTACATACACGGACATTCTATGAAAATAAATGCAGCTGAATGAAAATGACATGTAAAAGCATTCAAATTTTCTTGCAGTCAGTGTATTAAACGAATTGTTGTTGCTTTGAAGAAACATTTTAAAGCACTGAAATTCATAATATATAATCAAAAATTTTTAATAACTGTTAAAATGGTGTTCATTTTGAATAATATATAGTTTTATGGATTAATATAAATTAATAGCAAAATTCGTTAAGTGCCATATCGGATTTTAATAAATGGTAAAAATTCTCTTTGTAATCATTTCAGTAATATCATGAATCAACATGGGATTGTCTTCCATTTAGAAAGGAAAATTATTTTCTCTTAGATTGGGTGGGTAGTTTCAAAGTTTGACCATAGGCTTAAAGAATTTGAGCTAGTTTTTTAGTCTTATGGAGTATTCTAAGGAAATTTTTATGTTGATTCTTTCATGATATGCAACTAAGAAACCATCAAAATCTTGATAGTATATTCACCAGTTTTTTGCATATTGTATGACCAGTTGAAAAGGTTGAGTACTATTTAGATATCTTAAATTAATTTTCGTGTTAAAATGTAACTCAGTCATATATTAAATAGAACTCAAATTATTACGCATTAAATAAAATTTTAAACAATTATTTGTAATCCTTGATGTGTTTATCTTTAATCACATTTTTTCTCCCTTTCAAATTTATACTTACTAGAGGATCTATTATAATAATGCATTTATTTATTCTGTTTGTATGGTGCAATTAATGAATATTTTTTCCCATAATCTATGAGAGTTTGTAGAATCAAGAGTTCATATATTAAAAGGATTACAGTTGTGTCATGAAATTAGCTTTATGCTATAACTATTAAGAAAGATAAATAATATTATGCATGTCATTTTCCTGAGCTGCTGAATTCATTTGATTCAGAGGGCAGTACTGTAAAAAAGTAATCATTAAAGTTGACCATTAACTAAATGGAATTCATATTGAAATGTTAATGTAAAAATTAGGAAAGTATACTGCCACATTTTTGTTTATTTCAGTGTATCTTGGCTATATAAATGGCAGGAGTAATAGAAATATAATAATAAATGACAATAATAATATATGTAATATATCTGTATATATTTTAATTCTTTGTAAAATATGTGATATGTGTATTTTTTATGTATGTATATGTGCATTTTGTTTAATTTTGACACAGAAATTTTAAAACAATCAGACATTTCACGATTCTCACATACCTTTATATGTATATATATTAGTATAAATTCCAAATTATATTAAGATCTTTCATTTTTATCTTGGTCATGAGAATCAATAATTTGCAAAAGTAATAGCAGTAACTTTTCCGAAAACTAGCTTATTCATATTTAAACTTTGAAATATTTCATGTGCTACTTAATGATTAATGTAATAATTTGTTCATTTTTAAAACTGAGCAATGCATTTTAAATGAAGATTACTATTATTATTTTGAAATGTATTTCATCTTAATTATTTTTTTTAATTCAAGCTATTGTAAGAACAGGATCGAATTTTAAATACTTATACTCATTCAGGTATTTTCTGCGTCCAAAACACTTATAAATGTTTTATTTATTTTTCCCCCTTTGAAGAATACAGTTATCATATTTTTTATTAAAAAAATGTAAGTTCTTATAATTGGCTTGAAATTAAGAATTTTTAGTAATTTCTTAAGTAAATTTTTTTAACATCTGCTTTATGTGTTTTTATATTAAGGCTATGATAGAATCTGATGTGTCTAGTGAAGCTGCAGATGACAAAAGGGAAGTATCTTCATCAGAAAATGAAAGTGATGTTGATTTAATAAATTTGAAAAAAGAACTGTAAGTATTATTATTTTAAACACCCGTGCATTGTAATTTTTATTTACAGAAAGATTTTTATTTCAATAAATGCAAATCTGCTATAAGTAAATAACCATTTTAACTCTTTTTTAAAATTATTTGTTAATAGTGGAATTGTTGTATGAAATGCATTTGAATATACACTCACGTTTGTGAAAATTGCAACACCAAGAAGGAATCGTCATAATTGAATGCAATTTAATACACAGTTGAGTGGTAGTGGTACAAATGAATGATTAAATGTTCAAAGCAAACAAACAAGAACAAGAGATCAGAATCAGTATTTTGTGTGGCCACCACGCGCCGCAATAAGTGCTGCTACACGACGTGGCATGGAGTCAAACAAAGTTTGAATGTCTGACTGAGGAAGAGCATTCCATATCGTTTGTACGCGTACCCAAAGTTCGTCTGCAGACGCAACAGGACGAGGATCACGAGCAAGACGCCGACCAATGACATCCCACACATGTTCAATTGGCGACATATCCGGGGAACACGCAGGCCAAGGAAGAAGCTGTACCTGCTGCGCTGCAAAGAAGGATTTAACAATCCGAGCAGTATGAGGGCGGGCATTGTCCTGTTGAAATACAGCGCCTGGCAAGCTTTGAAGGAAGGGAACAGCTTCGGGCTGTAGAACTTCACGGATATACCGGTTGCTGTTCAGATTGCCCACAATTCGTAGCAATTGAGATCGTCTATGATATGCTATGGCGCCCCAGACCATAACTCCGGGTGTTCGTCCACTGTGGCGTTCGATAATGCACTCCGGAAGGTGGCGTTCACCGGCATAGCGTCTGACACGAATGCGGCCATCATGGTACCACAAATTAAAGCGGGATTCGTCAGAAAACACGACATGCTGCCAATCAGCACGCCAGTCTCTATGCTGATTGGCCCATTGTAGCCGCAGGCGGCGATGGTCGTGCGTTAGGGGGATCCTGTATAAAGGAGTCCGTGCGCGCAGTCCACACTGCAGCAGACGTCTACGAATTGATGAAGCACACAATGAAACACCTGTAGCTATTGACCACAGTGCTGCCAATTGTCTAGAGGAAGCTGTACGGTCCGTCCGCGCCATGCGGACCAGGTGTCTATCATCGCGAGCTGACGTCACATTTCGGGGTCCACTCCCGGATTTCCGAGTTGTCCGACACTCGTCCGTCCACTGCTTCCAAACGCGCATCACTGTGCTGCTGTTACGCTGCACACGAGAGGCTACTGCACGATACGACAATCCAGCTTCACGAAGGCCGATGATTCTCCCTCGTTCAAACTCTGTAAGTTGTTCAAATCTCGCTCTCTTTCGTCGACGAGGCATAAGTACAGATTGAGTTAACGTTTACCACTAGCAGATAACCACCGATAACCATACACGCCTCGCTACAGCCGTCTATTTATTCGGATCCATCAGCCGTTCAGAGGGCGCTGCTCATCATACGCATGCGCTACGGATTTGCAATTCTAATCATTTGCATATCATGCGCTACTTTGCATTTCCTGAAAATTTCAGCTCACTCGCGTAAGTCCTTCATGGTGTTGCAATTTTCACAAACGTGAGTGTATATATTTTTAAATTGTTAATATTTATTTACATAAATATTTTAAGTTATTTAGTGTATTTTTAGTAAAATGTGTAAATGCATTTTTCATTGAAATTAGTCTGAGTATTATTTTTTTATATATTCATAATTAGAGGACTCTTTTATTACATTAAAATTTCACATTTTTATAATATGGTAATGAGTAGAAGGTTCTTAGATACACCTTTGTGATCAAAGCATCCAGACAGTTGTAGAATAAAATTATGATCTGTACCCATGCATATATGGTAGAAATTAGTACAGAGTGCCCCCTTTACTTGTAATGATGGGCCCATTTTGTAAGAGGGAGAAAGACTGTGCACTAGATTTTGACATATTGCTGCTGAAACATTTTTATATCTTGCAAAAGAGGAGTAATCAATTCTCTCATTAATTTTGATCACGGTAGACTGATTGACTATTAATATTCCATATATGGAAGAATTTTAATGAGAGCTCTGAGCTAGCCAGCCCATTTCCACAATATCTGTGTTAAAATGCCATATGCTAAAACAAAAATGTTCCCTCCCCAAAGTCTTGGCATATGTTAATTTAAGTGTTGCCCAACTAGGTAGCTTTAAATATCTAAAATAATAAAATAGGCCCCTGTGTTTATACAGTGGAACCTTGGATCATGAACAATTCAGTTCAGGATCAAATTATCTGAACGAAAAAACATCTCAGATGATGATGTCTCGAGTTACAAACACTCAAGTCAGAAACATATGATTTTCAAAGGTGTTTTAAGGTATCATGTGCCATATAATTAATTAAGACTTCTGATAATATTACTATAATGCTTTCCATTGCTTAACTCTGATAACAAAGCCTGGTAGCAACTGACTTACAGGACCATGAATTCAGCATGCAAGAAATCAGATTGTGTTGCAGACAAAGGTGTTGAGAGCTTTAGTGCTTAGATTTTTATTATTGTCTGTAATATTGCATCTACAGGCAAAACCATAGGCTAGGATATTGGAAATAGTCATAGAGTGGTTACTAGAGGACCATTAAAATGTAATAAACAAGAAAGAACTGCAACAAAAAACCAGAGCAAAATATCTTAAGAAGAAGAGGAAGAAAGAAAAAATTATCCTAGTAGTTCTCTAGTCCTTAAAATTTGTGCAGAATGGGGTAAAGTATAATGCTTTCACAAAACATATCACCCTGATAAAATAGTAGAAAGCTACAGCATAAGCATTTTCAATAATAATGTCATGTCTCACTTTCAAAATGTTTAAAACGTAGACAACAACAAATCACATTGGATAAACTTTGAGTGAAACAGAAGTCTAGTGAGTCTCAAGCAGTCGGGTGGAAAAGGTGAAAGAATGTGTCTCTTACAGGCAGTTACCTGATGTTTTTGTAGAAGGGAAATTCACATCTAAACAATAACATTTTCCTCATTACTTATACCGTCCACTCTTCTTTGTATAGGTACAGTAAAATTAAATTGCTTCTTTGTCTATTTTATGAATTTAATATTGCACTAATCTTTTTTATTTCATGCTTAATGATTTCCAATAGTTTGAAGTTATGAACTTGCTGGTGGTTGATTGGGAGGGTTTTGAAATATGCTTAAAAATAATAATCTGATTTGATACAGCTTATTATAATGTTCCATCGTCTATTAATCTTATCAGAATGATAGGTATAGTGTTAAATGATAACATCTTCATTTTTCTATTTACTTGAAACTGTGTATCTGTCAGTCAGCCCATGGTAATTAGAACTTTGTGCCTCCGAAGTGCATATATTAAAATAACAATAACCTTCTTTAAATCAATGCAGATCATCCAAGAATTCATGAAATATTTTAGTATAATATCTGATGTGTGGAGCATTGAAAAATTACAGGAATATTGTCTGCAAATATTTTTTTAAATGCTTGACATAATTTATAGCCAGCTACCAAATTTTATGAAGGTGATGGTGATAATGACGAATTTTAAGGTTTTTAGACATCACAATTGAAAAACAAATTTTTTTGATTTATAGAATATGAGAAAAAGTGCTAAATGAAGATGATGCAACTGAAGTCTTTCACTGCGATGACAATACCTCGGTGATTCACCAATGATTATCAGAAGAGCAAAATTAGTAATATGATTTTTTAAATTTAGAAAATAATGCCATTTTTGCTTTGAGTCGCATTTTAATTCTGCATATAAGTGGTCCAGAAACAATCTTTATGCAAAGCACTTCTTTCAAAGATATAAAATAGCTGCTTCTTCATCTCCAATGATGAAAATTCATTTCAATTAAACAAGAAAAAAGGAAGAAAGCTGTAAAAAAGATGATTGGATCAGGAAAGAAACCAAACCCAACTAGTCATGCCTGGTTCTAGAAAATATGCCAAATAATAAAAAACCAAGTGGTTTTAATGGAAGAGAACTATGAATATTCGATTAACAGAATTAGTGAAGAATGTTAAATAAAAAAAAAAGATGCAACTGAAGTTTCATTTACAATAACAGGGCCCCAATCATTAATCAATAAATGGCAAAAACTGTAGGATGGTTTTTGAGTCCAGAAAATATTGCCATTGATTGTAAAGAAAGCAACAAAGATGTTGAAAACGAAGAGATTTCAATTGATCTAGTGAGAATTTTCAGTATGGCAGTTATGACACTTGAACAGTAGAATTATGTAACTGAACAAGAAATTATGCATTCCTTTAACATAAAAAAATCTGATGTGACGTATAATTTAATATTTTGTACAAGGAAGATGACTTCCTTGTACAAAATATTAAATTATACGTACTTTTTTCCTGCATTTCATTTAAATTTATTTCCTCAAATTTCATTAGAGATATATTTCTCAATTAATTAATTCAGTTCTCACTTCATGACAAGGCAAAAATACATAAAAAACTCAAAATATCTATATTAAAAATTGAAAGATATAGAAAAACTTTTTTTTTTCAATAAAAATTGCAGTTTCTATGCAAAAATAAGCAATTTGGCAAGAAGGCAGATTTTTTGGTGCACAAAACTGAAGGTTTACTTTTGGTCTCACTCAGCAAAAAGACACTGAAGGTGTAGAAACTGACTTAATTTGATGTGAATGCTATGCTGAATCAATATACAGGATAATTTAAAAACTTAAATGATAATTCCAGAATGGATTAAGCATAATTTAATTCACAATAGTAAAAGAAGATTTTAGTTTGTTGTAGCAAAGCTTAGTTTCTGTAGATTGGCAACAAATCCACTATTCTGCTAAGTTTCAAATGTAAGCAAATATGGCTGTTATGGTAAAAATAATAGGCTTAGCTGCACTTAAACAACTTTTAAATTGTTGATAATTCTACAACTATAAAAAGCAGGTAACTAAAGGCACAAAAACCTTAACCAGAAGATAAGAACAACATAATTCAATCATTTAAAACAAAAAAAAAAAAAAATGCACAGTTTACAAACATATAAGAATAAACAAACTGAGCTCACCGAGCCAAGTAACTGAATGGATATATATATATTTATATACATTTGGTGTGGCTGATTGCAGCCAAAACAAAAGGTGCACATCTATATGTTATAGCAGTCTTATATATGGAATTTCAACGTTTTGAGGCTACTCGTTTTTGAGTTATACGAGATACGTACGTACAGACGCCACAAAAAAATCTCTTCTGAATCCATTCTAAATCAGTTTTAGAATTCGTTTGGGGAAGGGGAATCCTTACATACAGATATCACGCAAAAACATCGTTAAATTGCATTCAATAACGGTCAAAATGGATTTTTTGTCGTTGAAATATGATACCCAAAGTTTTTCGCAATTAGAGTACTTCCTTTTTACTTTGTACAAGGAAGTAAAAATTCTTGAAGTAATTTTAAAAATACTTCAACAATTTATGTTGAAAGAAAAGTATAATGAAACAAAATAATATCAGTGGGCTTCATATTTGGGGGGGGGGGTAAAAGTTTTTGTTCCATTGAGATTAATATGCTTCATTAATTCACTAACATCCATTTCATATTTCTAATTTTATAATTTCTACATGTCATCTGACTAGATTTAAATTAATGATCTAAAATTCAGAAATTTCTGAAATCTAGAATTGTAAAAGTCCAAATGATTCCAGATATCAGAGTTTTCATTGTATAAACTTGTTAAGCAGTATGAAAATGATTGTGCTCTCTAATGGAAAAAGTACACTGTACTGGAGGTACTTTTTGTTGATTACAGTAATGGAGCAAATATGAATAAAAAGAACACTTAGTTATACAGCCATTACTATGTGTAGTAACTATACTTATACAGCCATTACTATTACTCATGGAATAGGAAAGCTGGAGTATGAAACTGTTTCTTATGACTGAAATAGACTCATAATTAATGAAATTCTGGTTAAATGGTTTTAATGAATGAATTACAAATGATAGAAATATTATATGTATTTAGATCTTACTTAATTCAGATGCTTAGATCTTATTGGATGTGTTCTAAATTATTTTGTAATTCTGAAGTTCAATTACAACCAAATTGAATTCAGATATTATGAAAAATTTTCTCTATTCCTTTATGTTTATAACTAACTGTACATTCACCAGAGTTTTAAGGAATTTTACTGCCCTGTTTATTTTTAAACCTTTTACCAAAAAAATACATTTAAAAATACATATGAGGACTGAAATTAAATCAACAAATTTATTTTATCAGGTCTTTAAAACAAAATAAAAGGTCTCTACCCACTAAAAAAACTGTGAGAACAAAGAAAAGAAAATCTGATGAAAGTAATGAAAAAAGTAAAACTAAAAAGGTAAGACATTTATTTAAAATTTTTGTGTAATTTTTTAAAATTTCAGACTGACTGGTGATAAAACAAAAACAAAAAAATCTTTATATTATAAATCTTGATAAATAGTAAAATATTTGCATTTTACAAAATTATTGTTATTTCTATCTGTCCTTGTATTTGCTACATACTAATATATCTTCCATTTGTAGCGTATATTCATCAGTGTGCATTCAGTCCCAAAGCTGATCAAAAAAGCACTTTTAGTAAATTGTAACATTTTAAAATGGATTATTTTAAGAAAATAATTTCCAAGGCTATTGTAATTTCTTAATAATTAACTGTAGTTTTATACTTACTTTAAAATTAATTCAACCTTAGAATTAGACTTTAGGTTTCATTTTACTTTCTAAAATTTATAATAATAATAATGATGTAACATTATCCTAATTAGACTTTATAGAACATTTTAATGTGAAGAGGCACAAAGGAAAAAATAAGTCGTTTGAAGTAATACACCTTTTCAGCATAACATAAATTTTATTCAATTAAAATCTTTGCTAGCATTATGAGAGTCCAATTGAAGATCAAGTTCATAAAGTTTCACATTTTAAAGTTCACAATTTAGCTTGAAAAAAGTCAATAAATAATCTTGAAATTAAGCTCTTCAAAGTGAATGGAAATTAGCAGGATCTTTTCAGTTATACACTCAAATTATTTCCATAATATCTTATAGTGAATTGCAAACATTTCTTGGGAGCCAAAGGTAAACAGATATAATTAAAATGTTAGTGTGTTTAAATTCGTTAGCGGCAGAAGTGTGACACTAGATAATTTTTAGCTATATTATCAGCATCTGTAATTTCTGTCATTAAGATTTTACTTTAATAATAATTTGAGCCAAAGAGATATTATTAAATGCTGCTTTGAATTATTACATTACTTTTCCTAGTTCCTTGGAAAGAACTGAAGTTTTTGAAATGAGTCAACTTTGGTAATATTTTCTGCAACTGTAAACATAATCTGATCATTTTGTACAAGTGTTAGGAGTGTCAGCTTTATCATAAATGACGATTATTATTTTGACTTTTGTTCAAATTTGAATCTGATGGATTTTTAAGCTTTTACTTGGTTCATTCAGAGTGTTTCACCATGATTAGAATTTTATTATCAGTTTTTTACCTACTCCCTGATAAGCTATCAAGTTTAAATTTTGTACACACATTTTTTGTCAATGACAGTGTAGTGTGGAAAAGTATTTTTTTATTATTATTATTATTATCAGTATTATTCAGTTTTAATTTCTTTTATTTAATGTTTAAAAGATTTTTCTCACATATCAGAATTTTATTATTTGCACCATCGAATAGAG
>KK112443.1:318272-352658 GCA_000611955.2 Stegodyphus mimosarum | reverse complement strand
CATTAATTATCATATCCGTTTTAAATAGAAACTTTATCAAAACCTTTCTTAAATTGGATCTTATTAATGGCTAAATTTCACTATATAATTCTGAATCTTTATGAACTTTTTTCATATACTTTGGGCAGCCTTTTATAATGGTCTCCAGCAATTTATACACTTAGAAAGACTACTGTTTTCAGTATCACAGAGGCACAATATGAGCTGAAGCACATTCTATGAATTTAGCCATGGAGTGACAGTTTTCTTTCATGTGATTGAATCTGGCATTTGTGACACTGTGGAGCAATTTTCTTGTATTTTTCAGTTTTAAATTCCTCATCTCAAGCATGTTGAAAATGTTACTATACTCACCCAGAGCAACAGGTTGTAGAAAGTTTGCAGAGGCCTATGCATTTAAAATTTTAACTGTGCAAGCCTGGTAGAGTTAAATCTTAACATCTTATAGCTCTTATTAAATAATGTCTGGGATTGATTCAATTTCCATCTCAGAACATAAACATTTGCATCACATACAGTTACTAGCAGATTTTTTTCATAGCTTGATAGTATTTCCTTTATAAATTCTCATTTTATAGAAATGATAGTACAAGAGTTTGGCAAAAATTTGGAATGCGTTGCGTGAAAAATAACTGCTCCCTGACAGGAGCTAAGGATAACAATAAATGTACTTTCTGACAGTTTTTAACTATTCGTCCAACAGCTATTTATTACCTTGATTGTTGGATAGCGTTATATGTATTAAAATATTAGGTTGGAGGCAATATTCCAAAGAATTTGTATATTCATCTTTAAGTAATGTGCTCAAATTATTAATACCAACCATTAAAAATACTCAGTGATATAATTCAAGTATATAATGCAGCATTTATTACAGTGAATAAATTCTGTATTTTATTTATTTTTATTTATAAATTTATTTATTCATTTATTTTAAAGTCAAAAGTGGAATCAGATGATGAATCCAATGAAGAAAGTTTAAAGAAACATTCCTCTAGTGAAAATTTGCAGAAAAACAGCTCTCCTGCAGAAAATAATGTGTATGTTTTTATTTAATTATATTTGTTTCATATGCAGAATTATTTTATGCTATTAAGAATCCCCCCCAAATCTCTTCTTGTGTTTAGAATTTAAAGTACTGCTTTTCTTAACTTTCACAGGAGTTCTGATTCATCTATCCTTGCAAGTGATGATGAAGTTTCATCTAAAAAGCAGACTAAAAAACAGAAAAAAGAAACTCAAAAAAAAAGTGTAAAGGTATTGTGGGGCTTATGCATGTCTTTTGATTTATCGTTCAAGTCTGTTATAAAATTATATCTTATCTATATATTTAGAGACTGCTCAGAAAATATCTGGAAAAATTATAAATGCAAATAAAGAAGATGAAAACAAGCAGGTTTTGTAATGGAATTTGTGTACTCAAATCATGCATTGAGGTGGTACAGGGTGCTCTTGAGCAAAAAATAAGTATGTTCAACAGATGTAAGTTGTCATTCTTTGTGCAGATTTTTAGAGGATTTCTATATGAATGCAAAGTTCATCAACATGCATTTTATCTGTGCACCTGCAGTTAAAACGGAGATGTGGCTGAAAAGAGGTACAGTTAATGGTTTCCATATCCTCATTTGAGTAATTGCTCCATTTCTTTCTGCAGCTTACAGATAAAATGCATGTCAGTGAGCTATGCTTTTGGGTAACGATACATACCATAGAAAATCAACACAGAAAATGACAAATCATGCCAGCAGAATGCTGTTAACAGCTCCCTGTAACACCTAAATGGGCCATTTGAACATATATATTCCTTTACAAAATCTGTTTCTTTCAGTCCTCTCTACATTTTTGCCAGATATTTTACAAGCACCCTGTATATATATTATATAAATATTATATCTGTATATATTCATAGGCCAAAAGTCATTAAAATCTTACTAATGGCCTCTTTCCAGCCTTTAGAAGTGTTTCAGCAAACAGTAAGTGATATGGTAGTCCACAAATACTACAGAATATCCCATAATTGCATTATAGTGAATGAAATAGGCTCCATTTAATAAGTTACCAATGCATTCTATAAATGCTGTATTGAGTTTGTATATAGGAACTGCAGCAGACAGATAGGTAGTAATATTTGAATGTCTTGTTAAAAATTGAATACTAAAAAAGCTTATTTCATTAATACTTCAAATAAGTGTTACTCTTTTCAGTTTGCAACAAAATCCTATCCATTCAGTCCAGAAACATTAGTGCATTTTATATATTGGTAATCAAAAATGAATAAAATCTTTCATTTGGTTCTTTTTAGCACTTGCATCAGTGAAAAATTTATTTTATACCACCAGTGACATATATAAAATAAATTTTAAATGCCCCATAACATATCGATTGCAAAATCTCTTTCTCTGCTTGAATGTTGCCATTTGCATCCAAAATAAAATCAGATGAAGCATTGAAATTCTTTAGGAACATACAGATTGCAAACTATTATTATTATCAAATGATGCAGTTTTTATTATTTTGCTTTTTTTGATTTAAGAAATGTGTAATGTTAAATTCTTCTTCGAGGTGTGACAGTATTGATTTTTATTATTATTATTATTTATTTATTTTCCAGACTGCAAGTTGATTTTATTTTTTCATTTAAAAATAGTGCTTCTTGATGCCCATAATTTTTAAATTCCAGCTGCTACATTCTATTTTGTTTGTCTTCTGTCCAGTCTAAAATACCCATAATTCCTTTCAGGTTTATTGAATTAGATGTCTTAAAAATGCTTGTTAGTGTATAATATTTTGCTTGAAATAACTTTAAAAAAATGGCATTTGAGTTTTGTGACTTAATGACCATAGTAGCTATTCAGTTATGTTTTGAATACAATTTCCATCGAACATCTAATTTCAAAATATATTTGAATAGTTACTATAGAGGAAGAACTGAAGGCCTATTCCAGTCAGAATTGTTCTTGTGTATAAAAGTAATGAGTCTGTTTTAATCTAACTACACTCTTAATTTATCATCAGTTTCTCATTAAAAAAAAATCCAATCATAGCTCATTCTTCTCTCAGTTATTATTACTGAAACTTCTTCCAAATGAAAAATCAATTTCTCCTTTACATAATCATTTTTGAGTTGACATTCCAAAATACATCTGAACACTCTAAAAAGTATTTATTATGGCAGGGTGACTAGGATTAGTATGTCATAAGATGCAATTGAAAACATGCCATCAAATTATAAATGGTTTCAGATGTTGTGACTTTACAAATCATAGAATTTTATCTGCACTAAATTGAATGAATTTTTTCTTAATTTTCATAACAATCTTCAATAAATTCTTTGATTCTTAATACCTTTCTGTGGCTGTAAATATTTATTTCGAAATAGTTATCTATAATATGAAAATTACAGCAAATATAATAAAAAATAATTTAATATAGAATAAATTTTGCTTATATTACTCTACAGGTGCAAAAAATGAGCAGTGCTTCAGAAGCAAAGATTGAGCATTTAAAGAAATACGTCAGAACAGCTGGTATACATGTGAAGTCTTACCCAAAACTTTTTGAAAACTGTAAATCTGTAAAATCAAAAGTTGAGAAGTTGATGGAACTGTTACAAAAAGAAGGTTTAAAAGGTAAGTAATATTTAACTTTTCACTTAAGTTATCCCTTAAAAAAAAACCTATCATGTTTCTCACAGTGTACACTGCTGGCCACCGTAAATGCAACACCCTGAAGGAAGCATGCAAATAACATGAAATTTACGACATGCATTAGCGGAGGTGAGATATGCAAATGATTAGAATTTCAGTGCAAACGCACATCACACGCACAAAGCAAAGTGTTATTTAAGGCTTGGGGTTTTCAACAATTTCAAGTTTGGCAATTGTGTTTTTTCAAAAAAACGATCAATTATGCCTCGTAAACAGCGATCATCATTTGATCAAGTATCCGACTTCGACAGAGGAAGGATAGTGGCCTACCAAGAGTGTGGATTATCTTTTAGGGAAATCGGTAGTCATGTTGGACGAAACCAAACAACTGTAATGCGGATATGTGACCGTTGGATGCAGGAGGGTACAACAGACCGATTTGTTCGATCGCATCCACCTCAGTGCACCACTTCACGTGATGACAGGAACATTGCATGCATGGCAGTGGCGGATCGCTCAGTCACATCACAAACCATAGCACAGCACATTCAGTCTGTAACGCATCATCCAAGACATCTATTGCTTCGTATACCCTTGATGCAGAACCACAGATGTCTCCGCCGCCAAAAGTGCGATGAAACAAAGATGTGGACAGCAGAATGGGATGAAATTGTCTTTACTGACGAGTCACGCTTCTGTCTGCAACACCACGATGGTCAGTCTGGAGACATCATGGAGAGAGGATGCTGAACAGCTGCATTATGCACCGCCACACTGGTTCTGCACCGGGTATTATGGTATGGGGCGGTTTTGGATATCACTCTAGCACTCCTCTAGTATGCATTGCCGGTACTTTAAACGGCCAGCGCTACATCTCCGAGGTGTTGGAACCATTTATCCTTCCTTAACTTCAGGGCTTGCTCACAGCCATATTTCAACAAGATAATTCACGACCACACATGGCATGCATTGTCCAAGGGTTCTTCATCAATCGCCTGATTTAATTGCTTCCCTGGCCGGATCTTTCGCCAATAGAAAACACGTGGTCCATGGTTGCTGAACGATCGACCCAGATTACATCCCAAGCTGCCACACCAGATCAACTTTAGAGACGTGTGGAAGCTGCTTGGTCTGCTGTACCCCAAGAACACATCCAAAGTCTTTGAATCAGTGCCGAGGCATGTGGCAGCGGTGATCTCCAACAATGGTGGCTACTCTGACTGCTGATTCTGGAATAAGCCACACTTCACAGAAGTCTATAAATTTAATCATTTCATACTTGGCCAACATGTTATCTATTAAATAAATTTTGTTGTGATATCTCTCATCTTTCTTGGTATTGCAATTTGGGTGCAGTGTATTTTCTATAAGTTTAGAAAATGAAACTTTTAGTGGTCTTACTTTCCTGTTACATTTCTACTGAAATTCCCCCCCCCACTGATTTTATAAAGCTTATAGCCAACCATTTACTACTTAAATATTCTGGAAAAGTGCCATGCAGATCTTGAAAATCATTTATATTTAAAACAATCTGCTTATCTTTTAAATGATCATTTTCATTCAATTTATAGGGGGTTCAAAAAAAAAAAAAAAGATGCCAATAGAATTTGTTTCCTTAAATACTAATCCAAGATATATACTTCCTATTATAAAATTTCTCAAAATATAAGATAAGAGTATCTTATGAAAGCAGTCTAAGCATGTAGGTGAGAGGGTTCTCTAAATAGAAAATCTGATTTCCCTTGTTAAAGCCAAATTTCCAATTAGTAAAATATTCATTATCCTTTAACAAGTTATACAGAATTCAAAATTTTACATGTAAATTCATGGGGATATGTGAAAATGAATTTACTTTGGTTTCTTTCCTATGTGAATTAACAAAACAAAACTGAAGATTGTTCACACAGATTAGAGAGAAATTACAAAATAATTACCAGGTTTGACATTTAATTGATTTTGCATTCTAAAACATCTGAATTTGTTTTTGGTGTCATAAAATATTAATTATTTATATCTGCAACTACTGTGCATAAAAGGTATAAAACATTTTTTATATACCACATATATATTATTACTAGTTGTATTTCCCTTTTTCCTATATGTAGAGCATATATAAAATGTAAATTCAATACTTACTGTATTGTCACACCCACAATATTATTGTTTTTTCTAAATTTCTTATTTGCCTTCTCATTAATTACTAAAATTAAATAAATATCAAATTCATGTTTGTCAGGAGTGATTCTGATTAGCTAAGTAGTATTCCATATTACATTGTGAATACTGATGCATAAAATGTTCCTGTTATCTTACATTTGTAAAAATTTAATGTATTCAATGTAATGCAAGAATTGTCTTCCAGATTCTTGTCATTCTGATTAGTTTGACCAAACCTGTGTTCAGAGGGTAAATTCACAAAACAGATACATCCTTGGTTCTATTCCTTGGGACTGAAATATTTAGCTGCATGAGGTTTTTGTTAATTCAGTAAAAAGCATAATGCAAAAAAAAAAAATCTCTTTCTACAGCACACTCACATTAGGAATAATTACTGAAAAATTGATGAAGCAAAAAAGAAATTATGATTCACTATATTTTAGTGCTTTATATAGCATATGTTTCCTAATCACATTAAATTAATTTTTCACTTATACAACTAGTTCTCCATGAAGGCATCCTATTCAATCTGATTTCCTTGTATACTGCAGGTCGCCCAACTCTAGAAAAATGTAAGAAGCTGAAGAAGAAAATAGAAACAAAGAAGGAAATAGCAGAACTGGATGTTACAAACATTCTTCAGTCACAAGGTATATTAAATTCAGATTCATTCATATATCATTTTTAAATGAAAGTTTTATTTTAAAAGGCTAATTAATTTATTAATGTAATTTTTATATTAAGGCCGCCCAAAAAGAGGTTTGTCTTCAAGTAACTCAAGACAAATAGAAAAGAGTCCAACACCAGTAAAGAAGTTCTCACGTTTACAAGACATAGTTGATAGTGAAGAAAGCGATTAAACTTTTTCATGCAGATTTTATATCCTTTTTCATCCCATATTTTATTTTAATTGTGTTGTAAATATTGTGTATGTTTTCGTTTACAAGTTAGAATTTTGTAATAAAACTTCTTACTTTCATCTTTAAGAGTTTGTAAAAATTAAAGAATTTTTTGAAAAATTTTGATTGTTAAACTTTTTATTTGTACATCTTAATAACACAGCTGTCAGAATTGTCAAATGAAACTTGAAATTTGACAGTAATCTGACATGGTACATTTTAATTTGGAAGTATTGTATATAACAAAGTCATCCAAATATGCATCTACAACACATTGCAATATACATAAATGCTTTTACTGTAAGCACAAACTGTACATAGTAAAATCAACACAACAGCTGCTAAAAATATATAAAAATAAATTTGTATATTTATGTATACATATATGTATATATATACACACAATCTATGAGCATATGTATTTAGAACAGTGAGACTTGATTGCAACATGCAGGTCTGTCAAATACGTATTTGATTTCCTAACTTAAATTCTATGTTGGAAATTTTTTTGTATTATTAACAGTAAATGTTATATTTATATATCTACAGAAGGAAGGATATATAGTTCGCAGTGGTTTCAGTAGGGAAATATATCTTATTAATATATTTAAATATTCTTAACAAAATTTAGTTCATAAACATTTCACCATAATCTATTAAAGGATCGAATGACCTGAAATCTTATTCTGTGCAGTTTAAACACAACAGACACCATTTTGTTCACTTAATAGTAGTGATATAGCTTTTTTGCATGTAATAAAAACAATTTGTTAACTGCATAAGTAAATACTAAGTTATATTTCTCTACTTTATTCATTGTTCACAAGCCAGTAAGAATAATTTAGTAAAAAAGCATAATAAAGGAAATCCTTTTCCTATAGCAAACTTATATGAGGAATAATTACTGAAAAAATAATGAATCAAAAGGACAAATTTTATTTTTTCAATGCTTTATATAGCATATGATTTCTAATTCTATAAAAAAATATAATTTTCACTTCTTTTCAATTAAATATAAGAAAATTTCAATTATATAAAATTATTACAAAAATTGATTTAAACTGACTGGCTTCTGAGTTATCACAGTAAATATGTTTGAAGTTAGGGTGAGCTGAAGATATCAGACTTCACTATATGGAAAAAATATCTAAAATTTTTAATAATAAACTATCATAATGCTATGGAAGGCTTATTAAGTTATATGAAGTTTTATTATTAAATTTATAAATAGTACGAATTGGAAAACTATTACACATTAAATTTAAAAATTATACATGCAAAAGTAAATTTGCATGTATAATTTTAATAAGATTCCAAATATATATGAAAAATAATCGTTAGAATATTAAAATGTAAAAACTATTGCCAAATTTATCTTAAAATGGTGTTATCTGAGGAACATTCAAATATAAAGAATTTACATGCAGCATTCTTACAAAGAGTTCAATGTAATCATAATTTAATAATGCATGTCTGAATTGAATAGTAATGTTTCTCTTCTTATCATCAGCAGTTAAATTGTAATCAACAGGTTGGCAGGAGGTTCACAATAGTATTGAGCAGTAAATCATTGGATTGTTGACTAACAAAGGTGTCATTCCATCTCAGATTTATTCAAGACAAAAATCAGTTTGGAGGTGAGGTGAATCTTTGACACATTGGCCCACTTTAAAAATTTTTATGAATGAAAAAGTCTTAATGAATACATTATTGATGCTATGTGAGAATGGGTCAATATGCAAATAAAAAGGCTAATTCTTCTAGGATTAAAAAACCTCCTGGGCATTGAAACCACTGCAATATGTACTGCAGTAGCAGGTGGCCAAATAAAAAAACAATGGTAAGTCATATTGATATCTGAATGGCCTATTATCTTCATGCTTTATAAATATGATGTGGATTGTGAAAAATCTTTTCTTCAGCTCACCCTTTCATTTACTAATATTTAAAAATAATGTAGAAAATCATTATCACAAAAAGTTCCACATACAGTTTCAATAACTAGCAATTTGTTCTATTCTTTTAATGCCTTTATATATAGACATCTTTTCATACAGGATGCATTTTCATGCCCCCCTTCCCAAATCAGAACGATGAGTTAAACAGTTTTAATTACACTGTAAAATATATGTTTTATTTTCTTTGTTCATTACCCATTATAGTTGCAAAAATGGTGATTATTTCAGAGAATTAATTATATTTATGTTCCAAACTACTCCATTGCAAGTAAGAATCAAATATTTTGCAACTACTACTATTCAAAATATTATAAAATTTCACATAATTAGGATCTTAGTACCAGTTGTGAAATGCATAATACATGTGAACGAAAGAATAAAATCTGAATGTATTGAAAATAATCCATCAGACAAAGATTTAAGAAACGGTTTTTAAATACAGTGTTTGGATTTCTATTTGTGCCTTTGAAGAATAAATAAAAATAGATAATTCTATATATAACATGTGATGCATAGATATTTAATAATGTTATAGTAATATATGTTTATACACATTTCATAGTCAAATTAAATCAGGTATATTTTTTAAAATTCTTTCAGGTTACTACTGTGGCTTTATTCTAAAATTTAATAAATAAAATAAGCAGACTTTTTTTTAAACATTTCGTCAGCCATTTGAAGGATTTAATTATTGCTCCAAAAATTCTTGAAAAAGCTGGAATTGAGATGATTCTAACAAGTACATATTTTATCAGTTAACTTGTTCATTGACCTAGGCATGGCTATAATTTATTAAAACATTATTTTAATGTATGCATTATAAATGACTGAATTTTTAAAATGTAAAATATGAATTTATGAATACAGTAACTGATTCATTTATAGTCTCATTAATTAATCAATTAATAAAAATTTACAATTGTTAATGAAAATTATGTCAACATAGTAAATTTTTATCTACTGTAAGATGAAGATAATGTATAATTAACTGCATAAAATGTAAATTTGATTATAATGTAAATTTTCTGTAAGTAACACTAAAAATAGTAATGCCAAAAATATTATACTCAAGAAAAACCTTATTATTACAAAGATAAAGCATGAGAGGTTTTTTTTTTTTTTAATTAATGTTTAACTAAAGCAAAATATAAAATTTCCAACCTTGAGAAATTTAAATATTTGTTCTCCGTGGTTCAAGAGCTGGGTCAGACTATTTATCTATATGAGAGTAAACTTTTCTGATATGTGAAAGGATCATTACATGAACATCAACTACAACTATCTTTAAACGATCATCGCAATAACATCATAAGAGGCAACAGTCTGTGTTCAGAATATGAATAAGTTTTCTAAAAGTTTAACAAAATGTATTTCCATGCGTGCATAGTAAGATGAAAAATTCTAACAAACATTAAAATATTTGGAAAAAATTGTGCTATAAAATTCTATAATTAGAAGCTATGAATATATTTTTACTAGTATTTTGTGTATAAGATATTATGCCATTTAGTTTCCTTTTATACAGTTCAGTTCATTATTTATGAGTAATTATTGATTATAAAGATACACTGATATACAAGATTCGTCAGTATCCTCCTTCTAATTTCTTCTGATTCAATGTCACTTTCCATATCACATTATAAATATAAAGGAATATCAAAAAATCAGTTGTTCAAATGACTCTGATGTAATCCATTATTGCTTTCAAGTTCTAATATTTGAAATAATCATTAAATATTTAAATAACATCAAAAAGGCATTAAAATTAGAATATCATGGAATGTATTAAATAAATATCTGGCTCTGAAAACAGCGTCTTGGTGACACAAAAAGTTACACATATTTTGCATAATTATTAAATTGAAACAAAGAAATCAAAACATTTGTATCAATTTTTTATCATTAAGAATTGCTGCAAAAATTATTTTTAATATATTTAATACTCATATTTATATAAAATAGTAATTTCAATTTTATTTTTAATTAACTTATTTTTCAACTGAGCAATATTTATGTAACGAAGCATTTCACTTTCTCTAAAAACTTATTCATCCAAGAGTCCTGTTATCCAAATGGAAGCACATTTTCTGAGCTTTGTGGCTTAGAGCATTCAATTACTGTGGTCACAGTTCATGTATCTTGAATTACTTACACAGAAGCATGACTGCTATTAGAACGTATTTCAGCTGTCAAAACGGTATCCACTTTATCTCCTTGAGATGCTAATCTCACTTCACTATAAAATACTGGTGACTGGGCCAGTTTTCCAGTATACTGTCTCCATGCTTTTTGAATAACAAAAGCGCAGTGATTTTGCCTTTGCCTCCACAAAGAACTACCTATTTTCTTAAGGGTTTTACCTTTATTATCAAGAAGTCCAGGAATACTATCAGCTACCTCAAGCAGATGGGCTTTGTGACTCATAAAATCACGTGTCAAAGCATCCATAACATCAGCATAAAACACTAAATCCCCTTCATATATTGGAATGTTGAGTGTTGCAATAAGAAAACGATTTGGTTTTCCAAAATGCAGAGGCTCTTCTAAAGCATCTAACAGATCTGGCAAATGGCCAAACTTGATGATGCCTCGAGCATTCATATCAAATTTTTGCCACACTTCTGCAAACATTTCATAATCTTCACATAACAGTATATTTTCATATTCATACATAGCTGTATCAAAACTATCTAGTATTATAATTAAATGTGTTTTTATAATTATGTAATATACAATAATTATGTAAGAGACTATAAAAATGATTGCGGATGTTGAATTTTTTCCAGATTCGCATAAACACTGCAAAACATCAATCCAACCTGCTAAAGTAGAAAGCTGGAAAAGCAAAAGCATGGCTTTCGGAAATGTTCCAAAGCTCAGTTCACCACTAATGTCCCACAACTGCTTTATATTGTGAAATAAATATACACCAAAAATAGCAAAAATAAACATAGCAATAAACTGAATAATTACTACAGTCAGAAATGCTGGAATGGATGAATATAAGCTGAACACTAATGGAAGCATTCCTCTTGCATATCTCCTCAGATATCTTCGACATTTTATGAATCTTATCAAACGCAACATTGCGGGTAACATGGGAGAAGGGAAAAGTTCTTCAAATAATGCTCCTGTAAAAACAATATAATATTGTTATATTATTCATGACTTTAATAATTTAAAGAATTTTTTTTTAATTATACATTATTTTAAAAGGTCGGGTATGATTTTACTGTAATTAAGCAATACTGAAGAACAGAACAAATTAGATGAAAATGTTGCTGTAGTCTCTACATTGGACTTGTGGAAAAGTCTTTTTCTAATTAAAAAAATTTTTCATGAAATAACCATAGAATATACAAATTTTAGTCAACAGAAATTTTTATCATTACAGAATCAATCTTCCTTTTTTTTTAATTACGCAGTAGATAAGACCAAAGAATAGTTAATAACAAAATGGCATTGATGAAAGATAAAGTGTGTTTTGTGGCATCATGACACTAAATCACCCACCAACAATAGCTTAGATGTTTGTATGAATGCAGTTCTCCAAGTGTTAAGAGCATCAAGAATCAGTATGAAAAATTTTAAAGAAACTGACCAGAAGTAGCAGGCCTATGAATAAAGACTGTTAACAACATTCATGAATCGGACACAGGACATTTCATGGACCAAATCTTTGCATTTCACTTTGTAATGCTGAGACTTTGAAGGCCAGAGCAGAATGCTGTGCCAAGTATTGCAGAGTATGCACTGAGAATTAGAATATCAACTTGATGTTCTCCAAGCAACACTGAAATTTACTAAATGCAGTACTGCTCATGTTAAAAAAAAAAAAAAAATGTGTGTTTAATTATGATAGTTTTCATGGAATATATTTTTGTAATCAGGAAACAACTTTTTTATTACCCTGTATATGTAATGACAAACCATATTAGGATTATCTGCCTTTATGGAAAACTTTTAGGAAAAACTGACTCATATTTATAAGCTATTTGTCTCTCCTATTCAGTGTAATAATTAATATTCTGCAATCTGCATGATAAGCATATTAATTACATCTTTGGATTTATTTATGTTTTAAAAAGATGTGAAGTTCGTACTTATTTCAGTATACACTGCTTACTTTCAAAAAAATTTCTAGACTAGCAGTAATCAAATGAGAAAAAAACAGGAGTCAATTCCAAACTCCACCAATGGCATACGCTTTGCATATCATGATAATGATAAAATGCTTTCGTGTCTCAAAGTAAGGTTACACTATGTTTTAAGTAAGATGAATTGACTTTTAAAATCCAAAATTTATTATTCTGACTATGTATCAGACAAAAACTGCTTCTTCATCATTATTAACTGGATGAAATTATTTATCCCATCACCTGATTCAGCAAGAAAAATGGCACTTTTAACATTTTATTTCAGATAACTAATTATATAGGTTGAAATGGTGTAATAAAAACTGGAAAAAAGGAACATGATTATCAAATTTTATAACATTATTCAATTTTAAATTAGTTGTTATAAATAATAATTAGATTTTATTTAGCAACTCTCTAGGTATCACTTAAAAATAACTCACATCAGCAGAAAATTTTATCTGCAACTCGGAAAGATTTTTTTTTAATTCTACAACTCCATCACAATAGCATTAGCATTCAAATCTAATCAAATAATCCACTAGATTATTACCTTTCAAGCAGTATTTACAGAATTTATTTCACAGTATACTTCTTTAAATGAACTAGGCTGGCATTCTAGATCACCTTGATTAAAATATTTTTTAAAAGTAGCCTATTGATTTTTATAATAGAGATTATCTACAGATTCTTTCATAGAATCTACTAAATAGTATGGTAATTATTTATTGTTACACCTGTAAAAAGTCTTGCATACTTTGAATACCGAACTGCTTCACATCAAAGGTTGAATTTTTCATTTTATTTTGAGGTATATGTCACATGTAGAAAACACAACAGCAAAAATACCAATTGCATGGTCATAAAGGAATATTACATAATTCTAAACCTTTCCATCAAAAAGGATTGCTATGACAAACACACTTTTTTTTAGATATTTATATTCTGAGCTTTAAAAAACAAATTTATATCACTTTGAAATTGCTTAAATTTTTCTTCATTAAAAATCATCAAGTCTTCCTATAAAATGCTCTGATATCCCTATAAAATTATCCATTTGTTATTGGCATATTAAATTTCAATATCTTAACATTTTGACCATAAGATAGAATTTTGGATCTTGTTGTGGTAACACTTCTGAAATTCATTAATGTTTCCAGTGCAAATTTTATCCCAAAAAATTTAGCATTGGTATAAATCCTTTACACATTAAAAATAATGCACATAAAAAAAAATATACATGTCATTCATCTATGCTTGAGCTCTAAAATTAGACAATAGATCTGAATATTAAGAGGTATTGTTATGAATTTTGTACAAATGTAAATATTTTAGTGCAATTGCATGTGAAATTGTGGTATTTTTTGTATAATGTAACATGAAATAAGGAGAGACGATGTTCTGCCGGAAAAATAAGAATACAGGGGCAAGTCTATTTAACATTGAATAAATGCCTGTCTCGCTAATTTGACGAGATATCACCAAGCTGGAGAAGGGTTTGACGATTTTTCAATAAACGTGCCGACATTTTGGTCCAGTTCCTGTAAAATTGTAATGGGTATCGTAAATGAATTACTGTAATTGATCACTATATGTAACTGTAACCATATTCAGCCCTAATATGCTTTACAGTAATTTCAAAAAGTGGAAGGTATTAGACATTTCACCGCGGCCGGGGGAAAACTATATTCGGATATAGTACTTTCTAGTCTCTCTTCGGAGAGCCTCTGACATGGCAGACTCTACTTTCATCGCCATTAAGGAATCTTTACCTCATGATAACCGGAAAATAGCATGCTAATTTGCATGCTAGTGTCGCGATATACAGATTTGATGTTGGCGGTTTCTCAGTTGTTGGTTCAGCATGTCACCTTTTTAGATGCGCTTTGCATTACGTTGTGTTTAATATTCCTACTAGTTTGAAGTTAACTACTGATTGTGCTTTATGATACTGAAAAGAGCTGTATGAATATCTCTGTGGAAAGTTTCAGAACTGTTAAAGAGTTCCTTTTGGTAAAATAAATTTTACCAAGTTATCATCGTTTCTGCATGCATTCAATCCATTACAAACCCGTACGCATGCAACAATATATTAAAACATTAAAAAGATTCACATATGACCTGACCCATTTGAACTGCATCACAAATCGCAAAGTAACAAATACCAGGTATTTGCGTTATGAAAATATTTCATTCATATATATTCATATATTCTCATATATATTCATACTTGCATATGAATATGAATATATATGAAATTTTTTAATCGTTTGAATGTTCACTCCCCAAAACATTATTTAAAAATTTGTCCCATGGGCAGTCTAGCGATCACCGGACTACACTTATTGAAAGGTGTGCATCAGATGATGACAAAGGTGACGCGGCTCGAGGAGAGAAGCAGATAGGCGTTGGAGTTCACTGACACTCTGAACTTGATATTCCGCGGTACGCTGTTCAAAGCTCCTATTATTTCGATTTCGGAAATGTAATATTTCCAGCTCCGCATAAGGAACTTTTGTAAAAATTAATTCAAATGTGAATATGGATGATTTGCATCTCATTTTATAAGGTTTTGTCTAACAATCTAATGTGTACTTAGTGTAAAACACCAAGCTGATGACCAGGTGTCGCAGCATGCACGTGACTGAAAATTATGGACATTATTCCATCAACGAATCACGTGGCTTCAGTGAACTTTTCCTTATCGTAGCTTAGAGATCAAGCCACTGGAAATCAGCACGTGTAGCGGTCAAATCCCCTCCTTTCTGGCGGGCAAATCCGGAAATCTGGTTCCAGCAGATGGAAAGCCAGTTCGCATTGGCTGGTGTAACAGTAGAATGTGCAAAATTCCACCACGTAGTTTTCGCTTTACAACCCCAGGAGTTAGTGTTTGTGAAAGACATTATTTTTAACCCTCCAACGGAGGCTCCATATATAGCGATCAAAAACTGTCTCTTACGCAATATGCCGACACAAAGGAACAGTGGCTCTTTCCAGCATGGCAACAAAAAACCATCACGCCTCTTACTGGAGATGCGAAGGCTGGCTTACGAATTAGTTAGGATCTTCTTAAATCGCTCTTCCTGCAGCGACTGCTGACACATACACAACAGATTTTAGCCATTTCCAGTGACTCATGGCAAACTTGCCGAAATGGTCGGTGGTATCATGGCAGCCACCGGAAACAGTGCGCCAGTGTTTGAAGCAAAAATGAAAGCCTCTGCCCTGAAAGAATTATTAATGGATATTTCATATCTCTTTTCTCGGATTGAAACACGCTCCAGATCCCGCTCAACCGAACGAGAGCAGCAAAACAAAAAAATGCCGTTCATCAAGCCGCCAACGAAGAGGTAATACAAAGTATTGTTGGTACCATCAGCATTTCAAAGAAAAAGCTACCAAGTGCACAAAACTCTACACCTTTAAGGCGGAAAATAGCGTCGCCATCACTCGACTCTTCGAGTGACGACAAAACTGAGATTTATCGCTTATACCTCTAGGATGGTTCGGAAACTTAGCCACAAAGGCTCTCCGCCCGATTAATAACCTAGCCACTTTGGCATTTACACTTATGACATCCAGTACCGGAATAAGTTGTTTGGTTTCATATCCTCTGGAGTGGAGGATAGGGCCATAAATGGTATCAATCCTCTGGAGTGGAGGATAGATCCAAAAAGTGATAGTGTCCCGTGGATTCAAAACCACTTACAAGTGCAGACGAACCAGTCCTCTCAACCTGCTCCTCCTGGACTGGGAGTGAGTCATAGGTTTCCCACAGTTGCATAATTGATTGCAGGAGTGGTGAGTAAAATTGATTGATACCTCTAGGATAAATCCACAGCGTCTAAGTAGCTGATTGATACGGGAGCAGATGTCTCAGTGGTTTCCCCCACAGTTACGGAGGGCAATCAGCCACCCGCCATGCATCAACATTTTGCTGCAAATGGGATTACAGTACATACTTTCGGCCAAAGACTCATTAAGCTGGACTTATCATTACGCAGGGAATTTCACTGGCCATTTTTCATCGCTGCAGTCTCTCAACCTATTACTGAGCTGACTTCGTTCATCACTTTGGAGTACTGGCCAACATCCATCAAGGATGTTTTGGTAGACCCACTTACCCAACTATATTCCAAAGGAACTGTAACTACATAAGATATAACTATATCAAGGCAGTAAGCAGAGATACTAAATTTCACCAACTGCTTGCCTTATTTCCTGCGCTTACGGAAGCTAGCTCAATGCCACGAAAAATTAAGCATGACATTACTCACTGTATTCAGACTAGAGACCCACCTGGTTTTCATGGGTCTCTTCGAATATTTGTTCATGCCATTCGGGTTATCGAATGTTGCGGCTACATTCCAGAGGTTTATTCATCACGTTCTCAGCGCAATGGATTTTTGTGTAAGAGTACTTTGATTATGTATTGGTAGCATCTGAAAATGACATGCAACATCTTAAATGGTGTTCCAGCGATTCACAGATTATGGTATAATACTAAATGCAGCTAAATGTGTCTTAGGTATATCAACTGTGAAATTTCTATGACATACGATAACTCCTGAGGGTATCACTCCTTTGCCTGAGAACGTTTCAGCAATTGTGAATTTCTCCAAACCCAAAACTGTGAAAGAACTTCGGCATTTTCTGGTTATATGCAATTTTTACCGCCATTTTATTCCACACCCTGCAAAAACTCAAACAATATTTAATAATAATAAATAGCAATAAAAGACCAATTGCATGGACGGAAGTAACCACATACGCATTTGAAAAATGTAAGAAGGATCTGTCAGATGCCATGGTGTTGTACTATCTATCCGGAGGCCCCGCTCGCAACAGTAGTTAATGCTTCTGACACAGCTATGGGTGCAGTTCTTCACCAACAAGTTGAAAAAGAATCGCAACTTTTTGCTTTTTACTCAAAAAAACTATCTCTAATACAACAAAGATACAGTGCGTACAATAGGGAGCTCCTTGCTTCATATATGGCCATAAGTAAGGTAACCATATGTCCCGAATTTTCTGTCCCTGCCCCGATTTTTTACAGCTTGTTTTTTTTGTCCCAAATTGTCCAAAAAATTGTAGTGTGAGAACATAAAAATTTAAATGCATGTATTTGTTTAAGTTGTATAGATTGCAAGCTGAGAATAGAAGTGCAAATTAAGAGATGTGCACCGCACCGACCGCATAAACAGGAGATTTCCCATCTAGCGTTTACCTTAGAAAGCAGAAAAAGTGGTGTAAGCCTTAGAAAGTGATGTAACTCGGAACTGTATTCAAATATAACACCCGATATTTTTTTATATTATCTCCCTGTGACATTTAATAAAACCAAACTTTTTAATTTTTCATACTGACTTATTTCCTTTTTCTAAAATTAAAAATGTAAGGAGGCATAGATAAAATACACCCAAAAGTGATCGTACATTGAAACATTTTCGTAAAATTTCATAAATAAAATTATTGTCTACCACTTTTTTTTAACTTTGCATTTTGGTGACATTTAAAAAATTGTTCGGCTTTACTTTTTGCTTGCTTACTTCGTTATATTTTATTTAATGTTTACAGATGGCTGGTAGTCATAAGAAGGCAATAAACAGCATTCAAAAATTGATCATTTTTTACCAGAAAGACGGAAATTCGATTCGGGATATTGCTATATTAGCAAATTTATCCCATTCTAGGGTGCAGTATGTGATAAAATGTTTTAAAGAAGAAAATAGGATCCAAAATAAAGTAAGTAGAGGTTGTCCGGCAAAGAGGACTCGACGTGACTCAACTTGATCAGAGATTTATAGTTATAAAATCTGTGAAAAATCCATGTTTGAGTGTTTTAAAGACTTCTACAAAATTTACTGAAAATATTTCTACTTCAATTTCATAACTGTTTGACGAGTACTCAGATCAGCTGGTTTATATGGGCGCTCTGCTGGAAGAAAGTTTTTGGAAAGTTTTTTGGAAGTGCAAAGAATAGAAAGCTTAGGCTTTTCTTTTCAAAATCAATGGTAAATGAGCCCGAAGCATATTAGAATCATATCTTATTAGCAGATAAAAACAAATTTAATATTTTTGATTCCGTATGATTGTATGGAGAAACAATAATGAGGAGCTTAAGCCAAAGAACTTGGCTGGTACAGTAAAGCATGGCGGTGGAGGTGTTCTTGTGTGCATGTCAGCATCAGGATTAAATAATTTAGTATTTATAGATGGCACAATGAACCTTTAACAGATCATTTTAAATTATCCCCTCAAAATTTGGATACTGGAAACAACTTTATTTTTTATCAGGATAACTATTCTAAACACGTTCGTCTATCGAGCGTCTATAATTGTCCACAAGTTCTGAAAACACAACTACCTCAGTCACCAGATCTAAACCTAACAGAACACATCTGGAGAGAATTAGAGGTTAGAATACAAAGATACAACATTAAAACAAAAACCGAACTAAAAACACTAATGATGGAAGAATGGAGGAGCATCGCTGCAGATATTACAAAAAAACTGATGAACTCTACACCCAGACGTTTGAAAGGTGTCATAAATACTGCAGTAAATAGTACAAAATGCTAACAGATAAGAAATACTACAATATTTACTAATATATGCAGATTTCGTTACAGCGTACAAAGACTTTTGTGAGGTAACTTTTCTGTTACTTTTTTATTATTGATTTTCCAAAAAAAAAAAGTTTTAATATGTTCATAAAATAATTAATGTAGCTTTGCTAAGAGAAAATTAAAGATATTATTAAAAAATTTTCATTCAAAACATATATTTTTATTAATGAATAAAGGACTATTTCGCTGAAACTCTTAAGTGTATGAATACTTTTGTGATCCATTGTATACATATATATTTTTGATTATCAACGGTGCATTACTTAACGTTAGTATGTATCGTCCCTCTGCAAATTACATCATCTAATACAATTCTTTTGTCATTTACTGAAATTTCATTGTAGATATATCCATCTAAAATCATCTTTCTTTTGTCACGTTTGGATAGTAAAATATTTATTCCATCATTTTGATTTTACATAAGGGTTAAAAACATTTAAAAAAAATCTGTCAAAATGATGAGATGTAATGACGTTTCCCATTTCGCAATGACATATATTTTTTATTTATCAGCGATGCATTACATACGTGCTAAGGGTATGTAATGCACCATTGATAAATAAAATATATGTTTAATTTATGTATGCATGTATGTTTAATTTGTTATTCATTTTTACCATTGACTTTTTTAGTAATGGGTTCAAAAAAAGAAAGGGTATATTTAACGTAGACCTACAGAAGGACCTCAGGGAACACTAATAAGGGATTCAGATGTACGGTGCATTACATGTTCTTAAACATTTTCTATAAGCCATGGTGGACATACAGATTTTAAACTTCATATAAATAGTAATAAACATAAAATGTCAAACTCTGCTGCTGCACCTAGCTCATCATTAAAGAATTTCTTCAAAAAGAAGAGAAAATGGGTGATAAGGAAGAAGAATGATAATACAATGAAGGTACTTTTGCATACCATAATATTTGCCACAAGCATAACTACAGGTCTAAGGATTGTACGTCCAAGCTGCTTTAAGTGACATTTGAGCCTAAATTTATATGCGTGCTAACCAAAGACAGAAGCAATAATACTAAATGCTTTGATGCCTTGTGCTTTAAGAGCTTTGCACAATGATTTGAAAAATTATTCATTTGTTTCAGTTTGAACTGATGTGTCCAATTACAAGAAAATAAAACTTTTTCCAGTATGTGTTAGATTTATAGACTGGAGTTACAGTAAAAATAGAATTTAAATCCTCACCTGGTGAAACATCGGATATTGTCAGCAGCTATTTAACTACCTGTCTTGAAGAAAATAATTTAAAAGAAAACACTATTGGTCTTTGTGCCGATAATCCGATTTCTAACTTTGGAGGATCTGACAGACGTGGAGAAAATAATGTTTTTATCAAACTGAAATGAAACCTTAACTATGTTTAATTGGAGTCAGATGTGCAACGCATGTCATCTATAATACTATAGGAACATCACCTGATGTTTTGCCAGTTGATATAGAAATAGTTATTCCTAAGATATACGTATACTTTAAATCTTATAGTTATACTTGAATCTTATAGTATACTTGAATAGTTATTTTGTTCCGCAGTAATTCTACAAAAAGGAATCTTTATTTATTATGTTTCCTTTGGAATTTTCTTAAAATAACAAAATCCTTAGCTGTGATGTTAAGGCAAAGGAATATTTTACAGTACATTGTTGCCAGTTTGTTTTCAGGCATATTAATACAGTAGATGCATGCCTATATTTAAATCACTCAGCTAGAGATGGCTATTATAATTTATTAGTATTTAAGTCAATCAGCTAAAGATGGATATTATAATTAGCAGAAGTTATACATTTAGATATATAAAGTTTTCAACAGAGTAATTATTACATGTACTATAGTAAACTTTTTCCTCTCGTTTTCAAATTTCACTTACCAAATACTCATTCATAAGATCCTACTTAATTCCAGAACAAGAATATAGCAAAAAAATTAATTTTTTTTTTTTTTTTTTTTTCAAGAAAATGCAGTATATAAGCAAATACACTACTTATAATAAAATTTCATTAAAAATTTAATTTAATACTTATCTCAGCTATTTATGTATGAACATAACACATATATAAAACGCAGTGTTTTCTAATTTGGCATTATTTTAGTTAACTATAACTCATTGTAAGATTTTTTGAACTTGTATAATTCAACAAAATTAATAATGCTTACCTGAAATACAAAGTGCAAGTACAATCACATCAAAATGATTCCACACACTTAGAAAAAAGTAATGACGGAAAGCAAGAAGTTTCAATAAACATTCTATGGAAAATATCACAATGAAAAAAATGTTAAGTTCCGTCATAGCTAGGGCAAACATTTCTGATGGATCAGGATCATACATATCCAAAGCAATAAGTAACATGTGTAGCCCAATAAATACAAAGCCTGCAATCTCAAAATTATCACTCATTACCATCCGATAAAGGAATGCTTGGAAATGCACCTAAATGGAATAGAAGGTGACATGTAACATTTTCAGTAAAACTATATGCATGCAGAATATGTATAAAATGTTAAAAAAATTTTCTGGTTGTATTTTAAATTTCATTGTTATATACCTTAGGAGGTGGAACAGCCTTTCTTAACTTTGTTTTTTCCATTTTTTTAATTGCCGCTTTATAAAGTTTTTTTGTTTTAGGATTTGCACTTTTTTCAATATCTAAAAAAAATTTAGAACAATTTAAACATTGACACATTGCTTTTTTTTACATACAATTTAAATATTTACACAGAATTATTGTATTAATTAAACTATAAATAAAAGGACAGAATACTAAAACAATACCTCTTTTTTGCTCATTGAAATAACAGCAAGTTATGCCAACAAAAAAATTAAGTGTAAGAAAGGTGCTGAACATGATGAATATTGGGAAAAAGGTTGCAGTATATACTTCATTTTTAATTTTAGTTGCCTAAGAAAAAGAAATCAAATATATGTAGCATGCACACACATACATACATCAGTTACACTAATATATACATATATATACATACATACATACAGAAAATAAATTACTTACTTCATTGCTGTTATCCATTACATCGGTGACTAAATTTATCCAGTTTTGCAATGTTGCCTGAAAATTTTAATTAACAAGTAATGAATGCAAAAAAAAAATTATTAAACATAAATCAGCATTATCATTTGTATTTATACAATGAAACAATTAAAATCACTCAGTTGTTTCACAAATTATAAAGATGCATAACATGCATGTACTATAACTAAAACATTATTGGTCTAAACGTTTCAAATTCTTTTCCAGTATATATTCAAAAATATATATCAATGGTTCTAAACCAATACAGAATTCCTTTAAAGGGGACGAAGGTTTCATAGTTCCATAAGGAAATTCAGTGGCATTAATAAAACATTTCCTTGTTTATATATTACACAGAATATTTTACATATGAGCACTGTTCTGAAAATAATGCAAAAGACAATTTAATTTTGCTATTGATTAACAGATTATACAAACTTCACATGCTACTGGAGTGACTCTTCTTTATTACAAAAGTACTATTAATGTAGTCTCAGTTATGATTGATACATTACCATTGATGATATGAGTACGATTACTGAACTCAATTCTCAAATTTCTTTAGAAAAATTCAGATATGTTCTATTTACCCATTTTTAGGCAACCACTTCACCTCATGTATATCAGCAAATCACTGTTCCATACATTGTCCTTCACTGTACTAAAGATACAGATATCCCAAACCCAAGATCTGGATGAGCAATACAATGGAAGCAATATTTAGCTCAATTTGTGAACTGCCGAAGTTGTCAGAGTGGTGTGCAACTGAATATCAGAATGATTAATATAGATCATGTTAAGTTATTGTTTGGTTTTTTAATTTCTAATCATTTTCCAGAGCTCCTGGAGTGTCTGGATATACTAGTTGCATGTCACAATGCAATCATGTTCTAAGAAATTGTAGGGGATCGTTCACTTTTCTCCCATCAGATGGCATATACGGAATTTATTTTTTTCCCCGCCGTCACAAAGTGCATTCTGTTTTCTGAACACTGCTGTAAGACCAATATGTGATCTAGCTTCTTTAATGGCCAAAGCAGTAATCAATAATTAAAATGATTTATTTGTTAGTAAATTGTGTTCTAAGGCATTAGCATCTTTTCTTCTTTACAGAAGAAGCTCACACAACTTATCTGATTATAAAAATATGTGGAATGTAAACAGCCGCCGTTCCCACAAAATCAAGAAGAATAATGCCTTTGTCATCCCAGAAAGAGCTGTTATGAAATTCTGTACTGATGTTGAATCTTGAACTAATTTCACCTTATAAAAGAGAGCTGGTGACATTAGACTGAATCTCCACTTCTCGAACATAAAGATATGCCTGGGAATCTGTTACAAAATTAGAAAGCAAGAAAATCTTTGCTTCCAACAGGTGTTTTTGTCATCTGTTGGAAATGTCAGATGCTTAACAGATGACAGCAAATGACTATACTTTCTTCTTTCATACTGAATGGTAATTGTTGAGGTACCCACTTTGGACACATCTTACGACAGCCTAAATCTGTAATACAATATCTGCAGAAAAGTCATGTATTATCTATCTGAATCAGTTTGGTCAACCACTGAGGATTTCTGGTTGTGGTTGTAGGTTATAGCTTACTATTGCATGATTTGTCTTCAATGTTTCCTCCTATCTATTTATGCATATAATTCTTTTCAATAGTATTATCTCCAGAAACATCTAATTAACTTATGTGGACGCTTAACAGATTATACTCCTTTCTTTGCCAGAAAATCAATGATAGCAATAGCATATTTTTTGTATTCCATTATTATTTGCAAAGAAGAAAAATATTTTTATACACCTTTACACAAGAAGAATCACTCCAATAATAAACGCAGTTTAAAAGACTGTTAAAAAAATTATTAAGCAAAATTTTGTATTGCTTTTAATATGGCGAATATAGAAATAAATACATAAATAATGCATGTTTTTTAAATATAATAAACCTGAAGTTTACATTTACCTTTACAGTAGATTAAAATAATGGTTTTAGATTTTACATATTATTTGCATGCCAAAATAACATGTAAAATCTAAAATCATTCGCATTTCAATTAATGCACCACTTGAATTGAAAAAATGACTAACGAAAATAACACTCTCACATACTTAAAAAGATGAAACACAACAATAAAGGTAGCGAATCAGTGGCATATAAATTAACAGAATCTTCTTTAAAAAAAAAAAAAAACTGCATCAAAACTAATTTTGAAATTTGCTCGAATGCATTTACATTTTCATTTATTTGGAACAGCTGATTATGTCACTTTCACAGAGTCCATTTATACATATCTATCCTATACTGTGTAAAACTGAATCCAATTACTCCAGTCTGGAGTGTAACGTAGCAAGCCTCCAAGTGGTGTACTCTGGGTAATGTTAAATCTGTTACAACGCTTATAGCCTTTAAGTAGAGAGAAGTGAAAATTTTTCTCAATTAGTGATCAGTACTGGTTCATGAGGGTTTAAGATGAAATTTGATATGAAACAAAAGGTCTTTGTTAAGATTTCTTTTTGGAATGCTGGTGGTTTAACCTAAGACAAGTTTAGTGAATTGAAAGCTATTATTTTAAATCAAGATTTAGATGTTATGGGCATAGCTGAGAGTGGTGTTGCTGCTGACAATGAAAAATATTTTGATATTCCAATGTACCAGAAGTTTGTATTAAGATGATTAAGGCAAATTGCTTTCGGTATCATAGTTTATATAAAACTTTCTTTAAAGGCAAAATTAGCTGCCTCCCACCAGATGACTATGGTGGGTAAATTGGAATTTGTGCAATCAAACAAATGGAGACAAGATACTCAATTAAAAATAATCTTCTTGTACAATCCTCTAAATAATAAACCTGATTTTGAAAGGATAATATTTAACTGGGACAGTAAAACACTTGTCCTCAGAGATTTCAATGCCCACTCAACTCACTGGGAATGTTTGACAACAGAGTTGGGAGCATTGTTAAAAATCTTGCAGGAGCATTGTTCAAATCCTATCGATTTCATTGAAAATCGTAGAGTTTCTTCAACTCTCCTGTCTTTCGGAAGAGTGGAAAATATATCTCATCCTGATTTGCTTCTGGCCCATCCAGCTTTGTCGGATAAAATACAGCATAATCTAAGGGATAGTCAGTGTGATGCTGGACATAAAATACTTTTTACCAGTACTGCCAGATTTGGTTCTCCATTTAGGAAGCCTTCTTGGGTTTTCTGGAATCTTAAAAAAGCAAGCTGGACTATGAAATTGGACATAAAAGTTATGTACACCCTGTTGTTGAATATAGTAATGAGGTTTTTATTATTGCCTCAGATTCTGTTAGAAACAAGTTTGAATATTTTCCAAAACAACAAGCTGATATTTACTGCTGATGACTCCTATTATTATCCTCGTTGTTATGGAATTAAAGACAGACTAGGAGCCTTTAAGTGACAGGTGCCAAAGGAGTGCTATAAATCTTGTTAAAAAATCTTAAAAAGAAAAGAAAATACTTTTAAAATTGAAATTTTTATCCGCAACAAGTGAAAGACTAGATGGGCTATATCGCTATAATGACTATAAATGCCTATATTGCTAAATTGTCAAGATATCGCCAAGCTAACAATGGTTCTTAATTTTGGTCACCAAATTTAATGAGAAATAACCAAAAGTCACCATACTTGGTGACAAGTTCTACTACAGTTCATAATCAAATTTAGATAAATCCCGATACCATAAGTATTTTGGGTTTTGTTTTAAAATTTCATTTCATATTACAGTTATTTTCAAAGCTCTTTGGATGCAGGTTAATAAAAGTTGTTTCTACTTATTTATTAATTCATCCTAGACTTGTGAAAGAATTTCTTAAAATTATTCAAATATCCATAATTTTTACTGTTAAATATTTAATAATTATACATTAATTGAAATACATTTATAGTACAGGGGCAAGGCAGAAAGATATTGCGGGTCATGTAATATGTATCATAAGAATACGAAAATAATAATAATACAACTTGATATTTTAACAATGCAAACAAAAATCTCCAGATGTTTCAGCATGTTGAAAGGAAAGTGGAAACATAAGGTCATCATTACCATAAAACATTGGATGAAAGTTTTACTGTGACTCAACTAGGGAAGACAGTGGAAATTTCTAGTGGAAGCAGCGTCCCTTTCTTCGCTAAACAGCTGCACTGAAGTGTGAAAAGCTACTCCTGAAGTATATTTGTAATTGGCTGACGAGTCAGAACTGTAATCTGAACTTGAAACTTGCCTTTATTCTAAGGTCATTTTTCTAGTCTATATCGAGAACATAAAGAAGCTTTTCTTTAAAAATACTTAAATTTTAAAGTGATATAACAATCCCCAGTATAGTTCTTCATTATACAAGTAAGTTACTGATTTGTATCACTACATAAACTAAATTCTTATAATTTAAAGCTTGCTAGAATTTCAATTCAGCTGAGCTTTTAATCCATTTATCTGAAAATCCAAACTTCTCACAATTAACAAATATCTACTAATATTAATAATGTTTTGTTATATGAACATGAAATATTTTGATAATGAATATAAATATAAAACATGTTCCCTGGACCCTTTTAATAGTAAGATAAAAAAAAATTAATTAATGACCCCATTTTGTGGTAAACAATCAAAACAAAAGCATAATCTTTAATTTATGAAATATATGTTAAAATGCTGACAGCAATTTAACTTTATTTATGCTCCTTAATATGGATTTGCAAATTATCACACCAATTAAACAATTAGTGTACTTTCTTTACCTATTTTATTTATATTTATAAAGTATTTTTCCTACTTTCTTAGCATGGCTTCGTGGTGTAGTGGTCAGCACACTGAGCATGTATTCAAGAGGTTTAAGTCCCGGCAAGGGCATTGCTCATTTCTTCAGCTTCCTGACATCGAAAATAACCCAATAAATCTACAGTGATGGCCAAACTAAAAAAGGTGGTAGATGATGAGCTGCCACCACCAGGATTTGGTGGTTGGGTTTCTTGATCCCCAGTCACCCTTTAAAAGGAGGAGTATATAAGGTGTATCTCCCTTCTTAGCATGCCTTTGTGGTGCAGTGGTCAGCACACTCAGAACGTATTCAACAGGTGCGAGGTTCGAGTCCCAGCATGGGAATTGCTCATTTTTCATGTTCCCTGCTTCAAAATAATGTAATGTTTCTACATATTTATGTAACAAATATTTTAATAGCAGGAACGTTTCAGCAGATTTATAATGAATGCAATAAATAAGATGTCAGAATTTCCCAAAATGTGAGATTTGGATAGTAATAATAAATGGAGTTCAATTATTTAAAAATTTAATTTTTAATTACATGTATAATATGATGTGAAATTTAAATTTTATTTTTTTAAAGTACCCTTACACTGAAAAGTACTTCCAAGGGAGGGGGTGGCGGCATGACAATATTGCACCAGGTGGCAAAAAGCTGAGCGCCACACTTACACAGGACCCTGCTGCCACATTTACACAAGACAGAGTATATTGAAATATGATCCCAAACCCGGCCACAATGTGAATATGACTACTAAAGAATGTGTACATAAGTCAAGCAATATGTTATGGAAAACAGATAAGGAGAAATTTCTGGAAAATAAATATCAGAGTTGGATCAGTAGAAAAAGTCCTGCATGAAAAGCTAGATATGTCAAAATCTATACCAGATGGGACCCAGAATGTTTATGTAAAAAATGAAGAAACACAATGTTGATTAAGAATTGAAGAAACTTGAGTGTTCTGGAGAATTATTTTCCATGATAAAGAGCAATAAGAGTTTTTATTCATGGCTAATGACAAGAGATAAACTTCACCATTTTGGACACTATTTTTTTCTTACGATGAAGAGGGACCAATGCTGATCGGTTATATCATGACAACAGGTGCTTATTATGCTAATTTAATGATTCAACTCTAACAAGCTATAAACATAATATGTTGCAGTTAACTCTACAGAAGAGTGCTGCTTTTGTGCAGCAATGCTTCAATACACAAAGTTAGAACTGTTCTATTCAGCAGTGTAGAAGTCAGTTTTTTTCCAACACTAAACCTGATCCCAAGTTATCTGTTTTTATTTAAAAATCTGAAGCAGCTTTTATATAGTTTATATTACAGTAATGATGTGACTGAATATTTTCTGCTGTAATCTGACGCTTAAGAGATTGCTGTATGAAATGTGCTCAAGTCAAGGGGAACTACATGGACAAATGGGAAAGTAATTTAGATGTTTATCTTGTACAATAATATTAGAATTAAAACTTACTGAATGCTTCATATCACTACTTCAATATCATTAGAAAAAAAAAGAAGAGAGAATACAACACTCAATCAGAAGTTTAAGATTAATGGCTGATCTTCTCTTAGAACATAATAATCAACATAAAAATTAAAGCTTACATATTTTAATTATATTTTGAACATTTTTCTGAAAACAAAATGTACAAGATTTCAATTTTTCTGTTTTTATTCTCTCAATTACGGCACTTTTCTGTTCAAGGTTCTGCATAAAAAATACACTTCCTACCCTACATCAAGCTGTATCTTGAATGTGCAAACAGAAAATGGCTAACCCTAAATCTCATATTGAAATGCATGGAAATCTCTATTTATGTTGAAATTAAAGAAAAAATTCCTTGATGACAGCATATCAATTTTAATGGCTGTTCTGAACAACTGTAATAGGAGTCCTATATATGATTTGCTCTTTCTGTTGTCAGATGAAAATTTGCCCTTCAACTTCATTGCATAATTTTTTGTTCCATGCAAACTGAGTAATACATCAGTAAAGTTCCCATCAGATTTCATTGCATTTTCCTTCAAAAAATTGACAGCAATGAGTACTGTAGTAAGCTAACCTTTGATTTTGCACACCAATATGAAAAGCTAAATAAATGGTTTAATTAAATTAACATCAAGAATCTCTTTCACATAGTTAATAAAGAAACAAATCAATTCATTAAAATATTTATGTTTAATGAAATATTTTACACAGATAAGTTTAAAAGCACCTACCACTTGTAGAAGTGCAATATATGCATTTCCTATAGAGTTGAAATTGACGGGTGAATTTTTAAGTGTTCCATTATGAAGACGGCACAACTGCTCCGAGTAAATACCAAGGATGTTGTCATCAGTATTCACACACTGATGCATTTTGTTCATAAACATTGCAGATCCCAAAATGGCAAATACAAGCCACAGCAGGAAAACAAAGATGAAAACCAGAACATATGAAGGTATAGCATGCGTCAGAGACTTCAGTACAAACTGGGAAAAAATACATATAAAATTTATAACAAAAAATATTGTTAATGAAAATATTGGCTGAAAATTAATATTTTCAAATTCAAGCATGATTTAAAAATGCTATTTTACAAGAATAAATACTTCAAAATTTTATTTATTTTGACATGTTCAGAACATCACTATTGTATATAAAACAGTATAAGATACACTAAAAAGAACCCAAAAAAAGATACAAAAATATTTCAAATTATATTACCCTGTCATAATTTTAGTTGTAAATTCATATATTTAATGTAATAAAACATATTACTTAAACTAATGAATACAGGTAAACTAATGAATACAGGTCTTTCATTAGGATTAAATACCACTTAAAATCATTTCCCGCATAACTATAAATCATTATTAAAAAATACTTTTAATAAAATACAAAAATTGGTAAACAAGCAAAAATGGAAATTGTTTTTATATTACTAAAATAGGAGATATAAACATAGTTTTACTTTTTTATCAAACATATAATGAATTCTCCTATGGAAACAATTTTTAATGCTGACCAATATTTCAAATAAACATCAGTATTAACATAATCAATAGTCACATTCTCTAATATGATTACCTTCACAAAAAAGAAATAAATGAAACTATAAGTAGTTAGTCATCGTAACCTCTCAAAGCACTAATAAAAATTCAGAAAGTGGTCTTTATTCTGCCAATTTTTTTTATTCTTCATTTTAACTAAACCTCATTTAATTTAAAAAGTTTTTGAACTTTACTTGGATGCACTAAAATAATTTAGTTCGGTGTACCCCAGTTAACTTTGTTGTTGAGTGCATTAAGCTGCAGTTTCTTCCAGCAATTAGAAAAGGTTTAAATGAAGTCTATTTGCTTCCAAGTTAATTAAATTTAAAAATCTGGATACTGTCAAGATACCATAAATTAAGGTATTTTTATCATATGTAATAAAATTCAGTAATGGCTCCCACCAAAATCTATTAGATTTTTCACATGATGATTCCAGTGACATAATAAGTGGCCTCGGTTATTCAACAACCTGCAGGAGCCCGATTTTGCCAACTGTGTGTGACACTTGTGACAGCGATTAATAAAAATAAACATGAAGATGCAATGCATTATGATCCTTTAAATATTTAATTTTTTGAAAGGCTCAATAATCTTTTTTACAATGATAGATGATAACCTATTCCATTCCCAAAAACAATACCTTTCATATTCACCTTATACATTTAAAATTCCTAAAGAATTAGATATGGATTTATATAAAAATAAATAACTAACTAAATAAAAACTCACATCTGTTAAAGCCTGTTTTAAAACATTTATCTGATACAATAGAGCAAAATTATTTAACTGTATTTTTTTTAATTTAATTTATAATTCTGCACAGATTTTTGGGAAGGGGGGAAGAAAGGCTACCTAAATGTCATAAACATTAAAAAAATTATGAATGTTAAAAAACTGCTTATGAAAAATCTTGCTGATAGAGAAAAACCATAATTTCAAACTACTGAAATGCTTAAATGCATAAATAAGTAAACCCTTTTTCCCATTCACTTACTTTTGACTGCTTGTTAAATTGGAGAATTTTACAAACATATAAAAGTCGAAATACTCTTACAATCTGGAGTAGAGGAATCATATTTCCATGTTCCTTTAAAACAATGTATCCAATTGATGCCTAAAAGTATAATTAAAATTAATTGATAGCAAATTTTAAAACAAATGAAAAGTACCAAAATGAGTATAATAAAATAAATAATTAAACAAAAAAATTACCTGATCAGCATGAGAAATAAAAGCGGCTATATGCAACTTAAAATTTTGGCACATGGCTTCATGCAAAATAAAACAAACTGCAAAAGAAATTTTACAAAGTAGTACCAAAATGCATGCATTTATTGAAATATTCTGTATCACTTAAGTGAAAGAGTTCCAAACACATGCATAATTAATTCAATATTTCTCAGAAAATAAATTGTATGTTGCACAACTAGGCAAATCATATTTTTCAATCAAACATAATGTATTTGAAATAACTTTCATTATGAAGTACTCAGCTAGCTTAGCTTTTTATTTAATTTACTTTATAACAATACTTCAGTATAATCAATATTAAAGATATATAAATATTATAAAAAGAAACTATTCATTTGTATGAGATCAGAAATTTAAATTAAGTTTCCACATTTATTACAGCAAAAAAAGCAGTTTTCAGCAAGCACAGAAGTAATTGTAATCAAACATTTATTTCACCACAAAACGTAAAAATTCTTGCTTATTATTATTTTATAAGTATCTGAAAACCAGAACAGATTTACATTAGTTTCCAAATGTAATAAATTACATTAGTTTCCAAATGTAATAAATTACATTAAATTAACTAAAATTACATTAGTTTCCAAATGTAATAAATTTTTATTACTTTACTGAAATTTGGGATAATGTTCAGATCTAATGAAGCTAAAATTTTGATGCAGAAATCTAATCTCATTAAGAAAACAAGCAGCAAATAACTTATTTATCAATTTTCAGAACATTTTTAAGAAATGTTTGCCTTGATATCATGCTGTGTTTCATTGCAAATACAATATTTCTATATTTAAATATAATTAAACTACATACATCAACAAAAATGTTTTAAGAATGCATTATTATACAAGCTTGGAAGTCAGCCCTTTCCAATGATTTCAACATGTCTGGTTTGCAACAAAGTTCCACTTACAGGTACATTTTTCATGCATGGCAAAATAAGGAACATTAAAGGCAATAAAATAATATCATTAATCTTGATCAGTTTAGATGTTTCTGCATTTGCGTTACCTTGCAAAGTTCCTGTATCTCTTTATTTCTGAATAATTCTCCAACCTGTCTACATATCCAATTAAACAGGACTCAAACTTTTTATAAATTGTCTTTCTCGACCTGGAGCATCATTTACTTCAAAATCTCTTTTTCCTGTGAAGTCCCCGCCCCATTTAGATGATATATTTAATAATTATCAAACTATTAATCAAATAACTTAGGCTCCAGGTTATCATATCAATGTTAAAAAATTCAATAAATTTAGTGACTTATTATCTAAGAACACATTGACACATCAAAATCTCAAAGATAATAATTATTTAAAACTAGTGGATGAATTCAAAAACAGATACTTAAACAAATGGCAGCACTTAAACAGATTCTTTTTAAACCAAGTCCTGTTTTTCAGAGAAACCTGAATATTCATCCTTGATTTCCATATTCATAAACAAGGTGCTCGATGTTTCCTAGATCTTTACCTTTACTCTCTTAAATTTTGCATCTTTTTAGAAAATATAAACACCAGTGAAGAAGTTGCTTCTTTTACGCATTCTTCATTCATTCAAAACTGGATGATTGCTAAAAAATGTTTAATTAGCAATTTCCATTGTATAATATCAGAAGTGTCCATTATCAGAGAATGAAATATACTCTTGCTCGATTTTAAGGGTCTAAGTATTTAGGAATTATTTATAAACCTTTTAACTGTCATGCCCGAATTAATATCGGGCATAGCACTGGTGTTCCAAAATGTCACACCCGAGTATTCCTCGGAATAATTTTTATTTTGAGTGCATCGTATTGTTATACCCAAAAATATATCATGAGAAGATAGATTCGGTTTCAGTTCAATAGATGGCAGCACTTTACTGAAGGTTTCAAAGGATAGAGGTTTATGTTCAAAGTGTGTGGCATTTTTAAAAATTTTTTGATTGCGCAGCAAACATTTGATTTTTACAACAAAAAAATTGACAATTTATATACAAATCATCAAAATAACTTGACAGTTAAGGGGTTAATGGTAAGTGTCCATTAATAGAAGTTCAACTACACATAAATGTAGCATTTCATACATTACATGCCTATTTATAGATCAAACTATACTTTCATAGCTTTACTGGTAGTAAACTGCTATACACAGCAAACATGTCCATTTTATTTGTGTTGGATTAATGAAAAGTGCATAACAATTAATAAAAAGGAAGAAATTGAATTTCCACACACCTACAAGTTTCTTCTTCGTTACGCATTTACTATGGCACCAATTTTTCCAAGACATTATAGATATGTATATATATGTAGGATAAAAATATTAACTCTGAATTATACTTTAAAACAGCAGTAGCCCCTTAATTCCTCCTTTTGGATTGGGGACTTCCCCCCTCTCCCTTTATTCTAAAAGAAGAAATAACATTTCAGAAACTACATCATATCTGAAAACTAATTCCGCATTATGTCACCTTAACCTTCTGCACTGCCTACAGCTCTTAGATTAACAAAAAATTTTACCATAAATACCGCTTCAATCCAACTATGCTTCCTATCTAAAAGATGTCTCTTGTTTGGCTACTTCTGTTAAAAATGTAATGTGCTATCATCAAAATTGTAAGGTGCAGATTGTCCCCATTGTAATGTGCCATAATCAACAAGCAATAAAAATATGTCTGGATTATCAAGTGACTTTTGTACTCTTCAAAACTTTCTGGTATTTTCTACTGTGCAACCAAAATTTCAGTGATCTTCAATCCACTCGCGATTGCAAAATAATAGTCTTTTCTAGTCAACCCACTCATCTAATATCAAAATAACTGCAATGAACAAAATCATTTTATC
>KK112443.1:292967-313582 GCA_000611955.2 Stegodyphus mimosarum | reverse complement strand
ATATATATATAACATATTCTCCATCTCATGCTTATGCAAATTTACATTCCCAAGAAAGCTTCATAAATAAGGCTCAAATTTGTTTTCCTAATATCGAATTTTCAACATTTTTCTCTGATTATATTTACTTTATTTGCAAAAGTTTGAATTGAGATAAAAGTCACTTTTCTGACCCATAGAAAATTACATAAGAAAAAATAGGAGCAATAAATTTAAAACAATAAAATATTCACTAAAATAATAACTTAAAAAATATATTCAACAAGCAGTATCATAAATTCCGTTAAAATAACTGACATAAAAACCATATAAAAATCAAGAAAACAGAGTTAAATATGATGGCAAGTATATTACAATCTTAAAGAACAACAATATTATAATATTATTAATATGATGTTATCAGCTTAAGCAATAAAATTCTAATATGTATGTTTCCTAATAACAGGTGATTCAGACTTATAATGCTGTTAATAAAAAAACTACTCCCCTCTCCAAAATTTGTTTTTGCTGTTGTTTGAGTCTATTAATATGCCTATGTATTTCTAATGCATTTTTCAAATGAAATTCCAGAAAATAACTATAAAATTTTATTCATTAACACTTTTTCTATGCATACAAAATTTTATGTACTTAATTAAGTTTAGCATGGATTTATTTTGAAGTCTATAAAAGATCTTTTTTTAATTCACCCATGCAGTTTTTAATGATACCCTAAAAACTTAAATCAATATATATTTTCATAAAAGGTCTTTCTATCTTTAAGAGGAAAAAGTAATGAAAATTTAAGAAGGGTCTCCTAGATGTGTCAAAAGATTCATTAATTAAATAATGTACCTTAAAATTAATACAAAATTGCCGAATATAAAAAGATACAGAATATGTACAAAAAATTTTTTTACTTTTCCTGAAAGAGTTATTAAAACTATCTTGCATCTCTGACACCATTTCACTACTCCCACTATTACTTGTATGTGGTTCCTCTATTTTAGTTTCTTTTGAATTTGGCTGTAAAATAAAAAATATTAACTACTTGAATTAAAATCTACAGTACTAACAAAAAATAAGATTTTATATTTCTAATAAGCATTATAAATTTATCTACTATACTGCATAAAAATTAGTTTTTTGTGTATTTTATTGATGATTCTTAAATAGATATATAACAAGAGTTCTACAAAAATATTTGCTATGATTATCAATAATAACTTATTATTAATCAGAATAAAATTACACATGTTTTTATAGACAAAAGGATCAATACAGTACTAAGCTAAACAATCATATTGCTTGGGCAGAGTTATGAATATTAACTTACCACTTTACATTACACATAATTTTTCACGATTTTCAAGTAGTACTTTTTAATGATGCTCACAATAACTGTATTACTTAAATTAAACATTAACTTACAGCGACACTTGGTATACAATTAAAAAACAATTTCGAAAAATTTAATTCTCAAGCACATACTATACATAAAATTCTACCTATCTCAAGTATAAAGAATGCATCAATAAAATTTAACTGTACTACGTTGCTTTGATAAAATATAAATTTGGATTCTTATTATAATTTAAATCATTCTTTTAATAAATATTAAATTTCAATGAACTGACTAGAAAAGCCGTCCAATTAAGGATCACACCATTTTTATTGCATCTAAGTAACATCTGAATTTTTACTTTTTTCTACATTTCCATCTACAGAGCTATAACTACCGCAGCCTTATCTACTGCAAATTTATTTTTACAGAAATTAAAAACACACAGTCTATATACTTTCAGTATTTGCCAGCTCTTCAGTGGCAATAAAAATTTCTTTAGATAATTTTAGATAAAGAAATTACTTTGAGGACAAATGAAAATGTACTGTCCATAGAGTAGGAAATATTATACATTAAACACTGGTCAAAATGCTAACTGATAAATATTTACATATATACACTCTACCTGATACAGAATATCAGACAGAGAGATATATGGAATGCATTATATACAATCCTAGAATAATTATTGTTGGGTAGAGGCGAGCGAACATTTTTCTTATGCGCATGCGTATGAATTATTGTGGCGCAGTTGTCTCTTCTCCCGACGCATTCGTCTTGCGAGCGTGCGAACCTAATGATTTGGTATGCTGTGTGATGTTGAATATAATTTGCTGTGTGTTCTTTTTATTCTTTTTTCCTGTAATAAAGTGTCTTGTCCTAAATTGATGGATTTTTTACTCTCAATATAGACCTCTGAACAACAAATGGTAGCAGAGATCCGTGGTTATATCAAGAAAAATTCGATGCAAAATACCAAATAGAAATCGAAACTGTCTCAGTGAAAGCCAGAAATGGAGAAGTGAACATTCCCGAATTAACTGGAGAGAACTATTTTATTTGGGATATTGAAAATGAAAGCTGCCTTATCATTGAAAAGACTTGACTCAGTAATTTCGAGTATAAAACCAGAAAACTTAGACGAGAAAGATGAAAAACTGTGGAATGAGAAAAACGCTGACGCCGTAGCATATATAAAACTTTCACTATCGGATCAACAGGCGCTTCAGTTCTCAGCAGAAGAGAATGCAAAAATACTTTGGGAGAAAATAAAGTCAACATTTACGGGACAAGCCGAAGATCGAAAAATAGATGCCGGTAATGAGTTAAAAAATTTAGAAATGAAGTTGCATGAGTCGGCTAATGATTATATCGCAAGAGCGAGAGGAATAGCAACTAAGTGTCAATCGCTAGGACTAGAAGTATCTCCGCGGGAATTGGTGTTTTACACAGTCCGTGGACTTCGTGGAATATTCTCTCGAATTAGGGAAATTTTAAAAACCCAGCGTGAAAAAACAATTGATGAAGTACTCGAAATACTCCGCGAGGAAGAGTCTACACACAGTTCAGCGAACGGGAAACGACCTGATGGAACCAACGCTGAGGCGTTCGTATCAAGAAGAAATAAAAATCATAATCCAAGAATTTGTTACATTTGCCGACATCCTGGTCACATCGCGAAAGATTGCTACTACAGAAACAAGAGTCCAAAAAGTGGGTTATCCAAAGGTAACAAAGAAAGAAAGAAATCGCAACCTACAAGTGTGAACGTTTCATCTCGTTCTGATGAAAGAGAAAGTGATTTCGCTCTTCAACTTACGCGTGAAAAAAATGATGAATGTGACAAAATTTGGTTGTTGGATAGTGGTGCAACTGGACACATGGCGAAGGACTCCTTTTGGTTTCAGAATATTATATCAGAGGTGAGGGAGATTTACCAGGCAGGTAAACATTCAAAAATATTTTCAGAGGGTATTGGTACTGTTAGAGCAAAAACTGTAACTACAAAATATTCTAGTTCTGTTAATTTAACTATCAGTAATGTTAGTTATGTTCCTGATTTAAGAAATAACTTATTGTCACTCACTGCATTAATGGATAAAGGATGTAAAATTGAATCAAGGAATAACTCTGTATTAGTTTTTAGTAGGTGTAATCAGTTACTTTTTAAAGCATTTAAGAATAACGGTAGGCTTGAAGTTAATTTAGAACCATATTATAATTCTGAATGTTGCATTGCTAATGATTGTACTGGTAATAATTACGAACTTTGGCATAGTAGATTGTGCCATTTAAATCCAAAGTATATGCTTAAGATGAAGGAATACATTGATATTAATGATGTAAGTGATTTTAAGTGTGAAACTTGTGACATAAGTAAAATAACTAGAAAAAGTCATCCAAATATTGACATTAATCAGAGTTCAGAAATTTTAGAACTAATTCATTCGGATCTGTGTGGTCCTGTTCAAACTGAATCAATTGGTGGGTCTAAATATTTTATGATCTTAGTGGATGATTTTTCTGGAATGTATTTTACTTATTTTCTTAAAAGTAAAAATGAAGTATTTGATACATTTTCTAAATTTAAAGCTAAGTATGAAAATTTAACTGGTAAAAGAATTAAACGTTTGAGAACAGACAATGGTTTAGAATTTGTAAATGAACAATTAGATAATTATCTTGCTAATTCTGGTATTTTTCATGAAAAAACAATTCCATATAACAGTGAAAGTAATGGGAAAGCTGAACGGGCAAACAGAGTTCTTTTGGAAAGAGCTAGGACATTACTATATGAGAGTGAGCTTCCGGTAAAATTCTGGGCAGAAGCAATTAATTTTAGTACTCAAGTATCAAATTTAACACCTCGGAAAGGGAAAGAAAAAATTCCTATAGAAATGTGGACTGGTAAAAAACCCAAATTAAACTATCTTAAAAAATTTGGATGTGTGGCATACTTTCACATTCCGAAAATAATGCGAAACAAATTTGATATACCCGGAAAAAGAGGGATAATGTTAGGATATGCTAGAGAAAGAAAAGGATATCGTATTTATGATATAGCAAGTAATAAAATAATTGAAGAACGATCGGTTAAATTTAACGAATCTTTAAAAGGTAGTAATTATATGGGGAAAAACAAAACCATAGAAACTTGGGATATTGAAAAATTAAAAGGAATATCGTGGAAGGAAAACGAAGTAGATCAGAAAACAAAAAGTGAAAAACCACACCTCGAATTGGTTGTTACGGAAAATACTCAAACAAGCGAATATGCTGACTCATCGCATTTCGAAATCGGCGACATGAGCCGTTGTAGTGGGGGCGATGATAGGGGAAAGACATCTGACAGCTATGAAAAAAATAATCAAAGTGGAGATGAAATACCATTAAGACGATCCGAGAGGCTCAAATCTAAACAACTGGCGTCAAATATAATCAGTAATGTTCCGAACGATTTTTCAGATGGCCTGGAAATCGGCAATGGAAAATGAATTAGATTCATTACATAAACACAAAGTGTGGGAAATAGTAGAAAGGCCTGAAAAAACAAAATTAGTAAAAAGTAAATGGGTGTATACTTTGAAGGAAGGAGATTCTGGGGAAGTAAAATATAAAGCGCGATTAGTAGCAGCTGGCTTTAATCAAATAAAAAATGAGGATTACACCGAATCATATTCACCAGTTGTTAACATTGAATGTTTTAGATTATTGCTTGCACTTTCAGCTAAATTAAATTTGACTGTTAAATTTTATGATGTAAAAACAGCATATCTGTACAGTGACTTGAAGGAGGATGTATATATGACTCCTCCACCTGGTTATGAAAAACTGATTGGACAAGGAAAAGTATGCAAATTAAAGAAAAGTATTTATGGGTTGCCTCAATCGGGTAGAAATTGGTATATGAAAATAAAAACCGAATTAGAAAAACTTGGATTGGTACAATTAGCATCTGATAATTGTATATTCATTTATAATGATACCAAAAACATTTTTATACTATGTTTGTATGTTGATGATTTAGCTGTATTCTGTAATAATGAAGAAATGCTTAAAAATACTGTTTCTAAAATTAAAAATGTATTTGAGTTACATGAAAATATTAATTCAAAATTTTTGGGAATGCAAATAGAAAAACTTGAAAATGGTATATGTTTGTCTCAAACAGAATATATTGAATCCTTATTGACTAAACACAATCTAGAAAATTGTAAAGCAGTAAAAACGCCAATCGTTAAAGGGGCAGATAAAGGTTTTTCATGTACAAATGAAAAGATTGATACAACTTTATATCAGGAATTAATTGAGGAACTTTTATATTTAGCGAATAGAACGCGTCCTGATATATCATTTGTAACAACTTATTTGTCACAATTTAATCGTGCACCAGAAAAAGGGCATTATCTTTTGGCTAAAAGGGTATTAAGGTATTTAAAAGGTACAAAAAATAAAAAACTTTTCTATAGCAATGATTTTGGACTTTTAAATGCGTATGCTGACGCTAGCTGGGGAAATGCAGAAAATGGTAAGTCATTTTCTGGTGGTAATAATTTAATAGGTGATTCATTGATCTCTTGGAAATGTCGTAAGCAAAGAAGTGTTAGTCTCTCTACTTGTGAAGCGGAATTATTTTCTATTTCTGAAATTTGTAAGGATGTTATTTGGACTGTAAATTTATTATCAGAATTAAAATGTAAACAATTCTGAATGGTGCTATTTATTATCAGAATTAAAATGTAAACAATTCTTGAATGGTGCAGTGGCTTTGAATACAGACAGTCAAGCTGCTATCCAGTGGATCAACTGTGCCAAATCATCTACGAAATCCAGACACATGAACTTACGTTTCCATTTTATGAAGGAGTTAATAAAGGACAGTGTCGTTAAGTTAGAATATTCACAAACTGATAATATGATTGCAGATTTTCTTACTAAAAGTGTCAACGAAGAAAAATTAATGTATACATTGAAAGTAATTTCCTTAATTTCTTAATGTAATGTATTATATATTGTTATTTTGTATTTCATTTTTGTATTGAAAAAATGTTGCTCGCAGGAGGGGTGTGTTGGGTAGAGGCGAGCGAAAATTTTTCTTATGCGCATGCGTATGAATTATTGTGGCGCAGTTGTCTCTTCTCCCGACGCATTCGTCTTGCGAGCGTGCGAACGTAATGGCTTGGTATGCTGTGTGATGTTGAATATAATTTGCTGTGTGCTCTTTTTATTCTTTTTTCCTGTAATAAAGTGTCTTGTCCTAAATTGATGGACTTTTTACTCTCAATATGGACCTCTGAACAACAATTATAATGCCCATAGTGTATATACTTAAAATTACAAACCTTCCTTTTCGAAATACTTTCTTGCCTGTGAAGTATGATTTGAATAGCATTCTGAAGTTTATCTTTCGAATAAATACTCCTTGGATGGGACTTATAGAAAAATATGTAGAATACAACACCCAAAAAAAGATTAATAACCTGCAATACAGAAAATATTTATAATCAGTACAGATAAATTTATAGCCAAAATGTGAACCATAAAATATTTCACTTATTTGTGACATTACATATATTTAAAATACATGTGCAGTAAAGTAATCAAATATTAATTCAAACTTACAGATTCCAGCCCAAATGTTAATTATTCAAAAGAATATTCCATCCAAACGAAAGTGTTTACATAATGACAACTGATTCATTAAAATGTAATTCTACAGTACTATAATAATTATAATAATAAAAAAAGTTTAAAAAGATATATAATGTTTATCAATCACCTAACAGTACATAGTTAAATTATATAAGCAGTTGCCAAATAATTTAATCATTAGCTTTTTTCCATACACTGCATCTATGCACAACATCATTTGTTTATACTTTGTCCAAATACTTAAGAAAGTTGATGTTCAAAATATACCATAAATATATTATTAAAGACATTTCCAGGAAATAGCTTACTACACTGAAACAGGTTCAATAAGAATTAAAAGTATAAATTTGCATTAAAAGATATAAAAATGACTTCTGAAGCAAGCAATAAAGCAATTTGTGTTCCTTAATTATTAGCAAAAAGGAAAGAAAAGGAAAACTAACTCAAAACTAGAAACAACTCAATTTAAAAAAAATTTTGATGTGCAAAAAAGGGGGAAAGATAATTTTAAACAAGACTAGTATTTAAATACTAACAGTAGTAGTAAACAGTATTATGCAGTTAGAGTACTTCATGTGTTTGGTAAATTATAATCTTATTTTTACATTAAAAATGCATCAAAATTAATATTTCATTTCATTTTAATTTTAGTATTTTCAAATTGTAATCAGTATCTATTTAAAGACCTTCATTAAAATATTTTCTACATTCTCTTGAAAGTTTCTCTTTGATTCTCTTGAAAGTTTTTGATTGGTTTGAACATTCATACCTGCTTTGGTTATTCTAGAGATATTTCTTTACATATGTAATATGTAACAGTAAACACATACTATAAAAAATTAAAAACTCCTGAGAATTCTTGAAATTTCTGATTTTCATTAATATTTACAGTTTCCTCCAAATAAAAATTTTATACTTCAATCATCAGCTGTATAACTATGATTACAGTATTAGAGCATACAAAAAAATGCAAATAACATTATACTGGAGCATACTATTTATTAGAATTGTTTTATATGGAGAAATAAAATACATACTATCGTATATTTAATCATTGTATTTCAAATGTTTTAATACAATATAAATACAACTGAGTATGGTTACTGAAAAACTGAGATTACTATACAAGAAATTACAGATACGTATAAATACTAAAAACAAATATCAAAATTTAATATTTGATGATAAAATGAAATGAACACAAAAGATACCTACTGCTTGGATAAAAGGGATTAAATCTTTAATTATCTGCAAATGAATGTAACATGTTTGCATTCATTTGCATCTGTAACAGTTACTCATTGATTTTGTGTGATGGAAGTGCTGATGTGCTGAAATGCATGTACTCAAAATCACAAGCAAAACGTATGTTGTATTTTTTTTAATTTTTGTTCCGCTATTAGACATCATATGGAAAGAGAGGGATTCCCTGTGGAAGACTTTCAACGGGAATCTGGTTCACATTCATGTTACCCATAGGGAAAACTATGAGAACACCCATGCAACAAAGTTTTACTTGAAAAAAAAATTAAAAATTAATTCTGTGAAATTAATTTTTTAGTAATTACATATAATTAATTACTAAAATTTATAAGGTATTTTCTCCCTTTTTTCCACATGCCTCCATGGTGTAATTAGAAGCATACTCGAGGCATATTTGAGATGTCAAAGATTCAAGTCTCAGCGAGGGCTATGCACAATTTTTCATGACCCCAGCTCCAAACTAACCTAATGACTCTACAAGTGGCATTTGAACTAAAAGGGTGGTGGATGATAATTAGTCAACCAACATTTTGGTTTGCCTTGGCAATTGGGTCCCCAAATCACCAGTTGGCTTTTAAAAGGGGGAGTATATAAGGTATTTTTCCCCTTCTTTTTACATATCTCATAGTGTAATTAGACGCATATGTGGCACATGTTCGAGAGGTCCACGGTTTAAGTCCCGGCAAGGGCACTGCACATTTTTTACAACTCTTGCTTCAAAATAACCTAATCACTCAACAAATTAATTATGCATGTTTTTCTGTTATGCATGCTTTATAGTTTTAGAGAAAACTAAGCTTAAGTGCGTGACTGCTAATGAAAGAAAAAAGATAGAATGAATAGGTTTGGGCTTTGTCCTTGTAACTATATGCTGGTATGCCAGACCATGTGACTAGGGTAAGGTAGGGGAATTTCTCATGTTGATACCTACACAATTAGTTTCCTAGCCAATAACTGATGGCCCTTCAGTACACTGAAATTTCTAGTTAAAAGTAAGTTATTGAGTAGCTAAATCAACATATTGGAATTATCTGAAATAAATGTAAATTTGAAATTTAACATTTAGTGATGAATACACTTGAATTACAAAGTATAAACAATAGAAATTTCTTGCAAGTATCAACTTTTAGACTTCAGACAGAAAATAAATATAAATTCGAATTTTTACTTTGTGTTGTTGCTATTATTGTCTGTATATGTTTTGATAAATATTCAGTAAGTGAAATATAAAATTTGGTTTTTATTTATTTTGCTAAAAATGGTTTTATATTTTGTTAAAAATAGTGTTCTGACCCATCAGCTGCTTTTAGATCATACGTTCAACCCACATGCAATTTTAGTTTGAGAGCACTGGCATATAATACATAATTACGCCACACCAGTTTGACCACTTATTGAAAATTTTAAAATATTTAATGGTACCCACCACAAAATTTCCAATGAGCACAAAAATCAGCATAAGCAAATCACTTGCACAAGAAGTGAACAGCACCGTATTAACCATAGGTTGTTTCCAATCTCCACACAGCATGCAGAAAACCAAAAGAAAGGAACTATAACAGTCTTTAAAAAACCACCGAGGAGGTTCTTGCCCTGGAAATCTAATAAAATAAATTGTATCTGGAGCTGAAAACTATATAGATGTTTCTACATTTGAATTAATTTAATCAATAAAAATCAACTGATTTAACTTTTTTATTTTAACACTAATTCTAGTTAGGATAAATTATACACATTTTGAAAATAAACTTTGTCAGTTATGGATTTTGTTACAAAATCTTACAGATTTTACTAAATCATTAATTTTTGTTTTCTATACAGCATAATAAATTATGTAAGTGTTTAAGCACAATAATACTCTAATACTTTTCTCTTAACATCAAACTTAAATAACTTTCTAGCATATTCAATAATAACTAACATAAAAATACCATAAAAGTTGACACTTTTTATAAGTTACTGTAGCTGACCACTTTTCTTCGATTTGCTAATCTTCACAGCAAATTTCATGAATTGGTGCAAAATGAATTTTTTTCCCCATTTCAATATTTCTCATATTCTTTGGATACTTCAATATGACTTATAGTGTTATTAATATTTTTACAAAATGAATACAAATCCATATTTTAGAATTCTTTCATATAGTCACACATATAAATATCCAAGTCGAACATAGCATTATTATGTACATAGAACAATTTAAAATTCAAATTTCATGATTCTCAAAAATATTGCTAATATGTACAGAACTTGCTTGAGCTCACTAAAATAAAACTCGATACAATTAATCAAGTTGATGTTCATTCACTTTTATTACTTCCTTATTTCCAACTAAATATTTCACTTTTACAAAAAAAAAAAAAAATTACCAGCTAAGTTTTTTTCTTGAAACTCTTCCATTAGAAATGATACATAGCATGTAATTTCCCCCTCTCAAACAACACAAAAGTAAGAGGACCACATAAATACCATTTTCACACCTAATTTATATGTGCATCTTAACACATTTAAGTGCCATTTGTATTCAAACACCCCACAACATACAATCGCCTAACAGATAGTTTGGATACTATGGCATGAACTCAGATTCAAATACATATATTCTAATCGAAATAAATTCTATGTATAACTGAATGAAGTAATGGTTTCAAGTGTATCAGTAGTAAATAAAACTTGTATCAGTAGTAAATAAAACTTTGGGGGGAAAACATGTAAACAACAGAGAATTCTTTGTCTTCACAGATCTTATGTATCCAAATGCAAACTAATTATAGTCTAAAAAACATATATAAAGTACTTATGTGAGTTTGTACATGTTAACACACATACACATGATTTCCTTGTACAGCCTATTAAATTATACACATTTTTTGCTGCACTTCATTTAAACTTATTTTATCGAATTTTATTAATGATATAGTTCTGCTTCAATCAATTCAGTTCTCACTTTGCAGCAAGGTAAAAATACATAAAAAATCAATCTTCATTAAAAACTATAAAATACAGAAAAACCTAAAATACCAAATACAGTTAAAAACAGTTTAAAAAGATTTACAATTAAAATTAGAATTTCTATGCAAAAACAACATGAGGACAAAAGTTTTGGTGCATCAACTGACGTAATTCACTACTCCACTCAGAATTTCAAATGCAAACAAATGGTGGACTCGTTACACTTAACACCACTTTTAAACTATTGATAGTTCTACAATTATTGCATGCAGAATAACTAAAGTCATAGAAATCCTAAACAGAATGTAAGAACAACATAATTCAATCACTGTAGGCATAAAAACCTTACACAGAACATAACAACAACATAATTCAATCACACTTAACGCAAAAAATGCACTATTTACCAACATATAAGAATTAAAAAAACACTGAGCTCACTAAGCCGGGTTACAAAGTTTCAACATATATATATATATATACACACATTTGTTTTGGCCAATTGCAACTAAAAAGGGAGGTGCACACTTACAAGTTATATATAGTCCTATATAGAAATTTTCAACATTCTAAGGCTTTTTGCTTTTGAGTTATGTGAGATACATACATACGTACGTATGTACATATGTCAAGACAAAAAAATCCCTTCTAAATCCATTTTACAATCCGTTTTGGAAAAAAGAGTCCTTTATTCTGTCTGCATGTACAGATATCAAGCAAAAACATCATTCAGATGAATTCGAGAGCAGTCAAAAGGGATATTTTCGTTGATACCTACACCTTTACCTACACCTTTCATTGATACCTATACTTTATGATACCTGAAACTTTTCATGATTAAACTACTTCCTTTACTTCATACAAGAATGTAAAAATAGCATTTCAGAAGCATCGTCTAAGATATAATTAGTTTGGTTTATTTAATTATGGCAAAGCACATCAAGGTAGTTGCCTTTGTAGAGGACTTTCTAATGGAAACTGGCTCACATCCACATTACACATGGGGAAAACCATGAAAATGCCAATGCAGCCAGCCCATTTGCCTATAATCAAACCCAGGTCAAACTACCAGCATTCAGAAACTTTAACACTCGGGCCCTAAACTGCAAACTACATGATTATTTAACTATACTAACATACGGCAAAACAGATACTTCATCTTTTTATACTTAAATTATATAAAAATCAAAGATTTTAGTTTACATTATTAAAGAAAATACATGTACTACAATAATTCTGAGTTTCAAATTATACACATAAAAAATAAAAATTCCACACCTTTCAGAGCTGTGAAAATATTCATAGCCATACAGTTGCATTCCAGTAACAATGCAGATTATTATGAATACAAGCAAAATAGAAACAGGGTGTTTAAACAAGAAGAGGGAATTTTCCAGTATGTGCTTCAAATAGAGGCATGTGTGACAACATATCAGAAGAGTAAACTGTAAAACAAACAAATACATACTTAAGCAGTTGAAAAATATAGCATAAAAAGTGTATCAGATTTGCTCTTTATCTAGAATCGCGGGTCAAGAATAATTTTTAGTAAAAAAATTGCAAGGTAAATTGAAACAATTCCTAGCACACTGTTAGTACATAAAATAAAAATATTGAATTTTAAGTAGTTCAATGAAATTTTTGGGGGGGGGGATGAAAAGAATTTGGAAATTCTGCAAGTATATATTAAAATTCAACTAAGTTGTTAATTCCGAACTCAGTATTTCATATACACTCATAAATAAATTACCATAAATACATAAAAACTGTTCTTTCTCATGAAATGATATGTCTTAGAGTATACATCTTCCTTAATATGACAGTTTTTTTTTTCTTACAGGAATAACAATTATGCTCTTTTGAATTTGCTACTGGTCCACTTTTAATTTTCATCCTATACAGCTAGTTTTGCTGATAAAATCTTAACTAATAAATTGAGAAGCATCAGTTGTTACCAGCTTTCATTTTAACAGAACATAGGATGATTTGCTAGATTTTTACATTTATGAACCTATACCTGAAAATTTTAACTTCTGTTTTTGAGAATGTTAAAAAAGTTCTGCAAATTGGATAAACAGTTTCAGGCAAACTGAAAAACTTTTTATTATTTTAAAGAAACATACGGAGCATTAATACTAAAAATATCACAGTTGAAAGTTTTAAAAAATGTAGAACAACATAATATTTGTTCCTAAGAAAAAATACATTAATAATGATGAACCTCAAGAATACTTGATTAAACAATAATAATTATTATGTATTTATGATTATTTATTTTAGGGAGATAACACATCGTGAAATAACGTTGAAAATACTGCAATATTGAAAGTTTACAAAAAATCTGAATGTTTTGTATTTCTTTCTCTAAAAATTTTACATTAATGACAATAAGCCTGAAGAAAATTGATGAAATAATAAAATTAGTTAAAAGTAATAATAATAATAAGAAGAATTTTGTTATTATTATTAAATATGGGTTGTGGACTAATACTAAATACACTACAATACTGAAAGTGTTAAAAAATGCAGAACATCTTATACTTCTTTCCCTTAAGATTCCATTAGTGATAATGAAGAGGAAAACTATTTGATTAAATAATAAAAGTAATTAGTGTTCCATACTGCTCTTTAGAAACCAATGCATTTTTATTACATAGATATATAAAGATCAGAATGTAACATACAAATGTAAGTTATTATGAATCATAGAAAATTAAAAGAGCAATTAACAATTAAAAAAAGAGCAATTAACATGTTTAATTTTACTTAAAATCAAATAAATTCAATTACCTTCTGCAAATATAATTTTTTTTCTGAAATAAATATATGATTACTTTTAGAAAAGTCGCAAACTGTGTAAATGGCCTAAATTCTATTCAAGCAAATATTGTTTACTGATTATGATAACCCAACCTTTGTATAATATAATTTCAGAGGTATTCCAACGACAAATATAAATTTTTATGACATTTAATGAAAAAACATTACTTTATGGGATCTTTCTCATTTAAAATATGTCTCAGTATGTATTGATATTATTAATATACACTGACAGGAAAAATTAAAGGAATAACTGTAAAAATTCCATGTACTTTTATGATTTTGTAGCTAAGAACATGGAACTTGTGCAAGATTTTTGTCATGCCTGTCATATATTCAATATGTGGAACTGCTTAATTTTTCAAAAAATAAATTTTTATAAGAACATATGACAAACAAGATGATATAGAGTGAGGTAGGGAAAAATTGGTATTACAACATTTTAGAGATATGTAAGAAAAATTAATAAAATATATGATCACACCTGATCAAAATAGAAGCTTTACAATGACTTTCCATGCTATGTATTAGATTGTCTGGGAGTTCCTACATTAATAAAGTGTATTTATGATGAATAGCACCTGGAACTTCTGCACAATGCTAGATAGGGGCTACATGTGACACAAGTCAGCATTCCACACTTGTTCTATTGGATTTACATCCAAAGAGCATGTGGGTGGCACTCAATCCATTGGATTCATTCACCCTTAAGATAATAGAATATTAGCGCAATGCGATAGCAACAAGCATTATTGTCTATTAGGAAGACATTCTTTATCATACCTTTAAACAACTTTATATAAGAATCAAGAACTTCATCTCTGCATATTTCAGATGTCACAGCTGCACTAATTAAAATGTGCAGGTCAGTATGGCCATTCAAAATGATGCTCACCAAGACCATGATTTAACAACCTTTGTACCAATACCTTTCATTGATGTTTCCAAGCTTGTTGTGTTATGCTCTCTTCAGATTGTGAGCCAGAAGTCATTCTCTGAACAAAAGCAAGACTTATCAGTAAAAAAGATTCGGCTCCAGTCTGTGGTACTCCAATCATGATGACTTCTGCACCACACTGCATTTCGCAGCCCAAGTTAACATGATACAATTCATAGGATTTCTTGCATACTGTCCTCTTTTATGCTGCCTGCTGCTCATGATACATCCGGATAATCTACTTCCTGTAGCTGCACCAAACTCTACTGCTATTTGAGCTGATGTCAGTTGCCTATTTCTTCTCACAACCGATGCCAAATAATGATCCCTAGAATTTGCTGTGGCATGTTTTCAACATTGGCCTTGTATCTGCATACACCACCAATGTCTTTAAACTGTTTCCAGATTCTTGACATGATGCTATTTGCTACTTTTATTAGATCTTTACAAGACAGACCTCTGTCAGAGCCTGTCCTGCTTCTGTTCTCCCAATCACATTTATTTCTTACAATCCATTAAATACCTTCTCAATGAAATGTTCTGCCTTCCACATGCAAAATTTCATTTAATTACACATGTAATCCTTGAAATTATAATTTAAAGAACCCACTTACACTCCTTTCCATACGAGTCAAAATAGGAGCAAAGATTTACATATTTCTGAGTACTGAATATGAATCTCATTGGATTACATGGTAATATTGAATTTAAGCTACCAGCCAATTACCTTTCACTGAACTTACCATAAAGCATTTTTTTAAAGTTGTTCCTGTAACCTTCCCTGCTAGTGCACATAAAAAATATTGTGCATGCACACTTAAAAAAAAATATTGTTCATTAATTTTAGCTGAAGTAAATTATTTTATATTTTAGGCACAAATATTAAAACTCGAAAAATCTCAAAAAGGAATCCAAAGATAAAGATAAGCCATGATTTGCAACTGTAAGCTGATTTATTTACATTCACAAATTTCTTTTAAAAAATATATTAATAATAAAACATAATATTTTTACATTGTAATAGCATTAATTAAAAACATTCAAATGTTATGTTACCAAACACAATACAGTAATACTCCTACAAATATACATAAGTTAAATTTCACATATATATTTATTACTAATTTAGATTTTTGTTAATTTACCAGTTTATATGTTCGAAGTGTGAAAAGCGCGGGATTTTCAATCTGTAGTAGAAATATTTCTGTACCACCAATGATTAAAACTACACAATCAAATGCATTCCATTTACTTCTGAAATATTCACGAGGAGTGTAAGCAATCATCTTCAACAGTACTTCTACCAAAGTAATCCCTCCAAATATCTGAAAAAGAATTTCAGACATTTACATGGCATTGTTGCATAGCAAAAATAATTTAGACATATAATTTTAGAGTTAAATTTCATCAAATATAAACTCAGGAAGATATGCTTTGTAATTAAAATTCAATGAAAAAATTGCTTAAACACTCATTTTCCTCAGATTTCAGAGTGACAATGACTGTAAGGATGGCCTGAAGACTAAGGTAATAAATTTTAGGGGAAATTTTCACATTTAATTTTATTTAAACTCTTACTTCAGCAATTTAATATTCTGCAATTGACAATTTCAATTAAATACTCCATAACTGTTCACATCCATTTAATAATCATTAATTTTTCCCCAAAAAATGTAACACAACTCAAAAATTTTAAAATACATTTTCTGTAAGAATTTGTTTAACTTTTTACAAGCTGAATACAAGTGACTAATTTAAAATCTTCTCTTTAAATCAGCAGTTCTCAACCTTTTGACTGATGTGTACCATCTAAACAAAAACTGAAAAACTTTGGTCATTTTAAAACTTTTTTTTTTAATTTTTCAATAGAAATATTAAAAAATATATATTTTGCCATTGGCACAACTTATTGGCTATTTGTATGAAATATGCACATATAAAAAAATATTAGATTAAAAATTGGTTACCATTTCAATCATCAAAATTTAAGTTGTAATACTTTAATTTTAAAATTTAGTGTGTAATTTGAGCCTGTTTGAAACAAACAAATTTCTTTGTGCCTGGTCTTATTTCACTTAGTTTTAACTGCAAATTAGAACCTACTTTTAATTTTGTTCTGCACTTATTTTTTAAATATAACATGGAAGAAAATCCTCATTCACACAAATAGGTTGTACAAAAAAGCAATAAAAATTTAATAGATTTATTTGAAATGCTTTCAGATTCCTTTTTTTGGTTCAGCCTAAAGTTAACAAGTACATTATTTTTTAAATCTTCAGTTACAGTTCGATCACAGGAAATTTCTATCAATTGTTCTTTTTCTTCATGAGATGAAATTTCAGGTACATTTGAACAAAATGGATTTCTAATCCAATTTTCTTCTTCATAATCTTCGGTAAAATACGCATTGAAATTGTTTATCAATGAAAAACAATGACTTTTAATGTAAGATGCTAATTCTTCTTTTATTTTCAAATTATTTTCTGTTAAAAACTTTCAAAAAGTGTTGAAAAGCTTAAAATATTATTATCCAATTCTTTGACTATTAGCCCAATTTTTCTCATTATTGCACTTATTTCTTATGGTAAATAAATTAACACTTTATCCCTGTAATCCTAAATTTAATTCAATTTACTTCATAAAAATATCAGCTAAATATTCTAAATGCATCAACCATAACCCATTAAATAAACATTTTTGCAATTTAAATTTTTAATCACAGAAAATTTGAATTTCTGACTGAAGTTAAAAAAAAATTTTTTTTTTTAATTTAAACTTTGCCTGTGGATAACCACCTTTCTTTGGAATGCAACAAAAGTGTTTCAAGTTCACTACCCATCTTTTGATATAGAATCGTGAATATTCTTGAATTTAAAGCTCGACTTTTAATAAAATTAATAATTTTCACAGCTTGATTCAAACTGAATTTCAGCTTTTGGGGGATTGTTTTGGCTACTCGCAATGAATGGAGCAGTGAGTAAATTCAATTTCAGGTCCAACTTTTTTTATTTGAGAAAAAACACCAGAATGTTTTCCCGTTAAAGCCCGAGCCCCATGACTGCATACGGCAATGCATGTATTCCAGGAGTATCAATTACTTTGCAAATTTCATTTGCAGTTGCTCTATCATGAAGAGATGCACAAAATAAATACTCTTCAGGATTTTGTTTATCTTCTTCGAAACGTATGCAAATTAATAATTGAACAAAGTTCATTATATCAGTACTTTCATACAATTGCAAATTGTGTTTTCCTTTTTGAATAAGCGTTTCTTTTATGGAATTTGCCATTTCATGAATTCTTTGACTTAACTGTATCATTTCAAAATGGAATATCAGTAAGTTCATTAGCCGCTTTTTGTTTTAATAATGTTAAAACAGTATGCTTTAGCTGCTGGTAATGTTTTCTTCAATAGTGTGAGCCTGTTTTCTCCAATAGTGTGAGCTTGCTCAGTCTTGGCAATTCTTAGGCTTACTAGATATGAAGAATAATACCAAAAAATGCTAATTTTCTATACTCAAAATAAATAAAGAATCACATACAGCTTTAACAGAAGAACAGAAAACACATAAATTATACTTACATAATAAGCAAGTCTAGCAATCTCTGGAGAAATGAGTTTCAAACTGCTGTACTGAAGGATGGTAATACATAAATGTGTAGCAATGGACAAATAGAAAATTAGCTCAGTCAATGAATGTGATAATAATGACTTCAGACTTTGCTGAACTGGTGAAAAACAATGTGAAACTCCATTTTCCTGAATAGACTGCACAGGAGATTCTGAAAATTAAATGTTAATTACGTTTTAGATGAATATGAAATTTTGGCAATGACAATAGAAAAATCTTAAAAATCTTCATGCATAGTCACCACTGCATAAAATATGACTAAATGGCGTTAAAAATACTGATGGTTATCCTTCTATTCTTCTTCTTTTAACAATTAAACAGTAAAGGAAAACAGTGTTTCAATCCTCCTCTTGTGAAAACAAGATGTGATTATGCACAGTTAAATGCATGTCTATTTTCTGCATTGTAAATTTCCAGTTTTTTACGATGAATACCATTCTAATTGAAACAGGATTATCTTATATTTTCACTTTTCATATTACTGTTAGATTTTATTATGACAAAAAGGATATCATTATTTCTCTTTTTCTAGCTTGCATCTGAATTTGTTGAATACATATTTTATTTCTATAAAACACTATTTCCTAAATGATGTTCCATAGAGCCCAAGCATAGCTCTAAGAGAGACCTTGAGAACCTATGACTGGCGGGTCACTGAATGACCCATTGTATAATTTTGAGTGACCCATTTAAGTTCCAAGAATAAAGTATAACATATAAAAATAAATTATAAAACAAATATGAAATAAATCCATGAAAAATACATAAAAAAACGAAAATAAAGAATAGCAATAACATTTTTATTTGACTACTAAGTTGTAGCAACAAACATGCAATGTTTTTTAATTGTAACATAATTTCAAGGAGAAATCAACAAGTTTGGTGACAATGATCCATAATCCATAATTAAAAAAAAATTGGCTTTGCCATTTTGTTTGCATTTAGTTCAACTTATAAATGTGAGCAAATATTTCCATACATGAAATTTATTTTATGAAAGAGCAGGAGCAATTTAAGTAATTAAAATTCAGATGCTTGATTTCATCTTAAGGCAACTAACTATAAGAAGATATTGATATCAAAGAGAAAAAAAAAGTTAATTCAAATTACTTTTATAAGAATCATAATTAGAATTTTAATTTTTATGTTTAAAGTATACTGTAATTATTTTCTCAATAAAATGTATCTTCTTATTTACTAAGAAAGACTGTTCCAAAATGAAAATATCACTGACCCGAAACACCTTTTTAATACACATATTTTGGTTGATTTTGACAAGCAGAAAAAAAAAGGTTGCTGATGCCTACTCTAAGATAATATTAACTTGAATAATATATAAAATAAAGACAAAGTTTATACAAAATTTTATTTCATTAAAATAGGATATAACAACATTTTTTTTAACATTATGTCATACTACTGTCCATAGTATAAATCTGAACAAAGTAGTGAACAAGCATTTCTTAATTCAAAGATAGAGCATCTAATCATATTATCGTGCAATACCAAATGATGTAGTCTGCCATACACCAAATGGTGTATCATGGAATAACAAATCATGTAACATAATTAGATTTAATTAATAAAACAAAAGTTTTAATTCTTTTTTAACTTTAAATGACTTTTTAAAATTATGAATGTCAAACTTTTAATAAAGTGTTACGTAATTTTGAAAATACATGAATTTATAAATTTTTATTTTCTTCTTAAAGAACAGCAGTATATATTACATTTTATATACAGTTAGAAAGAAACAAAAAAACATTGTCGTCTACAAAATATAATAGAAAACCTATTTTGTACAATATAGATAATTAAAAGTTTTAAGAAGTTCTCTAATATTTAGAACAACATTGGTTTCTTCAAGGACAGAGGTAGAAACTGGTAAAACAAACAGTAGAAAATGGAAACAAACAATGATGCACCTGTGGGTTGCTAAAGGAGATAAATTTATTAATACTTATCACAATGCCATGTTTTATAAGTTCTGAAATAAAATACAAATTAATTAAATGATTTACCTACAAACATATTA
>KK112443.1:269408-285976 GCA_000611955.2 Stegodyphus mimosarum | reverse complement strand
CAATTGCACGTATACATCCTCCTCCTAGAGATGTAAATGCTCTGAAGACGGCATTGCTGGAAGAGTGGAGATTAATTCCCCAAACTGTGGTTAACAACGTTATTTCCAGCCTTAAAACACGTTGTGATATGTGTGTACAAGTCAGGGGAGATCATATTCCATATTAAATTCGTAAGACTTAATTCTTTTTCTGAATCATTCCTTTTTTTCTTAACTCTCTTTGTCACACTTTATTACCATTTTTATTGTTTCATGCTACAATTTTATATCATATGAGGTGATCTTCAATTTTTTCTTTCGCATTTATGTGTCATTATGTTATGTATGATTCCACGAAAATTCATTAAATTATTAGTCTCTGAGAAATCCGTGAATTTATGCATGTAAACATAATTTTGGACATGAGTGTATATATATATATATATATGTATGCAGTACTAAAACACTAATGTATATATTCTGACAAATTATTATAAAAACTGCTTTGTCTTTTGATAGCTAGACCTAAACCAAATACAATGAGCTCTTGATTACACTGTGAGCTATGAAATCACATTACAAATTTCTTACTGCAGAGAGAGATGTAGATGTACACTCCACCCATCAAGAAATTCCTGCACTGTTACATGATATGGTTTAACAGAATTAAATAAAAATGACTCTTGTGAAGTTGGAAGCTTCTGTCAGTGAAGAGATCACTGAATCAGACACTAATAAAATTATTTCTATTATTTAAAAGTTTACAAATACACACTAAGAAAGTAATTAAAAGTGGATGAAGGGGAAAAAATGGATGAAAGCTTTTTTTTTTTTTAAACTAATAATCCTTCAGTTCAGTTAATTTTAATTCAGTAATTTAAGGAGATCTAGTATAACTATGTGAAAAGAATAATGGAGAGTAAAATAGTAAGAGCACTAGAGAGTGAAGTATACTGGAATAAATAACAAACATGATGTTCCCTTCCCTTCCTCCCCCCCCCCAATGAATATAACAGAAGTTTCTCTGAAAAAAAGCTTGATAAGGGAATAATCTAAGTAAATTTTATTATTATTATTATAATTAAACCCTATTTCTAAAATCACAATGCATGCTTTTCCTTTAAGTACATTTCTTTCATGATACCTAGGAGTTGATTAATAATTTAAGGTCCACGTTTGGATTCATTTAGTTATTTGTGCAAGCTCATGACTAAGTTGGATGGCTAATCAATAACTTGGTATTTGAAAATTCATAAGAGAGAAGGAGAAAAGTGCTAAAATGAGGAAAACATTCTCACATGTTTAAGCATCCCAGAAGATTTCTTTTCAACAACTTCAAATTCCTTCAGAACATTTCTGTAAGATCTTGTTATAATTGCTAAAATAAGTCCACTTGAATACAAGAAAGAGTAGAAAGCAAGCACAAAATAGCTCACATGAAAAGATCCAGCAGTTAATAACATCTGAAAACGAAAAGTATGAAATATGAGACTGATAAAGTACAGAAATGACAAATACAGGAATAATAAAATCATTATGCAAATTTTTAAAGAATTCTTTTACATTTTATTTGTTACTTCAAAAATGGGAATTTATGCACGAAATAGTACTATCTATTTAATTATCAAATACTACAATTTTTTTTAGTAACCGGAAATTAAGAAAAAAAAGAATCTTTTTTTAATGGTAGAATCAACAAAATTATAGACAGAGTTTCATTTTATTATTTTTAGAATAAATATTATTAAAAAAATCAGAGCTCTATAATCTTTTCATTTAACATCTAGTAAACTAAGTTTTCCAATTTCAATAAAAACACCAGGTTAATTTTCAAATACTATTAAAAAATCTGAAATAACAATTTTTCCAAAATATTAAAATATTCAAAATACAGAAAAATGCTTCACCCTTTGATAAAGCTCTTGCCAAAAATGTAGAGTCATCAACTGAGAAATCGTTACAACAGACGAACCATAGAAGTTAAAATTGGAAACATATGTGTTGACATGAGCACCTTTTAAACAAGTATAATTTGCAGGGCATGGCCTGAAAAAAATGTTCTTTGTAAAAACGTTGTTTAAAAAAAACCAAGAGAGAATAAAATAAGCAAATCTTGACTTCATACCTAGATCCTGTACTGTTCCCACATAGGTAATAATCGCTTTTACTTTCCAACCAATTTGCTGAAAATTAAATATAGGCTGAATTTATTTTAGTAGTTACATAAAAAATTTAGAATTAAAAGAATTTCAATAAGATAATTAAAAATATCAACCTCTAAATGTAGTTTCTCATAGCAAGGGAACATTCATGCAAATTGAAATAAACAAACAACTGCATTTTTTTATCATAGACAATTTTCATATCAAATCTTTGTGCAAGATTTGAATAAATTCTTTCACGGTTCTTTCAACTATAATTTAGTATCCAACATATTTCTTCCATATAAACATTTCCTTCATCAGTTGCACAGATTTCTTGGTACTTACATAGCATCCTACTCGTCTGAAACTCAAACTGCATGTGGGCCAAATGCTCAGTTTGAAAACAGTAGATGGGCAAGAACTTTTCTTTTTTTAAGTAAAGTGAAACTTTTTTATCAACAAAGTAAAAAATATTTTAATAAAATATTAAATTTTGCTTATTAAATATTTATTAAAACATACATAAACAACAAAAATAATTATGGAAACAATTATTTTTGTTGCCACAGCAGTGATAATTTCAATCAAAATTATCACTGCTATGCACTGAAGTTCAGTTAATTGAAAAAATGGAGATGTCTAGGGAATTAATAAATGATTTTGCAAAAATGAATCTAGCAACATAAAAATTTTAATGAATCAGGATTTGTTTAATAGTTACTCAGGGTTACTTTTATCATTAGTTTCATCAATCACATTGTACAATCATTAAGCTTGTCAAAGCAAACACTATGAAACATCCACAATGCCTTTGCCAAGATTTGAACTTTGAACCTTCCAGTGGTAGCCAGATGTGCTTTCCAATTATACTGCAAAGGTACAGGGTTAGGAGGGAGAAAATACCTTACAACATTAGTCAATCACAGCATCACCTTAATTATCAAAAAAAGTAGAGCTGATGGAAAGAAAATTAGGAACATACAGGAATTAAGGGGACAAAGTGAAAAACTTGAGCAATATCTTTTATAAAAAATTATACATAGTCAAACAATTTTGTTTATGAATTTCTAATATAAATGTTTAAGGTCAGACAGCATATTTCTTACATTTAAGAAGAGTTTATATTTTCATTTATTTTTATTTTATTTATTTTGTAAATTTTTGAACAATTCATATCTTTGAGCTAAATAAATTACAGTGTAATATTAACATCATTTCTTTTTGTATGTATACTTATTATGCAGTCAGTTTAATTAATTTAAATTTTAATCTGTAACTTAACCAGGCATTCATCCATTTCTTAAAAATAGTAAATGATAATAATTATGATAAAGAAACTTAGATTGGTGCAAATTTCATATAAAATTTTATTTAAAATCTTTTAATCTAGAGCTTTTTTTAACCCTATATTTTGCATGTTTCCTTTTAATTCTCTACTTCATATGATATTCTTCTTTTCTCTACAGATTCATTTATATGTCCCCAATACATCCCTGATGAATAGAAAATCTCATAAAAGTTAGTTTGATGCCACAAAGCAACAAAACTGTATAAAAGCTAATTGATGCCAGGAATGAGGCTTCAATTTTCACTCTTTGTTGTCCTAAAAATACAGAAATAGAAAAGAGGAGAGACATTTCATAATTTTTCTTGAAAAAAAATTCTATTATACATTTTCTACCTTTACCCATCTAGGCGTGCTTATATTGCTTAATAATTTATCAAGCCCTAACCAAAGTCATCACTAATGAAAAACCATTGATCCCCTTTCCTTTTTACAGTGCCGTAAATCACAATGAGTGGGACCCAAAATATATTTCCGCATAGAGGCCGCAAACTACTTACAACATTGATAACATCTGAACTTCTGATGAAACAAGGATTGATTCAATAAGCCACATTTATTTTTATCAAAAAGGGCATAAATTGATTGTTATTCCTGCATTATGAAAAATAATATTTAAAATTTGGAACCTGCCTTCAACAGAATAGCAAACAGAGGACTATTGCTAAAGTTACAACATGCTTCCATCAAAAAGGGTGTAATATCAGCCATATACAGCTGACCATAGCCGCCAGATGATATAGTGGTTAGAGGAGCCTACTGTGGCCCTGAGTTTGAATCTTGGAGAAGACATGGATGTTTGTAAATATATAGCGTCTTTACGGCATAGGGGCACTCTAAATATATGGGGAGCCAACATTCCTCTCATGTGGTTTAGTGGTAGGAGAGAGGGTTGGGAGACCTTTGAACAACCCATTCCCCTGGGGTGTGCTTCCTCAAAATTGGGTGGAAGTAAAAGTTAAGCTCTAACAAAAATTTTTCCATGAAATACATGGACAAGACAACAACAACAGCTAACCATAATCGACATAATATGGTTAGCTGCATATGGCCAACAAAACAGTAATAGAATGGAAAAATTATCTGCAGAAACTTTGTACTCAGAGAGTTCTAAAATTAGAAGACCTAACAAAATAACAGAAATTGATGAAGAGCTTTTTATGAAGCAAGTCAAAAAGCAAGTGTTTATTTTATATAAAAAGCGAGTTTCTACAGTTCTTTGGTGAGATTGCAGCCAACTTTCATGGTTCAATGGTAGTTAACTTTCATGGCTGATCAGATAATACATAAATACCAATTTCTTTTAAATCTAAACTTGTTAGTTCCATGGACTGTCAGTTTTACTCCTTAAAACGGCACAGGAAAAATGGTTCCTTAAAATGGCATGGACATCTCTAATCAATAAAATGTATAGATATAGTACATAAACTATACTTTAAAATCAATTATTGTCTTAAATATACTTATATCCAGAGAATTCAACACATATCTTTTTATCAAGTATGATTAATATCTCATCCTAAACTACCTAAATTCAACAATAATACTGCTTGCTCAATTTTTGAAAGCATAAAAAATTCCATCAGTTATTAATGCTATATTTATACTATAAAGTATAGTTTGACTGCCTCTTTCACGACCATGAGCGCAAACACGCATGCGCCATTCGGATCGAATTATTCTCAAAATAGAGTGGAAGGATGGGGACTTTCTTTCCCTCCAGCTTCTCTCTTTCCAGAGAAGAGAAGACTTTCATGTGACCTTTCATGTCGCAGCAAGTAATAACGCCCCTTTTGGAAGAGTCTATGTGTTTTGGCAGAATGCCATCCAGGGTTGCGTTTGAGACGGTCAAACTATATTATATACTATTATTTACACTACAAAGTACAATTATTTCTACTATAAAGGATTCATATGTTTGACAGTCAAGCTATGGAAACAGAAATTGTTATCTCTGTAAGATTTTAAATATTTAATATGTTAGATGAAATACAACAGTCAGTAAGTTTATTTTTAAAAATATTGATAACTATAAAGACTTAGAACCTATAATACAAATGTTACTGTCATTCAACTATCAGTTGTTATTGAATGAAATAATTTTCATATGATTGTGGTTTCACAATTTATGTCTTTAAATCTAAATATATGAGAACTTTTGGTGTGTCATATAATGTTAATAATATTTTCTGCACATAAATTTTATGCATTTGCTGCTCAAAAGTCTGCAGATTAAGTATTTTCTTGTTAAAGCCAATACTATGCTTAGTCATCAAAAATGGCAAACTTAACTGCTCAGTTTGTTACACGCAAATTTTAAATATCATCTAAAGTTTATACAATGGCCAAAATTAAACTAGAAAACTTAAACCACAAGGAAGAGAAACAAAAATTATGACTTTACACATGTTTCAACTTACATGAATTTGTAACAAATGAAGAATACTCAGCATTACTTAGATTAGCTGGAGGTAACACAACACACTTTTGAGTCAGTACACCTTTGTACAATTGCTTCCCCAAAAGAATAAAAACTGAGCCAAAAAATAAAATTAAAACAAAAGCTTGAAACAGCTTCCTGATGCAGTTCCTCAAAACAAGGGCAGAGAGATTCAGAACTAGTAAAAGAAAATACATATAAATAGAAATTCAAGATACATTATGTAACTATATAATGATTTAGTTCTTTAATAATCTGAATAAAATTATATCAAATGAATATAATATCAAATGAATCCATGAATTAAAAAAATGCAGAAAATACATAAAAAATTTGACTTTCAATAAAAATAAAAAAATTTGACATAATATGACTTTGAATAATTAAAAACTCTTATACAATTTACTCAAAAGTTCTGAATTAATTTATAATAAAAATACTGCACTAATTTTTAACATAAAAAGATAAAGATAAATAATAAGAGAAAATTTTATCCTATCTAGAAAATTTTTTAGCATAATTAGCATGAACATTTACACTGATAATTCCTAAATTCACTATGTCTTTTAGTTGCTTTTAATTTATATTTCTGCAACACAATTTAATACAATTTTAAACCATATTAATGAAAATAAATTCAACATTTACTTACCTGCATGAAAATAATTACCATTGCATAACCTTTTTATGCATAAAATGATATGGAACTTTTTACATTTAACTCAGCATGATGACTATTTCACTATCTAGCAGTTTTACTTACAGCAAACATATTAAATATTTGATTTTGCATTTACAGAAACATCCACTTGTAGTGTTGAAATTGTTTTAATAAAATTACTTTAAAGAACTTTACTTAATTTAAAGAAATCGAAAGTCATGCCTAGGCAAAGTATTTAAAGATATAAAATCTATAATCTACTTTCAGGCACCCTGTATATTATATTCTGCTTTAAAGCATCAAATTAAGCATCTTCTTTAAAGCACTAAAAAAATTTTTAATTCATGTAAAAAAAAGTGTAGTATTAAAATGTTTACGCACTAAAATATTCTTTATTTTTCCTTTTTGCTGCAGTTCAAAATTTTACTTTCAATTTGAAATTGCATTTCAGATGAAGCACAGACTACTTAAAAAACATTTTATTAATTTTCCCCAACAGCAATTACTGCATGCATTTGCATAACAATAAATTTAATTTACTTAAATATGCATATATGAAACAAAACTCAAAAATTATGTTAGAGTCAATATTTATGTAGTTTATACATTTTTCAAGATATGACAAAGTTCCATTATAATATATATATGTAGATATAGATATAAAACATATCCATATATATTTTTTTACAAATCCTTTACAGCCATTTAAAAAATTACAAGCTTATTGAAATAATAACAGCATCATAATTTCAATTGAAGTATTTCAAAAACAGTTGCCATGCTTTATGAAACCAGCTAATGGAAATTTTCTACCAATTAATTTCATTAATTTATGTTACCTGGAATAAATAAATTTAAAATACCATTGTTTAATAAAATTATACTGATTTATATTAATCAAGTATTTATTTTTCCAAAAGCTTAAAGAAGGACAGCTTCACAAAAGGATTTTATAAAACGAAGCTCACTGGTTTTTATACTACATGTGTGAAAAACCAAGACAGCAGCACAATACTTTTTTATAATTATTCACGTAAGAAGATTGTTTTCCCACATTTTTAACAATTTTGACCAGGTTTTTTTAACAAACCATTCTAAAAGTAATTGTCAACAGCTTTTATATTACAGGATAAATTATTATTTGCAACAATCAAAACCTTCATATCGTCAAAATGACCCATGTAAAAATTTTTTGGATAGAACACCACATTTTTTATACATTCCAAAGAAAAATCCTGCCATTCTTCAGTACAAAAATAATCTATGAATTCTGGAATCAAGATGCATAAAAAGGTACAATAAACAATGTTATTCATATTTAAGGAAAATGTTGGCAATAAAGTCCAAAATGTACATACTTAAAAGAATATTTCAAAATTATATCTATGCTTCTAAGACTTACTCAGTAAGTAATTTAAAATCTCTGTCTGAATAAAGTGCTAAATAAAAATTCAAATTTTAAAAAAAGGTACTTTCTGATTACTCACACTCTCCACCAAAAAGTCACGAACTTGTTGGTGACTAATTTTTTACCAAGCTAGTAAACGAAAGGCAACAGCCATTTTCAAAATGGTAGCATTTATACAAGAGCAATCAATCAATACAATTTAAAAAGCAAGAAATCTTGCTTTTTTACACTGCTGTTCTTCCCATGTATACAGTAAATTGTTTTTCCTTAAATGAAAAGAATCAGGAAATTACACAAACTTATCATATAACATTGCTGGCACTGTATATCAGCACATGCTAGTCATATACCTAGGCTGCCACATTAATCAGAAATTATGAAAAAAGACAGGTTTCAAATGCAAAATTCCTTAGGAAAACCATTTATTGCATAAAAAATAGAATTGTGATTACAGATGAAGCATGGCCATATCTGAAGAACTTAATATAAAAGAAAAGATTTAGTATCATAAAAAAAGGATAGAAAGATTTGGAAATTTGGTTTAGCAAATCTAAAGCGATGTTTCAGTGAAAGGATTTTTTTTTAAAGAAAAAAAAAGTAATATTAAGAAGAGTCAAAAGAAACATACAAATAAACTCTACATAATATCAAAACTTGTTTTGACTTCCATATGCTAAAATTAAATTTTGTTTTTTATTCACATATAAAAGAAACTGAACTATATCAGAACAAACAACAAGTTACACATCAACATCTATGCCAAAACTTCTAAAAAAAGGACAGAGAGAGAATTGGTATAAGTATATCCTTTCACATGTTTCAGCAAAATCTTTTTGTGTAACGTCAAAGAACAACCTTTTCTCATATTGACTAAAAGTAATTGCTTTATTACAAAACATGACAAATGAGAAAAATTTCCATGGTGAAATTAAGAAATGCCCTTTTATCGCAGAAATCAAGGTGCAGATTAGTAGTTAAGAGAAAGTTTTGCCAAACTGAACACTTAAAAAATAATAATTTGATTATAATTATTTTGTGGCACTGAAATTATTCAAAAACTGCACAAGCATCCTCTGCATTATGATTTGTAAAGTTATGTCCTTGCTTTGTAGAATATTTCATTTTAAGATTTATTTTAACAATTTTCAGCTCAAAAAATGATTAAATTACTGCAGAAAATAAGAGAGATAACTATTTTATGCAGTAATATATATTAAAGAAAATAAGAGAGATAACTATTTTATGCAGTAATATATATTAAAGAAAATTATAGAGCTAAACATTTTACACATCAAAGTAATAAATATGAAATAAGTAGATATGTAAAGGGAATACCAGCACTCAGAACATTTAATAAAAAAAGACATTGAGACATAATGTTTCAAAGTTAAGACAGATTAAATCAACTTCTAAAAAAGCAACATGATATTACCTTCAATCATGATGCTAAACTAATGTTTCTGTTAAATGAAATTATCAGTTTGCTGCATTGTTAAGTGTTGCAAATGATGAAAGTTACCACAAGAAAAAAAGGAAAAAATCTGAAAAAGAAAAAATAAAGTTAGAACAAAATGTAACTAAGTAATGCATATTACTTTTTTCTGTTTATTATTAACACCACATAAAATCAATTCAGTACGCTAAATGAATTTTAGAAATCTGTAGATATTTAACAGTTAAAACGAGGTCGCATATGGGCAAGGTAATACATAAAACATGTGCACTAGAATACAAAATAAAGAAAAATATAAAATACTATAAGCTGCTCTCTAATCAGAATTACAACAGGTAAAAAAATTTTGTTTGAATACTAGTGTTACTACCAGTTATCACAACTGCTCATGTAGGAGTAGCCAAATTTTCAGAATAGGCCAAACTGTAGCAGCCATGCAAATAACACTTCTTCACTTTTAATATACTTCACTCTTAATAAAGCAATGTTGCTATTGTCACGTGTGTTCTTTTTATTGTATTCAAAGTCACAGTAGTTTTTATCAAAAACTGTGATACTTTTTTATCATAAACTCCATTTTAAATTTTGCACTTATTGGATTTGCCTACAATGAACACATGTTTTGCAATGTGGTACACATTTTGCAATGCATAATTTTGTTGCAAATTTGCTAAAGTTAGTAAATGATTTTAATTGAAGCTTAAATCAATCACTATACAAAAGTCTGCTTGGAAGAGGACTTACTGGTTGATTTTTCTGTATAAATACCTAACTATCAGGTAAGAAAATGCATATAATAAATTCTTGCTCTTATTATAATTCATCGGTCTTTTTCTTCTGCAAAAATCAAAGGTGATTGCCTTAACACGCAAGTACCTAAATTTGATATAGTTTTTCATGGATTTAAGATAGAGAAAAGGAAAAAACAACTGTTACCCTTACTATTTCTGTATAAAGTTTTTTCAAAACAGAAATGACATCTATACAATTTGATTCACATGTATTTCCCTTTTTTGGTAGGAAGTCATTAGTGTTGGGTATGTTTTAAACTTTATCTTAATATTTCAATATGTTAACACCAACATAAACACATTTATTAACATAAACAACAGTTTCTTTTCCTCACGTTGTTGTTCCCGCACGCATTGTATCACTTCATGATATTGACTGGTGCAGAAAGTTTTTAAACAATTTCATAGCTCGGCAATTCACATTTGCATGCTGCATTTTATAGTTATGGCTCAATTTCTTCTGGGTGCATATATTTTTTTTCAACAAAGTGCATATTTAATAAATTGGTGTCCATATACATATATTCAAAATTATATCCTAGCATGAAGTTTTTAAAAAATAATAACTACAAGTATAATGAAGTCTAATCAAAATGTGCTAGTAACTAACAGTCAAATTGATTAACACATTCGTTGCCAGTGAAAATGATATTTCCATCCTTAGAAGCTAGATTACAAAATAGTGTTTTAATGGTTAAAAATGCTGCTTATATTTTACTGGTAACAAAAAAAAAAAAAGAGAAAAACATTTTCATGTTTAGTGTAATTTTTTCCTGACACTCTAGAGCAGGAGTCCCCAACCTTTTTGTTCCTAAGAGCACATTCTAGAATATCTGTTGGATGGTGGGCACCATTGCTTTTTCAAGGTGAATTTATAGTTGGATAGAGTTAATAATACATGCACATAAAAAAAGAGATTGGTCGCATTTCACTATGTGCTGGTACCAGTGTTGGATGCATTTTCTATTTCATTAAAAATGAGAAAATTTTCACATAGAATTTTATTGAAAACTAAAACATTTTGTGATCTCACAGTGGAGGGCAGACATTAAATGATTGGTGGGCACCATGGTGCCAGTGGGCATAGGGTTGGGAAGCCCTGCTCTACAGTATCAATGGCACATTAAGTTCAATCTATCATCTAAGAGATACTGATGTTCTAGCATATCTCATCATTATTATAAAAATTACTAACATATTGCATAAAGCCAGTTTAAAAAGAATAAAATGTATAACTGGATAATATGAAGACACATTTATGAAAAAATATAGAAAATCATTTCAGATAAGAAGCACAAAATATAGATACTGGCATTGTTGAATTATTCCTCTTATTTCAAAATTTTGAAGCAAAATAAAGATTATAAAAAAATGTATATACCTACACATCGAATGCTCAACTCTAGAAATTATACGACAGAGCAAATATATAATACACAATTGTTTGGACAATCACAGCACTCAAACATGATGCCCATACAAAACCATTGGTAACTGTTCAGGTACGCTGTTGGCTTCTGTCTCAAAATGCAACGTTTCTATGGTATCCATCATAATATCACTATCTTCTGATTCACTTGAAGAATCCCAAGCACAGTTTTCACTGTCATAATCATAATTGGAAAGGTCATTCTTTCCTAATAATTCTAATATTTTGGCATTGGTAATTTTTTTATTTACTTTTTCTTGGGCAGTGAAGGTCGTGCCATCTGCCATTTTTTAAAGCACTCTTAAAAACAATTCAATCATAAAATTTCAAAACCGCACACATAAAAATAGAAAAATACAGCTTCATTAACGTGCCTAAACAAGCTCGTCCTTCAACTTTCAGTGTCACACTAATAATAAAATATATAACTTATGACAGTCGATTGACATCCCACAGCGTTGCCAACATATGAAGTGGTGCCATTCTGACATACCAGCACGTTAGTGGCTGTAAGCACATTAAAGAGCATTTTACATATATAGATATCAAAGAGATATACATATGCTTAAACAGAAGAAGAAAGGCAAAGAATCTTGTATTTTACTGTTAAATTTCAAATTAAAATACTAAAATATCACAAGAAAAGTCTGAATAATCTATATAAAGAAAAAAAAATTAAACATTACTTCAGAAAAATTTGATATACATACTAACAGATGACATTAAATGATGAGAAATAATATCAATCAAAATACCAATGGAATTTAACTAATATAAATAAAAAAGAAAACATATAAATAGGCCCTTTCACTGCATTTTATAATTATGAAAATGCAAAAATTCATTTATGAACTGTTCATACCATTTCTCAAAATTATTTGACTACTGATTTTAATACTCAGAAGACATCCCTTATTGGAAGAAAACTTTATAATGCTAAGTTAGACAAAAAAAAAAAATAAAAAAAAAAAAAAAACTACAGGCATTTTTTTTTTTACTTGAGAAGACGAACTTGTGCCTGGTCCCCTCAAAATCAACAAAAGTTTTTGAAAATCTGTATCAGACTAAGAATTATTTTCACCAAGTTTAAATATTTGACTAGAATAGAAACCAAGCTATTTGCTGACTTAGCCCCTTATGTGGTGAAATTTTCAGAAACTTGGCAATTTTTCTAATGCATTTTAAAATTATTTGGGGAATTTACTTCAATTAAAAAATAATCATATTAACCAAATTGTTGATCACAATATTTTCCATGTTTTCATATATAAAAGGGCAGGACTTTGGGCGATTCAGTAACAATATCCAAATGAAGACGTTAAGCACAATCACATTAAATGGTATTTACCATACATACAAGAGCTCGTACAAATCCTATATTTCTTCTCTGAACAATGAAAAATGATAATTTATATTTTGCATTAGGTAAATTAAAATACCACATCTTCAATTTTTCTGCCCTCTTTCCTTTTAACTATATTCTGCATCCCTACTAATCAGATTCTGACAATGCATTGCAAGTACATGCAGTGCTTTGATTTGCAGTGAACATAAAGTAACTATACATATATAAACTTCTCAGTCAAATACAGACTAATTCACTAAATTTAAAAAACTTATAAATATGAAAAAAGTTCTTACAAGCATTTAAATCATGTCTCACACTTTTGAGTTTTAGTTTTCCTCATTTTCCTGCAACTATAAAAATGAAAAATTAATTTTAAAACATTTTATAAGAAATGGAAAAAAATTCACTACATTCAGTTACACGTAGCTTCATGAAGTACTTTGGTGAATTTTCATAAACTTGAAATAAGAAAATTTAACACTTGAATTTTTTCAATGAAAGTTTAAATCTTAGTTAAGAAGAAATGATAGTTCAAATATTTTTGTTAATTCAAATAAATCTGCTATTAATCCTAATGCATTTGCATTAACAATAGACAACTATACTTACATTTTAAAATTTCAGATAATTTAATTTATAAAGAATCTTTACAGACATATTTTCATAAAATTTGTGAGCCTAAAGTATTTAATATATATTTAAAGACATCTAGTACTACACTTTTACAAGATAAAAGAATAAACTGTACAATAAAAAAATACATTATGTCTAATATATAACAATTTTAAAAAGATGCTCAATTATATATCAACATAGCTTTCTCATGCTTAATATCAGAAAAACTCAAATATTTTAATAATATGACATCATAAAATTTGAAAGATAAGATCTTTTGAAACTAGAATACACTTCAAATACAAAATTACTGTTCCTTGAAAGAGAAAGAAATTACAAGAGATCAACTCTTGATATGCAAAGAATATATATTTAAAATAAATGTAAATTTTAAGTTGAAAGAATTTTGATTATATAATAGAAAATGAATTATTTCCATTATAAATAATTACCTTTAAAAGTATTATTAGCATGAATTATTTTGATAGAGCAGAAAGAAATCAGCAGTTCAGAATTTCATAACTATTAAAACTTTTGCAATTTCATCTGACCCCATTTTACCTTTGCGTAACGATTTAAATAATTTTTAACTTCTTCCTTCTGTCTTCCATTATTTTATTAAAGGTTCCTACACATACGTATTTATGTATTAAGTGGATTTTATAATTTATACATATATTCATACTTACTGCAAATGCTCTTTAATTATTACATCAAACCTTTAAAACCTTGCATATTCGCAGTATCAGCACACACACACACACACACAAAAAAATTCCAATATGTGAGGGTTTTATTTCTCCCCTTAATTTAAAAATTAAAAAAAAAAAAAAAAAAAAAAACTACATATCTCTGTGCGTTTTCTAAGTCATAAGAAAAAGAGAAATCATATATGTAACATTTCAAACTTCTGAATCTGAAAAGACATAAACAATTCAAGAAATAAATATAATATTTCTCAAAATGGTAATAAATAAATAAATGCCCAAACTTGAAACATACGTTGCAGGTGCTTCGATTTTTGTCCGGCTTCAAATTTCAAAAATTTTGACATATACATCCTCATTTTGAAAAGTTTGTATTTTACATCTTGACTATATCTTGAAGATTCATGGTGAGCTTCAAAATGTTTATCATATGACTATATCCCACAAACTATTAGCGGCACAAACCTTAAACGCTGAAATGTTTAGATTTCATTAATACAGCTACATTCATGCGCATATCCCATATGAGCATTATTGCAGACGATCAATAAACTTTAGAGATACGTTGAGTTGTACTAAGATTGCTTGCAATTAAAATTAGTCTATCCACGTTTGTATAATTCTCCATTTAAACGCACTTTCCCATATACTGCTCCATCAGCTAATTCAGACCAACCTTCTGCTAAACTTACGCAGTTTTTCCTCGATAGGACTCTCTTCTTATCATTTCCACTCCAAATCGTCGTTTTTAGAAAATGACAACTTTGTCTCGTTTCCGCTGAATGCTATAAACATCCTTTTACTCATAAATCAAAAATTATTGTTCCTAAACAGTAAACATTTATTAGTGTTTAAATGCTAAAATAACGGAGATGTTGGGGTGTTTCAACTGTGAAGCTGTCGACTTATAAAGAGGAGAATAACTCATTTATCAATGCTAAAAGTCAATTTCTTTTTCAAGTCTGTTTCAAGTCCTACCGCCAGTAGTTACTAGCATGTCTAAAGGCCCGTCTACACGTAGCGATTTCCTCGGCCGACTTTCTCGCAGAGCACCAATTTTAAAGATCTGCGCATGCGCTAAAAATCGGTCATGTTCTCTGCCACGATTTCAGATCTAGTGCTTACTGCTCACTAGCGACCGATAAAATCGGAGACTGTAGCCAATAGGATTGCTTCAAGGAGTCACATGCTTTTCCTCCTTATTTTGAAACAAATATCAAATATGGCGATGCAGCGTTGGACAGATGATCAAATTTTTCAACTCATTGATTTTTACCGAGAAAACAATGCGTTGTGGAACACGAACAGCTCTAATTATAAAAACAAGAAGTTCAAGAATTCCCTTATTTTGGTAAGTTTTATTTTTCCTGTTACTTTATAAATTTCAGCGTTTTGTATTCATGATGAAAATTGTTTTATGTATATAAATTTAGTATTATATACATTACATAAGTCTATTATCTTGCTGAAATTAAATATTTTCAGAAAAACCCAGTTTGCTTCAGTAGATCTAAACAAATTTTTTACCAGCTGATTAACCATATGATTATAATTTTCGAGCTGTATTATTTAGTTATGCTGATATTAAGTCTTTTAATGTTCAATATATTTAAGAATTCACATCATATTTATTATTTGAAACTTGTGCAATGAAATTACATTATTGCCTTCTAATACTAATATTGCCTGATTGATTACTAACATTGTTGCCTTCTATAATTACATTATTGCTTTCCCTTTATTCTTGGCTTATTATTGTACTCATACTTTATGATTTTCATATCATTAGTATCTATTTATTTGATAGTAAAATTTTGATCTATATATCTATCTACTTAGCATTAAATTAACATATAAATTAAATTAACATTTTCAATTTCTTGATAAAAACCTTGGCTTTTATTACGTTTGGTGAAAATTATAAGCAGTAGCTATTCACAGCTAAATCGTGTATAAGTTTATTAATACTTTGTTACTATTAACTTTCAAATATCAACTTATTACTTTTCTTTTAAAGTAAATACCCCTTCCTCTTAAATATATGCAAAGTATGTTTTTATATTAATACCAAACATGCTACCACATAGCCAACAGCCTCTTCAGTTTTTTTTTTAACAAGAAAATATTTAGTTTGAAGTGAAATATGTTTTTGAAGATAGCAAATAACTAAATGTTCTAAAATAATATCTAACAATTTATAAAATAGAAAATTCATATCTTATATGGCCACGCATGATTAAATAGACCA
>KK112443.1:214976-269297 GCA_000611955.2 Stegodyphus mimosarum | reverse complement strand
TTTTTTTTTTCTTTATAAAAGAGTTCACCTTTTAAAATGTTAATACAGAAATATAATTATTTACTATATTTTAAGTAATTGTTTCTTTAAATAATTATGAGTAACAGAATCCTCTTTCATACTCATGTTGATTAAGATTGTTTTAAAATGAAATCTAATTGTGCTTCATATTGGAAAGTTAATAAAATACATGCAAAAAGATTTTTCTTAAGAACACTATTAAATTAACATTTTCAATTTCGTGATAAAAACCTTGGCTTTTATTATCTATGATGAAAATTATAAGCAGTAGCTATTCACAGCTAAATCGTGTATAAGTTTATTAATACTTTGTTACTGTTGACTTTCAAATATCAACTTATTACTTTTCTTTTAAAATAAATAGCCCTTTCTCTTAAATATATGCAAAGTATGTTTTTATATTAGTACCAAACATGCTACCACATAGGCAACAGCCTCTTCAGTTTTTTTTCAACAAGAAAATATTTAGTTTGAAGTGAAATATGTTTTTGAAGATAGGAAATAACTAAATGTTCTAAAATAATATATAACAAATGTATAAAATAGAAAATTCATATCTTATATGGCCACACATGATTAAATTGACCAGAGTCATGCCTAGATATTTTTTTCACTTAAGGGAAAATGTCAAATTAGTTATATCTCTGCATATTTATATTCATAAAAGGTAACTATTTTAAATAAGTTTTGTCATAGTCTTAATAGCCAGAAGAATGATGTAAATAATGATTTATAATTTTTAAATGAAGAATCTTAAAAGATACCTTTCTCGTAAATAAGAAAAAATACTGGAAGAGCATAAATATAAATAATGTAGAAAGCATTGCATTATATGTATTTTTAATCATTCAATTTTTTTTGCTTATAACAAAGCAAAAATCATCAATAATCACTTTAATTCTACTTATTACTACTGATTAATTCATATTCTATGGAGTGCTAGGTAAAAAATCTTACAAAGTGTGTTCAAGCTTCTCTTTTAATTAGAGTGGAGATCTCCCATCCTTTAAAATATTCTTAACAACAGCTTTAAATTGCATTATGAATGATGAACTAAACTACATTCATCTAAATTTTATAGAGATTATCTTTGAAAGAACTAAACATTTAGCAGCTTAAAAACCAACAGAATCGTAACTTTTAAAATTACACATAATTAATAACTTGTTTGCTTATTTAATTCTTATGAGGACATTCAAAGTATGCAGGAACTGCCTATCTAAGGAAAGGATGCCTTCATGGCAATTATATTATGGATTTTGAAAAATATGGAAACACTCATGCAGCTGCCCCAATCATCAGGATTCGAATACATTGTTTATGTATTGTTGCAGACTTTGATTCCAGGGCCTTTATTAGAGTTTGATGTTTCTTTCTTAGTACAAATTTAATATTGTTGATTAAATGATTGCTCTTCAAAAGCCAAGCTTCCACAGTATATTCATTACTTTTATAAATATTTGTTATGTATCTTTTCATAGTTTGTTTGTTCTGATTTGTGATGTGTAGATGAATAATATAGTTTAAACAATCAAAAGTAACTTCTAATTTTATTTTGCAGAATTTGAATGATACTGCATAAAAAAAGAGGAATGGAAGATTATAGATGTTCTTACGAGATGCCAGAAGATAAAGATTTCAAAACAGACGATATTGAAAAATCTCAAATTTCGGAATTACATAATACACCAACATTATACTCAAACACACACACATCAACCACTACAAATTCAACTAAAAAACATGAACATATATTCACAGCAACCACCAGAACACTAGAAGCAATTTTTGCTGTACTCAAATCAAAACAAAACATTCCAAATCCACTTTCCCAGTTTGGTGCTTTTATTAGCTGTGAACTTGGACAAATATGTGACCCTCAACTACTTACAAATACAAATTTTAAAATATCTCAGATAATCACAGATGCACAGACTGAACAAAATGAATTAGATTCTTTGAATGTAACAAAAAACACAACTTGACATATTTTTTTGTATTGTTTTTTGCAAGAGAAAATAAAAGCAGTTATAAGTAATGATTTTTATTATTACATCAGAATTTCCAACTTTATATAACAAAGTGATTTCAGTAGATACTGAACACTTCTACCCCCTGCTGGTGCTTTTATCATGATATGCTTTCCGTCAATGGCACCAACACAGTATGGCAGATTCCACTTTTTAGTAAAAGCTTCTGCTACGGCTTGCCACTCCTGAGCAGTGTTTGGTGTCTGCAAAATGAAAAAATAAGTATTAATCATGAAATTGATAAAGGGATGAGAATACAAAATATAAATGCAGATGTTATTTGAATATTAGCAAATAGTAAAATTAAATGTTTTATCAACGAATAGTAGCTACTTATTTGTTATAATAAAATACACATTAGAGAAGTAGAAATGTCTTTTATATTTTTTGGTTGTGTTCCTATGATTCACTTTTTAATGCTGTACTTATTATATATAAAGCTTACATAACTTAAAAAATAAAGTCAGATTTATACCTAATTTTTTCTCTCTTGTTCTTGGATAAGCTGTATCATAGATTCAGCATGAAATTTTTTTTGTGTGTGATGGAGGGATAAGGTGAATGAAGTACAATCTTATTCTGAACTGAACTGAAATCCATAGGCATTGTCATTAAACAAGACATTTGGAAAAGTTTTAAAGTAAAGGATATGTCGGATGCAATAAATGGAATTAAAGCCAAGTAACTGTGGGGAAATGAATGTTCTTGGTCACAATACCCATGCAGAATAGAAAAAGTTATATTTTTTGGAAGATGAATGATTCGAAAATAAGCTGCTGTTGTACATACAATAAATAAAAAATGCATATCCTTATTTGTATGCATAAAACAGAATTTTCATTTAAATAACATGTTTAAACATTTTATGATGGAATATATATGCTTCTTAATTTAAAGAGAACTCAAAGCTCCAAGTATCGAGGAATTTTGAATGGAAACATAGATGGTTATTTTAGCAAAGAATTCGTTATATGTTATATACAGGGCTAGTGCTAGGCTGCCAGTTTGATGCCTAGTGCAATCTCTGCAGTTCCTACATTCTGTCACTAGATGCCTCTCTGATCATAAAACAAAAAATTTCGCTCCTAAATTCTGCTGCATCAATATCGACTTGCGCTGGCCTTGGTTATATACAAAATAAATAGAACAGTTATGTAACTTCAGCATCTAATTACACAAAAAACTTTTCAATAATAATTACTGTTTATTATGGTTTGGTTTATTTGATTACAGCAGAATGCATAAAGGCTGTTTGCCTAAAGAGCTTTCTGAAGGAAACTAGTTTTTATCCATGTTACCCATGGAAACATGAAAATGCCCATACAGCCAAACCCATTTGTTGGGATCAAACCCAGGTTGAACTACCAGTGTTCAATGACTTTAAATGCATAGAATTATTAAGAATATTGTTTTATTGTAATAAATTATGGGTCTACACTGTGCTTCATGAAATTTATACAAGACTATTATTATAATAAGCATTTTTTTTTCAAAATAAAATAATCATATCTGCTACTATATTATCATAAAGATAAAGGTTTCTTTTTAAGATTCACTTCTTATAAATTAAAAATTTTGGGTACAATTCTATTATACCCCAGTACGATAATCGTTGCAATGGGAAAGAAAAATCATAATTACTGTCGTTAGAAACTAATAAAAATAGTACAAACATTTTATTTACTTTTTATAAACTAAATAATTATCATTTATTGACGAAATTATTTAAATTCCAATGTTTATTTCTGGCAGAAACTCTTCGATGATCAAGTCGAATGAGTTACGATGTTTATCGATTATTTATGATTTTTTTCGCTTCTCCACAAAAAACTTGTTTTTTTTTTAGGATATTTGTTAAAATTGCGAGGGTATAATGGAACAGCACCAAAATTTGTTTAAATATACTGAAAAGCATATACAAGACTGTGGCAGACTAAAACTCACACTGAAAATAGTACATTCTACAACTTGAATTGAATTACATTCTAGAGCATGGGTCAGAAAAGTAGCACCTGCTAAACAATATTGAGTGGGAAGAATGAATTATGCTTATTATGCAATTCAAGTGTAATGGTTACTATAAAATTATGGGTCTGTGCTTCATGAAATTTATACAAGACTATTATTATAATAAGCATTTTTATAATAAGCTATAAAATGTAACCTAGAAAGACATTTAATCTATATGGTATTTGCTGAACTTCCACATTTCTGATACTCTAATATACAATAGGTTGCTGGCCCATGTTCTAAATGATATCATTGTTTGCTAAGAGGAAGCTGCAATAAAATTTGCTTCATATATATTCATACAATTCCTTAAAAAGCAATCTAATTTTGGCATAGATTCTGGATTTACTTGTATCAATTTCTATATCTTCTAGTGATTTATTTAGCATTTACTAAGCACTGTAAAAATTTTAAGAAATATATATTTTCAGTTAATCTAGAAGTAAATTACATTTTAAAAGGATGTTATGAGTAATGAAATTTTAATTATTATACTAAATCTCTGCTAGTACTTTATCAGTAAGTTAATTCTAAAGTAAAAATAAAAGTTACCAATTATAGCATCACGATGCAGCTGTTATATTTTACTACTTTAATAACAGTAAATAGAAAATTATATATTGCATTGCTGTAATACTTTATTAAATGAATCACATTTCAAGGAAAACGAGCATTGAAGTTAATTAAATATTTACAAATTTGATTAGAAATCAACTTAACATTGGTATCCTGATCCTTGTATAACAGAACATTTTTTTTAATTAAAAGTTCATGAACTAAAATACCTCATAAATAACATTAACATATTAAGTTTTAACTCACCTTTATGTAATGTTGCATGCATTCCCATAAAGCATCCAATACTTCTGGTATCAGTGTTGACAATGTTTGTTTAAGTATCATAAACAAATACTGTAAATTTGAATAGGAACATCCTGTAACATAATAATAATAAAAAAAATTAAATATTGATTAAAATTATTGTTTGTATTTCAGTTTAGTGAATATGATATATTAATTTTATCAAAATCATTTAATTAATTTCTATTAAAATCAAAATTAACTTACCACCAGCTAGAAATCGTAAAGTAACATGCAGCCTCTCAGATGGTGAGATTGCAGAACGCATAATCGTATCCTGTTTTTTAATTTTGCTGCTCACTAAGTTTAATAAAAAATCCAAATCGCACGGCATCATTCATAGATATTTGCGAAATTCCACCCTGCCTTCAAAACGCAGCTCTTGGAACAGGGTATTATGGGCTCCAAGAATTTTCCGGCGTTTTACCCAATTTTTCGTCTAAATACGCTTTCTTTTTTCTTCTTCAGCAGCAGCAGTAGCAAAGATTAAAATCGCAGATGTTGCTATAGAAGCAATCAAAGCGAAATCTTCCATTATTATTTTGAAGTAAATTCAATTTCGTACATTTTTGTTTACACAGTTATTGACAGTGTGAAGCTACATAAGGCGGGAACTCTTCTTTGGACAGTGATTGGTTGAGGCATTTCCTGTACCAACGAGAAAATCGTCCCGTGTGGACAAGTAAGCTCTCTCAGATATTGTCGGTCGGATAAGTCGGCCGAGGAAATCGCTACGTGTAGACGGGCCTGTGTAGGCTCATATGAAAACAAGGAAAAACTAGTTAGTCTATCTTTGCGAAGAGAAGAAAGTATCTGATTCGAGTGAATACTCAATGACTCTCGAATAGTGTCCTTTTTGAAGTACTTGAATAATGGTGCTCAGCAAATATATTCAATTCAATTGCAGTCGCAATTTATCAACAGTATACTAGGAACTTCACAGTGTCAATACTCTTCTGAATATCTGGCTAAAATTCAATTTGATCCGAAGTGACATCACACCCACTTCACTCTGATTACGCTTCAGAAACGTCGGAATTGTTTCACGCTTGACAGTGATTTGTGCACAGTCACTTGTTCTGTCAGTTCGTTTAATTTTGATCTGAAAATTGTTTGTAATTATAATTTAACTGATTGTCGATTATAAAATAAACAGCTTTAGAATGTATTTAATCTTATTCTGTGGATTAAGTATTGTTAGAAGAAAGAAAACAAAAATTATGCTCAACTTAGACTCACTTTGTCGATCTAGGCTGCTGCCTACTATGTCTGTTCGATCAACACTGACTCTACTGACCGAAATGCTTGTCCTCTAGAAGCAAAGTCACTAAAACAAAAATAACGCTGAGATGAGCGGGACAATTGGCTTGCTGGAAACAATCTGCTATTTGTTGACAACTTATGCTCCTCAGTATAAAAATTAATTTTTCAAAAATGATGTATAACTATAAAGGTAATATATGTGTGTACGGTTCTGGAATTTCGGTTCTAAGCTTCCAGAAAACAGTGAGTCTTCCTCTGCTGCTGGCCTTCTTGTTAACCAATGAGAAGAATAAATAATAAGTTCTACGGATTGGAAAACCAGTTGCTTATGTGCAACTTAATATGTGCTTCCATGCGCTTGATTTCTGGTGCTAAGAATTTGCTACGTTAGATATTTCCTATTTTCTGCTTATTATTTTAATGTCGCGATTTCAATTTAGTAATTTATAAGCACTTTTTTTGAAAGGGTATAAAGGGTTTTTTTTTAGTCCAAAGGGATTTAGTCCCGAAGGACTATTACTTTTGTTTGGGCGTTTTGCGTCGTTTCACAAAAATGTCCGATTCACTTTTCAATTTAGTGCTTATGTTTCTTTGTTGGTAATTGAAATTACATTGGGTTGGCTATTAGAATTTTTGGAATTGTACTGTGTTGGTTATTGGGTCTGTACTGGATGGATTAATGGAATTGTATTGGGTTGACTATTGGAATTGTATTAGGTTGGTTTTTGTGTTCGTATTGGGTTTAGTTTAATGTTTGCTTCGTTCGGCAAGTTATTATATTATTAAGCAAGATCCCTTTGGACGTAATCTAAATCTGAATCCTTTCAGATTTTTTTTTTTTTAAATCTTAATTTTTTTTTTTTTTTCCTTCCTGAAAAAATGTTTTCTGTTCTGAGTTAAAATTGAATCTAAAACATGTTAAGATGTTGACTGAAAATACATATTTCAAGATTGGATTGGCTTGGATTATTTGACTGAAATAAAGTTCTTGAGAACAAGCTGCCTTTAACTTGATTCCATGTTTGTCCGGCGAACATTGAGAAATGGAATCCAGAAGTCGGAACTTCCTGTACTATCAGATTCTCGAGGAAATTTTCGACTGACCAATGTCTTTCAGAATTTGAACTTTGAAAACTGAATACGAAAACTTAATAAAAGACTTCTAATTATTATTATTATTATTATTATATTTAGAAGTTTAGCCTCAAAACCATCACAATTGAGAAACTTGTTGTCTATGCTTCTCAACTCGAGTTGGTTGAAAGGGATAGGAATAACTCATCATGAATCGGTCAGTGGTTGCGAAGTGATATGTGCAATTTTCTTAAACTATGATTTTTAGAGCATTAGCAATTTATTGAAAACTCTACATTGTAAATATAAGATCTCCAGATGATCCGGTGATTGTGTGAGATTATGTTAAACATCGCGTAGTTCTAAGAAAACAAGGTATGTGCCGGTACTTATTTGTTTGATAGATGGATTATTTTGCATAACTTGTAAATCGTAGCAGAATAAATGATTTTAAAGTTATATATCCGTTGATAATTTTAGTATTATGTAAAACTGAAATTTATTCATCTTTCCATAGTAATAGAGACTGCGCATATTTTAATTTTAGGATCTGAAGATAATAAATTTCATTTTCTTTCGAGCATCAGATTTTTAAATATTTTATTTGTCTACAAGATTATTGATTGGTGTTTTATTGTATATCTTATTTTAATGTAAAAATGATCAAAATACATTAAAAAATATAAATATATTTTTCGTAAAAAAACAAGGAATCACAGTTTTTCAGCTAATTCTAATTACGAAATTTGATGACTAAGAGATGAGTAAATTATGAATTGCTGCACATACGTCTACCTTCTAAATGCTCTTTACAACTTTATCTCTAAGAATTTAATTTTTTACAATTTTTATTTTATTTATTTTAATTTTTATTCTGAGCTGATTGACATTGTTGTCAGATGAACTTAATTATCATCATCATTATTATATATATATATATATATTGAAATATCAGGGCTGTTCGTCATGCAGTTTTTGAAAGTGTCACTATTTCAACAATTCTTGTTGAGTTATTTGTCATATATTACAACTGATATCTGCTAAAATGAGGTTTAATTCAAATAACAAGAAACAAAATTTTGTTAAAGGTCTCTTCAAACTGCTTACATGTTAAACTTTTGTTGATTCAAAAATAAGGAAATAAGTACTTCACAAATTTGTGTCTTTTTTTTTTTTTTTTATCAAAGCATCTTGAACAAATATTGAAACATATTTTCAATACTAAAACATTATTATCTGGCTGCATGATATTCATTTAAAAATTCATCTAAAATTTTATTATTAAAGCAAAAGTCTGAATCTGAAATTCTAGAATTAAAAAAAAAAGTAGTATGATATAAGTGTCTATATTCTGTATGTAGTTCATGGTTTATAAGCTGTTTTAATTGGAAAAAGTTAATATTTTCATTTTAGCATTAGGGTGTAATGTCTGTACCTTTTTCAATTTTTGAGGTGTAAAATGTGTTGTAAGTTTTATAATTGTTTTAATGTATTTCTAGAAAATGTAATGCAAATTTACATTACATTTTCTAAACAAATATGTATATTTACATCAAACATAACTGTATTTTAGCAAATTACAATTCAACCTTTAATGATGAATGCCTTACATCATGAACAAATTATTCTGTGAACAAATTATCTAGGATAAAAACCATTTCAGATGATAAACTGTGTCTCGAGTTATGAACATTAAAATCAGCGACAGATGATTTTCATTCGTGTTTTACAATGGACTCGGACACAGGATTGACTATCCAAGACTTATGCTTAATCCTTATAATTATCCTGCTGCTTAATTGATAATAATAAATGCAGAAAGCAAGTGATTTTTATCAGAGGTCTAAAACTAAAATGTTAGGTGGTCTGAATGCACAATCTGAAAACAGCTGATCGGCCAGACCTTTTTTTTCCCTTACAAAACGGAAAAAAAAAAAAAAAATTAGCAAAATTAGAACTGTTTTAAATTTTACTTCATAAATACACTGGTTATCATAAGTTAGGTAAAATCACAAAAATCACGGTTTCTGAAGAAGTTACATGTAGAATTTTATGAAACTTACCTCCAATATACAACACATAGTAAGGTATCAAATAACTTAAAAAGAAATTACCAGACAATTATGGTAGTATGGAAATTAGCACATGTATAAAATGAACAAATCGAAGGTGTCAGTTTGTTATAGGAAAAGTACCTTCAATATGGAATATGATCGCCTCTAGAAGCTATACAGTGATGTGTGATGCTTTCAATTATGCGGTCTATCAGTTCCATAGGAAGTGAGAGCCATTGCTCTTGCAAAGTAGTTGCGAGCGCGGCAAGGGTCTTAGGGAGGCGGATTGAGAGCAGCTAGATGTCATCCTAAAGCATCCCAAAGGTGCTCGATAGGATAAGTTCAGGGATCAAGCTGTCCACTCCATGCGCGTAATTGTTTCGTATTGAAGATAATTATCTACAATGCGAACGCTGTGTGGTCTTGCGTTGTTCTTCTGTAACAGGAAAGCATCACCTATTGTCCCGGCATGTGGGTGCACATAAGCATCAAGGATGTCATCTGTATAAACCTGAGCATTCATGGTTTCCCTTGAAAAGACATGAAGGTCTTTGCCACCCCAAACACAGACACTGCCTCTTCCATATGCATCTCTATCACGGATGTTTGACGGATGGAAATGGGTTCCAGGTTCTCTCCATATCAAATAATGCCTACTATTGCTTTCTAGACTAAACCTGGACTCATCCATAAAGAGAACAGCCCTCCATTGATTAGGCATCCAGTGGACATGTCGTGCCCATTGCTAACGGTCCCTCCTATGGCGTGACATGAGGGGCACGCAAATGGCTGTTCGTCTCGCATACAGACCACCTTCGTGAAGCTTTCTATGCACAGTTGATGTTGACCCCAACCTTCGAGTGGCTGCAGCAAGGGAGGATCTAAGAAAAGTCAAAGTAGCGGTTCTATTCCTGTTTGCACATAATGCCAATTATCGGTCAGTCTCTCTGAAATCTAACGTTTGGTACCTGCGAGACATTTTTGTTGGTTACGCATTTTAATTGAAACACACTTACAACTAAATATTAAATTCTTGGATGTGACATTTCTTTCAAGTAGTTTTAACATGTTTAATTAATCATTAAATAGTTTACTTTAATTTAAACTAAAAATAAACAAATTCTGAAAAACCTATTCTTTTTCTTTTATTTATTAAAATTTCCTTTGGCACATAAATAAAAATACATATGTTTCTAGGTAAATAAATATGAACATCTTACTACACTTTGACACTTGATGGCATTTCGATTCTGATAAAGTTTGTAGCCTTGGATATAAATTACTTGAAATTATCTTCATTAGAGATTACAGATGATCGTCTGTTCTTTTCTTATTAATTTTCAATTGTGGAAAAGAGTTCTTCACGTGTAAATGTATTCCCAAACAAAGTGATTATTCTTAATGTGAAAATTTGTAACTGAAGTTTTTTTTTTTTGACAAGTACGAATAAAAGTTAATGAAATCTATATCTTCAAATCTTTGAATAAGATTTATATCACATTGTAAATTAATTAGTTCTACTTTTAGATTTTCTAGTAATTTTCTGCATGAAAATTAAGTCTTTAAATTGTTATTTTGTTTTCAGTATACTATAAGCATAATATTGTTTTATACTTTTTTATCTTCATAGAATAATTATCATAATATACACGCAAATAGACCTTTTAATGCACAAGTCTTTAATTTACCTGTTCCTTAAGTCTGTATTGAATGAGTAATAACTGAATAGGGATATATATGATTTATCTTTCATGCTACTATCTCTTAATTATTTTTTCGTCTTTTATGTATAGAGTCTGAAATCCGGATGTCCACTAACCTGAATAATCTAAAATCCGGATCTCTGGATTACGAGCAATTTTTTTTTAAGACTTCTTTTTAAAATTCTTTACACTTGTGCATTTGGTATTTTTTCATAATAAAACACGTGGAATATTACGATCTTAATTTCACTTCAGCAACCAGTGCTGACCTGACAAATCATTATTAATTATTTTTTGCTTTGATCACGAGATAACTATCCACATTCTACAGCTTGAAAAATGATTTCTGCAACAAAATCTAAAATATTTCTTTTTTATTACTATTATTATTTTTAATATTAGTAAATTGAATACCAAAGAGCATGGTAACCGGAACTACTCTTATATCAGTGCCCGGTTGGCGACAAATTTCTCGCCAAACATTTTTGGCGAGAAATTCCACGACATGCCATTACTATCTAAATTTTTTGTTTACATTTCGGACTTTAAGCCTAAAATGCTTGCAAAAACGCGGTTTTCACATGTGCAAAAACCACGTTTTTACACACAATTTACGCTATAAGTCCGAAATAAAAACAAAAAATTTACATAGTAAAAGTGTGAAGTTTCTCACCAAAAATGTTTGACGAGAAACCATGTACACAGTGATCTGTTTTAACTTTTAAAAACATCAGACAATTGCAGAATTTGTGGCACTGCACTGAAATAATCACATAGCTCTGACCTCGCTAAAATAAACTAAAATAACAATACATTTCCACAAAAATATACTTCTACCAGCACACCAGTGAACAAATCATTCATTATTAATAACATAATTCCCTTAAAAACCATGTACACAGCGATCTGTTTTAACTTTAAAAAGCATCAGAGAATTGCAGAATTCATGGCACTAAGCAGAAATCATGACATTCTGCAAACCTCGCTAAAATAATAACAATAAATTTTAAAAAATATATACTGTAAGCATAAACACAAACCATGAAGAAATAATTCATTAATAACACAATCATCTTAAATACAATATTCATTAAATACATTACAAAATGCATTAACATTTCCTGAAATGCACGAGAAAAAACATAGCTTCACTTACCATTCAAAATTCTTTCGGACTTATGACACGTCATGCTCGGCTTCAAAAATCCTCACCAAAAATGTTTGATGAGAAACCATGTAGAAATAACTAAAAAAAAAAATCACAGAATTGCAAAATCCTAGGCCTTAACGCAACCTACGCTTTCCCACGGCACCAACTCAACTTTCAACGTCAAAAGGGTTGCTATACCAAAAAAATCCCGCCAAAAACCATCGTGGAATACACAATTGCGCCAAAAACCATCACAGAACACATATCGCCACATTTGGCGACCACATATATCCGGGAGCAACCGGGGACTTATATCAGAGTAGAACCTGGTAACCTTTTATGTTGGCATATGCTTGACAATAATTAGAGTTCAGCTAACTCCACTGGGAAGTGCTGAATATATTGACGATTAGATATTTCTTTCCATCTGCAAAAAGTAGATTTTGTAGATAATACTTATAGTCTAAAAGATTACATTTAATGCTGTTTGAATTTAATTGATTTGCTATTCGTTTAAACCTAGAACTAGTGCCAGAGCTTATGTGGCCACACCAGGTAGCAGAATTTAAGGGAGGCAAAATGTTTAGAATTTAGAGAAGCACCGAGCAACAAAATTAAAGAATGGCAAAATCTTTAGAATTTAGGGAAGGCACATATGCACAATTTAGGGGCTGCAAAATCTTTAGAATTTTGGGAAGGCACATATGCAAAATTTAGGGGCTGCAAAATGTATACAATTTAAAGAAACACTTGGCAGCAGAATTTCGGGCCTGTAGAGATTGCCTGAGCCACAAAATACCCTGGATAAGCCTTAAGTATATGTGAAAATTTATTTATTCGGGATTCAGTTGAACCTTAAACACGTGCGAGAAATATTCGTGAGTATAGTAAATAAATAAATCCCCCCCCCATTAGCAGGAATTTAGCCGACTTAGGCCTGGCCAAAATTGTGGCCACTATCGCGGAAGCACCTAATAGTTAAGCCACCGTTACCTCCTATGAAGGAACAGACAGTTACAGCCATGCCTTCTCCGAGATTCAAACCCTGGCCCTTTGGCATCACAATAGGCTACCCTATCCACTATATCGTCTAGGCGGCAAATTAACTAATATAATTCAGGCGTAGTATAGTTCAAAATTCAGAAAATATCTCTACTGATAGTGAAGAATGAGAGAGGTTGTTGCAAACAAAAAAGTTTCGATTGACAGTCTAGTAGGAATTTTCAATACGACAATTACAGGAGTTAAGCAGTGGAATTTTATAAGTGAGCAAGAAATTACGCCTATCTGTAGATTTATAGAGAGAGTATTAGCACAAAAATTTACGCAAATTAAACAATTTGCATTGAAAGAAATGTTTAATAAAACAAACAAATGTTTAATTTTTTTTTAACTTAAATTTAATTCTATTAGGATCATAGATGCATCATTATTTCATAAATCACATTTTATATTTTTATAATTTTTACATGCCATTTTACAAGATTTAAACTGATGATCTAATATCCAGAAAGACGGAAATCTTGACAAATCTGGATCTCGGGTTTTGTACTGTAATTTAAAATTTTCCATTTCATCTCTTATTTGTCATAGTTCAGTATTTTATGTGTTGCTTAAATATATATATGTGTGTGTGTGTAGAGAGAGAGGTTTTTTTTTTTTTAGAGTTTTTGAATTACTGTAAATTTATTGCAGCGTAAAATATACGATTTTTCTTATTTTTAGAGTGTTAAATTGTGTACAAGAATAACTGTAATTTATGGCAATCAGGATGAAGTGAACAGATGGATATATATAAAGCTTAACAATAATTTTTGATGCATAATCAATTCCATTGTGATGGATCCAGATCCCGAAGCCAGTCATTCAGAAGATGCTACTTCAATCGCAGATGTTCCTGACATTTGTTCAGTGGAAGAGTATAATGACATTGAGGTAAGATTTGATTTTTCCAGTAGGACATAAGTGTAATTTTGGTTAGGTTTGATTTTTCCTGTAAGACTCTTGTAAGATTTTCCTGTATAATTTTGGGGAGGTTATCTGAAATGGTAAAGCATGTGAGGATACCTAAGGAAAGGAAACTTTCATAGAGGATTTTTTAAGGAAAATGTCTTGAGTTCAGGTTACACATGGAGAAAACCTTAAACACTTGCAGCCAACCTGATTGCCTGCTTTCGAACTACAAGTATTCAGCATTCTTAACCACTTGGCCACTAAGTACACTGCAGAGCAAAATTTAAGGGTAAGAGGATTTTTCGAATGTGTTCCACATCAACTGAAATCATCTACCATAAGATCCCTAACATGTGAAGATATGAAACAAATGACCCAAACCATCCAAGTAAGAAATAAAAAGAACAAAAAAGCACTTTATTAAAAAGATATCTCCAAGTATAACTAGAGAAAAGACAGAAACATTCGTATAGCAGATGACTTACAAGAAAAATGTAGTCTTTGGAAGGAGGTATATATCACCCCTGATTACGAAATTACAACATCTGTCTATGCTGAAGACAAGTTGTTAAAAAGGCTGTTGAAGCATCATGGCCCAGTCTTCTGTAGTGCCAATTTTAGTTGAGGAATCATTGCGGGTGGCTGGTCACGTGCTGCCAAACATCTCCCAAAGATCCCATGTGTGCTCAATGGATTTAGGTCCAGGAATCTTGCAGGTTATTCCATGCATTGAATATCTTCACTCTTCAAGACCTCTGCCAGAGCTGCTGTACGGTGAGGTGTAGCATTGTCGTCCATGAAGAGTCAAGTTCCACAAGTCTGGACCCACAGCACTTCTAAACAGACACACATGGGGCAAAAGTTCTTCAGTACAATAATGGGCACCAGTAATTGAAAACTCATTTGCAGATGTGGAGACTAGGATGGCTACCAAGGATACCCCAAATGAGAACTCCTGTATCTCTAAAACGGTCCCTTTTGATGAGGTTGCAGTGTGATTACATGTTCACTTCTCTCTCCAGATGTATATATACCTAGAATTGCTCATCAGACTAAATTGGATCTCGTACATCAAGAGCATTCGACCCTACTTCTCTGTGGCATTACAGAAACCGCAGTTTCCGGTGAGCAGACTTAAAGGGCACACACTGTAATGGTTGTTATGCATATAGACCACATTTGTGCAGTTTTTTGACCACGTTAAAATGTGATATTGGATCTTCAGTAGTCTCTTGCATGTGTTATGCAGTATGTGCCATTGTCTGCTGCCAGTCTCTTCTTCCCAATAGTACAATATACTAGTTATCTGCTGCTGTTGTTGCTTGTGGGCGACCACTGCTGAACATTTGACTAGTTGTTTTTGTCATTTAAAATGCATGGCTTGTGAAATGATACTGAGAGTGATTCCGAACTCCTTCGTTACACTTGTCACACTTTGATCTACCAACTTACCAGTGATGTGACCTTGGGCAAAGCATCCTGTTGATATCTCCTGTAATTATTGTATTGGCCATATCACACAGTAGTAGCAACTTGACATCATTGAAATTATCATTGATATAGCTTTCATCAAATTGCTGAGGGTACATTGCCTACATGAGACACTTCTTCTGACGCTCCTCCCTATAAATTGGGCCGTATATATGCATGTCCTACTGTACAGGCCCCAAGTCTATTTCCTGATTGGTATTTTGGTCTATTCTGTTGCCTTGTTTTATTTTTATTCTAGTTTCTTTTAATTTAATGCATTTATGCTACACAATATTATAATTAAATGCCTGTATGCCTCGTCCTTAATTTTTGCTCACCACTGTGTAATTTAAGAATTGCAGTTTCAAAAGTATAAATCGAATCTCAGTCATACAATGATATCATTAGCAATTAGTCATTTTTAGGTTTTATATTATGGATGTCACGTCATATTATTTTCAGGGTTGTAAAGTCTATGTGGGAATATATACTTTTAAAGGACTGTTGAAGAATTATCTTCTAGCCTTGTGAAACAAAACATAAATCAGAAAAATGGTGTGTAAGACCTTTTATTCAAGCATAAAATTAACAAATGACCCAACTTCAATTACAAGAAACTAGCAATTCTGGCTTAACAGAAATATGTAATCAATAACAATTTCAAGGTGTGGTAGATTAGCCTAATGGCTCTTAGAATACTTTAATGTGCAGGAAGAGCTCTGGTTTGTAGAAAAACGTCGAGACAAGCCTGATAGAATACTAGAATACTCAATGCCGCTAGTAATCACAGCACAAGGTAGCCTGGAATAGGCAGACATGCTCTAAAACTAACTTCTGAAACTCTTGCTTAAATAGCATTTCATTCTACCTTAATCGGAATAAAATCTTGCTATCTCATTTACATTGTGGCATGAAAAGCGTGGGGGAAAAGAGAGTAATAGGAAAGGCTTTTCAACTTAAAATGAACTATTAGTTAAAAATAAATAGATGAAAGTCACAAGGTCTTGGAAAATATAATGTTCTTTTAAATTTTTATATAATATTCAATATAATGTTCTTTTAAATTATTATATAATGTTCAATGATATGTGCTTTTAAATTATTATTTATTTTAAATTATTTATATGTCTGTTATATAACTTAAAAAATGGGGGGAACTAAAGTATAAATTAAAACAGAGAAAGATGAAACAGCAATTTAAATTAAAATAAGCTACTGGTAAATTGGCGTATTCAAAATATTAAGAAGTATCATCATGTTTCTTTTGAAAATAAGAAAGAGCAAACTAAATCCAATGAAAAAAAAGTATGATGGTAAATTAATAATAGCAATCTTTAAAAGTGATCATACATTAGGAGCATTTATGTGAGAAAAGATAATTTAACACTGTATTTGAAATTAAATGAATGGATGAAATCTATTATAATATTATTCATTTCAAGAAATTGCAAAATGGAATTCGTTTAAATTACATATCATTGCTTAGTATATTTTGTTTTGAGAATTACATTTTGAGTCTAGCTTTTTTAAAAATCTAATTGCTTAAGATAAAATTTTTAAAAATAGTGTCATTCATTGATATTTATCTATTTAATACATTAAATATACTATTTTATTACTTCCCAGTGAAATGAAAGAAAATTAAAAGTGTAATTCTTTCAAATTTGATTACAGCATGTAACATCATTTTAATTGTTCGGAAGTTATTCGTAGAACTTATACAGTTTTTGCAAAAGAAATATGATGGAAGTGATTATGATGAAAATGATAAAAGATGATTAAGAAATATATAAAATAAACTTAGATAAGCATTTTAAAAAATATTTTTTTATGTATTTGTAATAAATATTAAATAAAATACTAGATATGAAACTAATTTTTTATAATGCAAATTATCAAAAATGCTATTTCCATCCTAAATTAATTCCAGAAACAAAAAAAATTTTTTTTTTTAAAGTATTAGATTTGCTGTAAAATTACTTAAATCATAACAGTAAAGTCAGTGGTTAACTAATAAGTTTGAAAAATTTTGTTATATGCTTATTGTTGCGAATTTCTGTAAATATTTGAATTCATTTGATTACTTTTTTAAAAAAAATTTTTTTTTTGTGTGTATATTGTTTAATATTAGGTACTTGTTGCTTTTAGGATAATGGATTTTTTTAGGTTTTATTTTCCATATTATTGAATATGTTTTGTATATAAGTGTTTATTTCTTATATAGAATTATAGTGCTCTTAGCTCTGAATCTCAACTCTGAATGAATGCTTAAATTAAAGATAAAAATGAAAAAAAAAATTAATAATTAAATGCTCACATCTCATACTAGTAGAATATGAGATATGGGCAGATACGCAGCTGAGAATTTCCACTTTAGCGACATATGGCAACTTCTTCCAACTTAATGAATTTCTTTTGAGACTTGAAAAAAAAAAATGCATTTTTCAAACCATCTGCCTGATTTTTTTTCTGAAACTTCCATAAGTTTGTGCTATATTAAATAAGTACCTTTCCAAAAGCCAGGGAGTGTCTCGTGTAAAGAAGCATTTAAAATCGTGAAGGACACTTTGACTTCACTTCTGTGCTAGCTTACCCTCAACATGAATATGACTTTATTGTCAATACAAATGTCAGCAGCGAAAAAAACTGGGGTTATTCTTTTCAAACAAACCAATGATCATAAGTATATCATTGCCTATTTTGATGAAAGCCTTTCAAAAGCACTAGAAAAGAATTGTTAGCCTTTGTAAAGGCAGTAAAACACTTCTGTCAATATCTGTGAAACTGTAAATTCCTGCCGCTCACTGGAGCAGGAGTTCACTCCAGGTATTAGATCATTTTGGACATTCAACATCTGGATTTTGGTCTTTGTACTGTATCATATTTTTCAGTTTTTAATTTTATCATTAGTAATGGAAAGAATCATCTTTTGGCCAACTTTAATATACACTCCACATTTAATAGGCACTGTGATTAAATGGGATATAACCAGGTTTGCTGGAGCAATGCAGCTGATTTTATAACTAAATGAATATATGTTTGTTTCACAGTCAGTCCATCATTTGTAAATTAATTGTTTTTTGTGTTTTCATACTTCATTTCCGACAAGCAGTTATGTTAGCTTTTTGTTTATTTGTTTTTGTGTCATAATTTTCTTAATTTTTATATAGCTTTTTGATCTTTGCAAAGCAAATTTTTACTTAAGGAATTAAAAATATGAGAAAAGGAAACAGTTTGTTCTAATTATTATTTTTTTTAATCTTAGAGCAATGGTTCTAATTATCATCTCTATTTTTTTAAATGATTATATATCCAAATTTATTTTTATTGGATACTTTTCTGTTATCAAGACCGAATTCAGAAGTGTATGTATGTGCACATGCACAGAAAAATATGAATGTACATATATACATGCATACATGAACCTATCCATCCATGCATACATCCATACATTTCTGGACCCAGTCCTGATAACAGAGCAGTACCTTTTATTGAATGGAAGATCTGAAAATTGCAGATATTTTTGTATTTTAGTGATATTCTATATAACCTTGCTTTTAAAAAAACGGATGTTTAATATTAATTAAGAAATAAAAAAAAAAAAAAAAAACTCAAATGTCGGAAAGTATAAAACCTTTTAAATGTTGGAAGTGCAGAGAAAAATTTCATCAACTCCCATCCATGAAATTCTGGAAATTTGAATACAAATGAAATGTTTGTGTTATTAATTTGTCCTAATACATATTCAAAGCATAAATTTTAATTTTCGTCATTTAATATAATAACTTTCAATGTCAGGAACCAAGTAAAGGTATAAAGTAAGAAATAAAATTAAGTAAGTTATAGAAATTTGGTTAAAAATATGCTTTTCATTGCAGATGTCAGTATTTTGAAACATTGTTTAAGTAGCATAATATTTACGTGTTTCTTTGCTTAGGAAAAGGGATAATTCATAGTTAAAAATTGAAATAAAATGTTCTAGGCTGACATGCAAAAACTGCTTTTAAATTTAATTTAATTTTACTTATGGGGTGTTTTAAATGGTTAAAATAGTTATTAAATGGGATGGAGGGAGATTATGATGAGTTTAAGTGTATGAATAATTTATAAAAACTTGCGAATTTGTGATTTGACTTAAGTGGATTTGAAAATCGATTAGGTATCTAAATGAAATATTAATTAGTTATTTATTTTATCTGATAGAATGAAATGAGGTTTGAGGGTCACATATTAAAATGTCTGTTTGAATTTTTTTTTGTCTTTTTATATCATAATGAAATAAAAGGTTCTCCCCCCCAAAAAAAGGTATATATTTATATAGCTAAATAATAATTCACAATTTTTTAGATGTAATATTGCATACTATGGCTAGAAGAATGCATTGAAATTAAAAGAAAGAAAAGTTAATTAAATTTGTGCTTTTTTCATTGATGGATATTAACTGGTATTGTATTTCTCTGCTATTGAAACATAAGTTCGCGCTGGTTGACTTCTTTTTGAATCAGCATCAGCTTTAAGTGTAAGAAATGAGTAATTCTTTTACCCGAAGTTTAAAATCTATTCTGGAAAATGTCAGTGAGCCGGAACTCATTATTTTCTCTGTTTGCTTATCGCTATTTCCTGTCTTCTTTTCTAAATGGAATTTTCAACTACTAGATGTCGCTACCCGTTTCATCGTAGCTCCTTTGAGACTAGTTACTTCGGCCTCTGCTTTTAATATTTGTGCGTGAGGTACAAACGCATTTCATTACTGACGGCTTGTTGATTTGTTTACGCATAATTTTACTGTCGAGTAGCAAACCCTTTCATCAGAACAAATTTTCTCATTTTCTGCTGTTGAATATGTTCTGTATGTCAGGAACAACGAGGACAAAAGCATATGAGACGCACGTCGGTATTAGTCAAAGTTGCTTTATTAAAAGCGGACTCTTAGTATCGGATGCAAATAAAAATTATAGCTTGGGTTATAATGAATTGTTTCAAGCTGAAAGGGGAGTGAAAGCTGTGGTTAATGGAAGGAAAAAAAAAAAGCTATGCTATGCTACCGTATATAGGATATTGGTTAATATAATAGACCTAGAAGACGCGAAAGATTTCGGAAAATTATCAATTTAGCATATTATAACTAACTGATCTTTTTTCTTGATAAATTCTTCACTTTCTTGCACTGCTATTAACAAAGGTAAATTTCTTTTAAATATCCTGCACGAAGACATCTCTTCTGTTAGGCAGTTAGCGCTCGCGTAGCTTGCCATAACCAAATATAGTAAGCGCCGTTCAATGTGATCACGTTTGATTATGCTTATTTTGACAATATTAACCAAATGATAACATTAAGCGATGAGAAAAATACCTTCAAAATATCGATGGAATTTAACTAATAAGTAGATGCATGTAAATATTTATTTTCACAACATTTTAATTAGGGAAAAGTTATTAACATTTTATCTTCTGCAATTGCGATGCTGAAGTTCATTTATGAACTGTGCATATTCATAATGTTCTGGAAATTACTTGACCGATGCTGAACCCTTAATCTTAGTACTCTTAGAGCATTCTTCGTCAAATTATTTTTAGTAAATTTACCGAAAATTTATCACGTAATGTATTTGAATTCGTTTCAGAAAGTGACTGGCAGATATTTCTGCTATTGATGCTGCAAGTTAAGTTTTTTGAACAATATTCGTTCAACAGTTAAATTCTTCAAAATTCATGTTAGTTGGAAACATTGTGTTTAGTTCTACAGCTTCCTCTATTTCATTAGATTAATTAGAAAATCCTCCTCGAAGGCATCCCTTCCCTTAGGTAGATAGCCCTCATGTTTTGCCATATCCTTGTAACCAAACCATTATTTATTAAAATTTTGGCGTGCTTAAAATAGTTATTCCTGAGATGCGGCCCCAGAATTGGTTCAGCAAATGCCGCGCTTCAAAAATGCTAATTTTTTAGCTTTCTTGACTGAAAGACTCTTTAAGAAGGCTAGTCCAGTCAGTGTTCCTAAAACTTCGAAAATAGGTTTTGTACATGGTTAAGTCAAAATTGAGATGCTTGGCTACTTAATCCGTTATTTATTAAATAACATTTAACGTTTACGACATGGCTTTATCGTATGGCAATATTTATAATCTACTATATTTCGCGATTTTTGTCTTTTATTTGACGACTCTACTTCAGTTTAAAACATACATTCTATACTATTTTGGCAGACCAGCAGGAGGGCGAAAAAGTCACTGACTGATAGTTCGACCTGGTTGGAATCCTGGCGAACAGGCTGGGTAGGCGTTTTTGTGGTTTTCCCGATGTAAAAGTGGGTATTAACCAGTTTTCTTTAAAGAAAGTTCTTCACAAAGGCATCCCGCCTCTTCGGCAAATAGCCACCATGACCTTTCCCACAATCAATTAAACTTTATTATTCTGATAACATGAACGGACTTGTTAATTACAATAAGCGATGTATTTCCATGTTTTTGTATACAAACGAGCGGGACTTCGGCAGTTCGATAACAATATCCAAAAAATTACATTTACCTCAATTGCATTAAGCAGCCCCTCCTGTGAAACCAAACTTAACATTTTCCAGTGATTTTTTTAAAACTGATTGCCGGCTTTGGTAGCAGAGACCTGTGTTGATAAAAACCCTAATATCGGTTAACCTAATATAGGTTAGTAGAGGTTTTACTGCATATTATAGTCTGAGCAATTTGGAAGTTCTCCCCCCTCCCCCCCATAAACAAAATCCTTCTAAAAACATTATTTCGTGAAATACATTGAACTGATAAGCATTCTTTTGCATTATTATTTAATTTTGAAGATCTTTTTTTTTAGTCGAAACGGGCCTTAGACAGAAAGGGCTATTAGTCTCAAAATGGCATTTTGTGACGTTTCACTTTTCAGTCTGTTGCCACCAAATATTGCCTCCATGTATTATATTTAAAGAAACTAAATAATGAAGAATCTGCATGAATATTTCACATTGTGAAAAAGCAATGGTACCTATAGCCATCAAATTTTAAATAATGTAGTGCTCCAACCGAACATGGGCACTTTTAAGTCCGAATTTCGAATTTGTTTTATTATCTATTTCAAATTTTGTAAAACTTGAACGCATTTTTGAATAACAAATTCGGCGATTTCAAAGCGAACAATGGCAACACCGTAAAAAAATAAAAAAAAAAAAATAAATAAAAAAATTTCTCCAGCACGCGAGACTGTGTATTGGAAATTCTAATGATATGCTGATTTTAAATATTTTGTGATATTGCTGTCGAATTTAATTTTATGTGGGTTAAGTGCAAAGAATATGATATTTAATAAATAAAGGTAACACAAAGTGTTGGAAAAAAAGCATTTTTGGGCGTAATATAAAATTTGAAATTTAGTAATTTCGTTTTGGAATTTTGTGGCGTTTCGCTTTTGAAATTGTTGCCATCAAATATTATATTTAAAGAAATTAAATAATGAAGAATCTGCATAAATGTACGTATGTTCCTGCACTGTGCTAAACAACGGTATTTAGAGCCATTCGATTTTGAATAACGTACGTCTCCACCCGAATATGGGCATCTGGAAGCCCAAATTTGAAATTTGTTTTATTATCGATTTCATATTTTGTAAAACAATTATGAGTTTTTGATTAAGCAACTCAACGATTTCAAAGCGAGCAATGGCAACACTGTACGTATATATATATATATATATATTTTCCTTCAGCGCGCGAGACTCCACCGTTTAGTATTTCGGAAGTTGGCTGATAGATTATAACAGTAACGTAGGTGAAGGCATTTTGTTGTAGCCGGGATACTTTTATGAAAGACTTCTGAAGGGAAACTATCATGTATTTTCGTTTACAAGAAAACCCTCACGCAACCTTGCGCGTTTGCTGAAAACCAAACGGCAAGGTGAATTGTTAGTATTCCGCGGCCCTGTCCACTCTGTCGCTGGTGGGCCACATTCTGAAATTTTTTGATAGAAACTAATACTTTTCAAATTTCTGCTGGGAAATAAGAATGAAAGATTAAAAAAAAAAGGAAGAAAGAAAGAAAGAAGAATATACTCATTTCCACGCGACTGATTATAAAATTAAGGATGGTCAGAGGGAGTATGACGTATTATAATGTATTGATATCTTTTTTGCATATACAATAAATCTTGGTGCGTCACTTTAAATTTTATTTCTATATTTAAAAAATCCAATTGGAGGATTTTGGTTTGAGTTTTATTTTTCAACGTACGGGCTGGCTGCGTGTTTTCGTGATTTTCTAGTCTAATGTGATTACTTTTTTTTTTTCCCTTAAAAACTCGGCGGTCCATCAGCGGCCGAGTGGTTAAGTCACTGAAACTAGTAGTTTGGTCCAGGGTTCTAACTCCGGTGAATGGGATGCTGCATGGCTTTTTCGTGGTTTCACTATGTGTTACGTATATACGAGCAAGTTTCCCTCAGAAAGTCCTCCACGAAGGTATATATATCCCCTTAGGAAGATAGCCCTCGAGTGTTTTGCCATGATCAAAATCAACCAAACCAACTAAAAACGCAGCCTCACCAGTGGCTGAGTGTTTAAGATTCGCTGAATACTGGTAGTGCCGACCTTGTTGGTGTTAGATCCCAAGCGAACGAGCGTGCTGCATTGTTGGTTTTCGTGGTTTTCTCAATGTGTAACGTGAAGGGGCTTATCAGCGACCGAACGATTAAGTCGCTGAATACTAATATTAATAGTCCGGGGTTCGAATCCCGGCGTGCGTGTTGGCTACATGGGCGTTTTCGTGGTTTTTCCGATGGCAAAACGTATTAACGAGCCAGTTTCTCTTAGAAAGTCATCCACGAAAGCATCCCTTCCCCTAGGCAGATAGCCCTCGAGTGCTCTGTCGTAATTAAATAAACCAAACCAAATGTATGAGTGTAGTATATCAGTCTTCTTTGATATTCATCATTGGGCATGTGCCACTAGTGCTTCCTAGGGTCCAGGTTGGATATCACTGATTTTGTTCATTGTTTGTGGTTTTAGGCAATTTTTGATCTTATTTTTAATTGTCAGTCGTTTTGTAAATTTGGATAATCCTACTGTCAGCAAATATCCTTGGCTAACTTCAAACATTGGAATTGCTGATGGAATTTTAATGAGAAAGATTCTAGCGCCGAATCTTTGAATTTTTCAGCTTTCTCGTTTCCTAAGATCTTACACATGTGCATATTCCCGTCTGCATTTAAAGTCTTTAAAGAAAAAATTTGTATTCATTAATTTTAAATTGCATTGACAAATCATGTATTGTCATTTCATTTCGATGTGTGTTCCAGTTTTAAATGACTGGCTGCATAATTTAGTAACAAAGTGCGATATTGTTTATTACACGAAGCTTGATCATTATCCATTGTTTTCTATCATAAAACTTTATTGGTAGTGGTATGAACTTAAACCTCGCAGGCTATTGTTGTATGCGAATTGTTTGGGTCGTATGGTAAATTCTAGCACTCTGAAATAGCGCCACTTCTTCATATGGCCTACCGTTTATTTATTTATTATGTGTTTGTGATTTTACTTTCTGATTTATCTTTTATTGTTGTTAAAATATGAACCAACTCGATTATATGGACTTTAATAAAGTTACCAAACCTTTGTTAGGTTAAATTGCTAGCGCAAGAACAAATCAACGTATTAGGTACATTAAACGCATTCCATGTACTTTTTGCCTTTATTTCTGCGTGCATTTAACAAATAAAATGTTATTTGTACAGGGTGTGGTACGGTACTCTTTTTCAAAGTAGATTCTTATATATATTTATTGTACTGTCATAATATATTTGTTGTACACTGCAAAAAATACAAGCATAGTTTTACTTATAATTTTTAAATCAGTGCCTTGGAATCATAATAATTCTCATTTCTGAATACAACTTCTTAATAATGTCCTGCAAGAGAATCAGCGGCTGTTTCCCAAATATACTTTCCGTGACACGATGTAGAGTGTTGTACGCAATATATGGTGGGGCAGAGTATAGTTTGCTTATTTTCAAATTTAATAAAAGAAAAAGTAATGCATATATATATAGAGAGAGATATTATTCTTTAAACAACATCAAGTACAACATTTAAAGCTTATGGTTCAGACTGTTTTAAAGATAATATCAGACAAATGGCGTTAATCGAACTCAGAAGTTTCTTCTCTTTCCAACACATCGACGGGTATGTTGCATTTGCTTATTTAAATTTGGCGCCCTGGAGCGACGATTGCTTCGAAAAGGTGAGGGTAGGGTACAGTCGAGAAACCGGGCTTTAAAATGTTATCCCGTTTGGTTCATTTAGTATAATGGAGTGGTCGAAGGAGGAGTGAGCGTTTGCTGTCGAGGCTTCTTGCAATGCTTGACGATGCGCTTGTTTTCTTCAGTGATGAAGCACACTTTCATCTTTCGAAATCGGTAAATGTGCTGTTGGAGGCTTGATAACCCTAGACAGCTTTATCAATGTTCCTTACATTCAGAATGCAATAATATACTGTCTGATGTGCATATGACGAGTTGGAATAATTCTGGACTGTGGTTTTTAGAAGAAAAAGAAGGGGCCGTTCAGTGGCTTAGGGTGGAGCAAGGGGGGACATCTGTCCGCGGCGCCAAATTGATGCTGCGAAATTTTTTAATGAAAATGTGTTCCATTCTTGGCACACAGAAAGGGGCGCAAATTCTTCAGTTGTCCCCGGGTTCTGGAACACTAGCTACGTCGGGGCCGTTTCAGTGACTTCTGATCCTGTAGGAAACTGGCTAGTATTCAATGGATCGTTTAGTGACTTCTGATCTTATGTACCACATGATTGAGGAGTTCTTCTTACCAAAACTCAACGAGATGAATGTGGGAGATCCGTATTCATGTTCCCAGGACTTCTCATCTCTTTGAGAGGTGATATGCACTGGTCGGCACGAGCGTCTGATATAACCCCCCTCCCATGACGGGCACTCCATTTCTACGGGGCTGTCTAAAGCCACTTGGTTACAACGATCGTCCTAACACACTGGCTCACTTGAAATGCAACATTCGTCAAGCTATAACCAGCGTACTCGTAGAGGTGCTGGAAAGAGTTGTACGAAACTTCCGAGTTCGATTAACGCAGTGTGTTGACAATGGGCGCCATTTGCCTGATATTGTCTATAAAACAGTGTGAACATAAACTTTACACGTTGTACTTGATGTTGTTCCAAGAATTAAATATATATGCATTACTTTTTATTTTATTGAATTTCAAAATAAGCAAACTGCTGTGCCCCACCCTGTATTTGCAGTCTCCTGACGAAATGCATTTTAAGGCTGTTAATATCGGGTAGGATGTCAATAAAAATTTGAATTTTCAAGTACCCCCCTAAAAAAAAAGAGAGAGAGATAAAGAAAGAGAAGGCTGCTGTGTTTTTGGCTGACATCCCTGACTATCTCGGTTAACATTCAGTGGCGCTTATTTAACTTCCCAAACTTTATTACTATAGACTTTTTTATGAAGGTATTTGAAAGCTCAAATTTTCAACTTGCGCGTTATCTAATATAAAGCCTAATCCGGAATTTTGTTAATGTTTGACGGTATGCGACGCATCGTGACAGTGTGCGTGGAGACGGCGGCTATGTCTTAATTGTCATGGAGAACATTTCCAAGACATTGCATTGACGTTAGGTTATTTGAATATTGCAAAGCCTACAAAAGTTGTCTGCTTATAAAGCGAGAGAGGTGGGTTCGTAAATAATTTCTTGTAGGAAACTGGCTAGCCCTGACATTGCATTGAAGAAATGGGGCTGTTTTAGTAAATCCAAGGGGGTATTGATGTACATGATCGTGCCCAATGTATTTACTGCGGGTACAATAAATGTATGGTTATCCTATTTTGAAAAATGGGTAACATAACGTGCCATACCCTGCATTGCACACGTTTTTACTTATCGGTAGAATCTGTCTTAATCTTTGAAAAAATTCTTAACCTGTTGTATTCTCTTTTTTTTTCAAAACTTTTATTATATACTGCTATGAAAGATTAAAGCTTTATCAAGTAACCGAATTCTGAAGGTAGGGAGACTTGATTTGGTTTCTTATTCAGGCTGAAAAACGGGAGCAAAGCTGAAATCCGTGCAGCTGAATCAAATGGATATTATCCTCATATGATAAGATATTACTTAATAGGTTTTCTTTCCTAATACTTTTTGTAGTTCTTTTTTTTTACTTCCTTGTACGAAGTACAGAAAGTATTATAATTGCGAAAAATTTCGGTTATCAGATTTCAGCGGAAATATCCATTTTGACCATATTTTTGCATGATGTCTGTATGTACGGACGGAATAAAGGACTTTATTGTGAACGGATAGCAAAATAGATTCAAAATGGATTTTTTTTTACATGTATACGTACACTGCGCAAAAAAAGGGACAGTTCTGTTAGGTATTTTGACACAAATTCGGACTTGAAATGACAGGCCAATTTTTTCCATATTTCGATTCTACGACTCAAATTATGCGTAAATTTTGAATTTTGTAAAATTTGCTGGGAAATTGACAGAGAAATTCGAAAATTTATCTTGGCGCAATTTTTTTTCAATTGCGCCAAGAATAATTTACTTGGTGAACTATATGGCAACCTATTTTCCTTCCCCTTTTTGCCATTGTGCATTATATAATATTCACGCATATCTTCGGAAATTTTGAGTAAAAAACTTAATTTTTTGCAGGTATGCTTAGAAATACATCTACTTTAAGATGATGGTAAAACTTTTATAGGTTATAATTAAAAATTTTTTTCGTAAACTTTATAAAAATTATTTAAAAGTTCAAATTTTAAAAACATTTTCTCGTTTTTTAGATTCCCTTTCTACTGCGTTGCGTTTAACGTTCTTAGTAGTTTGAAATGGTAACTACTGATTATGCTTTGTGATATTGAGAAGAGCTGTGCGAGTATTTTTGTGGAAAGTTCCAGAAGTGTAACGTATTCCATTTGGTAAAATAAATTTATCAAGATATCGTCATTTGTGTGTGTCCGTCTGTTACGAACTTGTACGCATGCAACAATTATATGAATATCGTCCGTCTTGCTTGATCGTCATCGTATGTGTTATTTTTGTAATAAAAACTACTTTTTTTTTAACATCACGCAGGCTAATCGGACGAAAGTGGTATCCTCAGAAAAGCACTTCTGTCACTGAGGGTTATTTGTCATATTGCCTAACTGCCAACTCTTCCGGTTTTTTATCATGTCTCCCGGTAGATAATAAAATCTCTCACTTCTTAGTTTTTAACCTTTGCTATGGGAAATTGTTCCCAACAATAAATGGATTTAAGCTGTGTAAATTCCGTTCCCTGGTAATTCGTAGTTATTTTCAACGTAATTTCTCGTATTAAATTTTATTTGATATGAATTGTCGTAATCTATTGTAGGCATTTGTAGACCTTCTTTTGTAAAGATTCAAGCAATGTTTAATCAGTTAGTTATAAATTGAATTTTGTTTTACATCAGTACGTGGTACATGACAAAGTTTATTTACACAATAGTATTCAGCATTAATTATTAACTATATTTTTATCCGTTTAAAAGTACTTTAACAATAAAAGATTTCCCTTCCTACTCGAGATTTTCTTAGTACAAAAGTGTGGGAAAATTATAAAATCAAATTAACCGAAGAATGAAAATTTAAAATATCTAATTAAATATTAATTTAACAAATACAAAATTATTATCTCATTCATATAAAGCAAATTAAAATTTTAAATTATGTAAATTCATGCAAATTAGTTCGCAGGAATAATTAACCATTTTATTTTTTTTTGCAATTGAATTTACGTAATTTAAAATTTTAATTTGCTTTATATGAATGAGATAATAGCTTTGTATCTGTTAAATTCATATTTCATTCCTTGCAGTATTGGTGCAAAAGAAGTTTTTAATTTAACTTACTAATTAGTTTCTAATGAAACAGTAATTAAATATTAATATATTTTACACCAGAATCAGATTTTAAGTAATTTAGTAATTTTTTCATTCAGTCAGTCAGTGCACCAACTGAAATAAATGTCTTTCTGTCGAGTGAAATCAAAATGAAATTAAATTCCGGTGCACTGGAAATTTTGTTTTCCTGTCCGTTGGCCGAATTGCTTGTTTTTGCGTGCAAAGTCTAATTTTAAGCCATTTTTAACTGTATTCAGTGTTTTAGAGTTTTTTAAAATACTTTTTATTGAAGATGTTTTGAATTTTAATGTATTTTTGGCTTTCAGCGGAGTGAGAACTGAAGTGAATGAATTCGAAATATACCTCTAATGAAATTCGAGGAAATAAATTTAAATGAAGTGCAGCAAAAAATATGTATAATTTAATATGCCGCACAAGGGAGTTACGTGTTCTGTTAAAAAATTTGATGCCAAGGGACACGATAATCGTTGGGTAATAATCATACACGTTATTCTAGTTCACTCTTTTTCATGAGCCTCTTCAAAGAAGCCTGGCAAATCTTTCTCTATGAACTTGTCGCGAAAACAGTCGGGAAATAAAATTAACGGTAATGTCATCTGGCTGCACATAACAACAAACTGAAAATTTTTCCTTGCAAAGTATTCGTTCGTGTCCATCTAATACATTTACTACTGAAACAGGTAAAAAATATGAATTTAGTTCGGTCGGTATACATCAACGTCCAACATAATGCAGAAATCTCGATTTATTGTCTCTTTCGCAGGACTTATGTATCATAGTAACTAGAAAGAGCTGATACAGTTATTTTAAAATTGGGTTTTGAATTCATTTTTTAAAATTTTCATTTTTCAGTCGTACCTGTAATTATTATAGACGGCGAATGATAGGTCTACGTATTTTAAACGTTTCTTGCTGCACATACTTTGCAGTTATGTGTTACGTTTTGCGTTTCAGATAATTTAAGCTTGTTTTAAATTGATTTTTTTTTCGTGTGCGGACGAGTAAAAAATTATTATAACTAATGTTATTGTTCATTGTTTTGAGACAGCTGTGTGCGCTATTTATTTTTCTCTGGCTATGTTCTTTTTGGTGTACTGTTTCCTCTTTTGTAGGAAGGAAGATGAACTAGACAACTAAAACGAAACCATCTGTGGCATTTTCGTTTTCTATTGAATTTTGCCATATGTGGCATTAGAGGTTGTCTGCTGTTTTCTCTTCTGCCACGCTTTAAAGTTTTTTGACTCGCATCTTTAAACTACGTGAAAAGAAACCGGTTCTTGAGATATAAAGAGGTGTGGAATCTATTCTTTGGATACCATCGAATTCTTTTTTTCTCTTTTCTCCTTAATCATCCCGTGAGCAGTTTAGGGCAAAACGTATCCTGTTTTATGTTATGGAACGATTTGCTTGAACTTCTGATAGGTGCACATTTCGAATGGACAGAGACGGGGGTGGCAGAGACAGCAAAGAATTGGATGAGTTTTTTTTATATTGGATTGTAATGTCTTCCGTAATGCGATAAGAGCAGTGAATGCCGTTATTGTTTCCTTTTGCGAGTACGACCTTGACCATAATATTTGAATCTACGAATGTTATAGTTTTTCTTGTTTTATAGCAGCTACTGAATTTGCGTTTTGTAAAGAAATTTAATCCAGCTACTGGACAAATGTTTGAAAAAGGTCAAGCTATATACGAACTGTTTGTATTTGTTGATCAAAAGAAAGAAATATTTTTTTGTGGATTATATTTCTTGCATACTGTCGTAGTAGCCATTTCAAAGAAACAGGAGAATCATTTAAGAGAAAAAATGATAATAATGTGACTTTAAATGTTCTTTATCTTTTATCAGTCTCTACAGTAGAGATATTATTTTGTTGTATGTCTTACCGTCCTTTTCAGTTATTAATTGTCAATAATATATTACAACTTCGTATATTCAACTGTTTGACAATTGAAGTATTGGTGTACTCGGCCAAGATTGCGTTCAAGGCAAGTGAATCCTTGGCATTATGTTTTAGATTGTTAATTACAGTAGGGGGTCAACCAAATGCTTAACAACACTCCAGTCTTATCCGCCGCCCAGATGTTGGAGGAAAAAAAAAGAAAGTTGCGGGGGTACTTTTATCTTCCTTAACAGCAGCATATTTGGAAAATTAGGAATTGATTGCGATCCTCTTCACTTTTTTCAGCTCGTAACTATCTGAAAGAAAAGCAGAGATAGTCTGTTTTGAGATTTTAAAAATCTAATCGAATAACGTTATAACGTTTTTAAGTAAGTGGATGTGATATTTAGGATGATATAGTATGTAAATCAAAAGTTAGATTTTAAACTAATTTAAAAAAAATGAATAACTAAATAAATTCCTGGAGTAATTTTTGCTCCATTTTTTCATAACAATTTTGTGTGTGGGGGGGGGGGGCACATCCTAGTATTTTTACCTTTCGAAAATTCAAGCCTAAACTCATCCGTGTGGTTTTTTCGAATCGAGAAGTAAAAAGTATTACACAAGACGAAAGGATGAGTGTGGTTGTATAGTTTGAACTTGCATAGCAAACGCAAACTTGGCTGACATTCTGCCAACACACTTAGAATCGTCCAAAAGGGGTGTTAATATTGTGCCGCAGGATGAGAGGGGATTTTATAAATGGTGGTTGAATTGGTAAGCACCAGGAGTGCCGTCTGGCTCGACGTTTTGAATTCAGTAAAAGTGTCTTTTACACCCTTCGTTCGTGTTTATACTTTCTCCATGACTTAGCTAGCAATAAGTCGCTACCTAGTTTTAGTGACTAGTTTAATTAGTGTGCTTGATAGCCAAACACGGTAAAACTTTTAATCTATATTTCAAAGCAGCAAATTATTTACCATTCTTCATGAACTAGGGACGTCAATATATGGGTTTTCTGAATTAACACAAAGCGTACAAGGGGGAAAAAAAAGTTATTTAAATTCTTGCCTCTTTTAAATCAATTTAAAAGAGGCTTTAAATGCTTTCTCGAGGGCTTGTTAAGTGAAACTATTTTATTCACGTTACACATGGGAAGAATCAGGAGAATCATGCCTCATCACCCCTTTGACTATTGCATCCTTTCTAAAACTCAGAAACTACGCATACATGTAAAATATAAACGAATTATTGAACTTAATTTGAATTAATTGGCAATAGAGCTTCAAATTCATAAATTTTAATTAAACGTATCCCCCCTTCAAAACTACGCTTTTGTTGCGTCATTGTGCCGCATGTTACGTCACTCCTTTCCTGCAATCTCTCTGTACTACACGACATCTCTCTGTACGACATCTGTAGCCCAATCGCTACTCAGGATTAATACAATGACTTTCTGAATATAAATAGGACCGAAATAAGTACACATTGCTTCCCCCCCCGAATGAACCACGTCTTTCGCTTCTCTTACTTCTTCATTGTCTAAAATGTAAACTGTGTGTAAAATGTAAAATTGTGGAATGTGTTTAGCATCCATAATGTTCTATCAGTTTTCACCAGAAGTACCTTTCTGAATAATTTTTCTTGTGAAAAATAAAAATTATGTTTTAACCAGTAAGCAGTTGTTATTTTCTCACCATTCTTGAGAATCTGTCTTCTCGACCATGACTCAAGCGTGATTTGGGTTTCTTCTTCCTTGCAAAAACTCATCATCGCATACATTTATTTAGATTTATTTATTTAACTTGTTTTCTAAATTAAACAATGAAAAGTTTAGAAAATGTTGATAAATGCTAAAATTTTAATAGAAGTAATATTTTATATTCATAAGCTAAATCCTTAACAGCTACGTAAAAGGCGACCGCATTCCGCCTCCCCTGAAACTATGAAATTTCACCGTGATTTCCCTGAGCTAAACCATTCAGTGGCATTTAAACTTGAATCGTCGGAACTCGGAACCAGCGATATTGCGGCTGTTCTGGGGCAGGTATTGGAATGGAAATGCTCCTGAAATTTACTTATCTCCAATTTGGCACTAAAGAATTTTGCCAGCTATCTGGTATTTCCGTTTTCCATTTCGAAATATTTGCTTCTGAAAATACCTTAAATTAATGTAACGCATTCTCTGTGCCGTATTTAAATAACACCTGAAAACGACCCGTTCAGGTAAATTAAATGTAACTCATATCAGAAGCTTATTGAGTGCGATGAATAATAAAACGTGCTCGGAGTAACATTTGGTGCATATACCTGTAAACTCTCGTACGGTATCGCTGATTTTTCATTTTGTAAAAAATATACCGTATTGTTGCGTGCGTACGGGTTTGTTATGGATTGAATGCACAAGTCGTAAAAAGTTAAAAATTTATTCTTTCCACAAGAAATAAATCAAAATGCTGAAATATTTCTTCAGAGATATTCGCACAATATCTCAAACGTTTAGCAAAACTCAATTCAAAACAGATAAAATAATTCTATCTCACAGCGAAATTGCTACAATCAATAACAGCATTAAGTAAACAAACAGCAATTCTCTTTAAACAGCTACAACCAAAGCGTATGTATAGTACGTTTGGCGTATGTACATACGCTTTGGCTACAACTACAACTGAGATGAGATGTTTCAATTCAGCTTTTACAAGCTTTTTAATTATCACTAGAACAATCTCAATTTTTCTGGATGGCAACAGTAATTACGAGATATTTATGTATTAAACATTAAATGCACGCTCTCTTTTATTTTTCCGACGTAGCTTTTTCTTGAAAATTCGTCTGCGTTGCACGGGAAAATAAAGCAATTTTAATTACAATTCTAAATAAATAGCCAAATAAATATGAAATCCGTTAACAGTATTTACTCGCCTAATAGTCGCCCTCACACAATGGTCGCATCCCCGTTTTGAAGCAGAAGAAAATCGTTAAAAGTGTACACTATTGTGTAGTAAGATTTCTTCGCATAATAGTCGTACCTAGATTTTCCCAATGAAAAATTAGAAAAAAAAGGGCGACTATTACGCGAGTAAACACGGTACATTGAGAAACTCTATTAGTGGTAAAACAACATTCTTAGATTCTTTAGGAAATTACAATTTCAGTCTTTCCTGCTTAAGCAAGTAAGTTATGCTGAAGGTCATCCTCGTGCAGGAAAAAAGATATGCCACTGTCTTTCTTATGGGAAGTATAGGAAAATCTTTTATTACTACTTTATTTGGTTATTCTCGATGTTTGCATAACGCAATGGACTACTTAAATTCTTCCTAAATACTAGCGTTAACGATCGTTAGTGGATGAAGTAATCCCTCTGAGCAGGCGGTCTGACCTTTCTTAAATGGCTTGAAGTTCTGTGCGAAAGTGGTTTAGGATTTCACAGGTGGCTTATTAGCGAAGAATTAAGATACTTGATCGAAAGTTCTGTGGAGAAGAAGCCTAGATTTTGGAAATGGTATTATGTAGTAGAATGTTCTGTATCGTGTGTGAGATGTTATTTATATTTTTAGTAAATTATCACTGAAAAACAAATATAAGGTTGACCAGGAATCAAACTCGAATCATTTTACTTTACTCCTGTGCTATATAAGAGTTCTTTTGTTCTGAGCCTTCAAATTGACTGCCATTAACACCGATTCTTTCTTCTTTCCATTTGTGTTGTCCAAATATGTTACCGTGAAAGACCTAAATTTGGAGAATGTCGACATTTGCTTAGTGTGTTTCCGAAATATTTGCTAAATAACCTTATTTCTCACTAACGCCGACAAATGTCAACGTTAACCATGTATGAATAAGTGCACTTTTGTTACGTTTTAAATTACACTTTATTATTAAAATATGTTATGATATATGTCAAAATAGGAGAAAGATTAAGTAACAGCACATGTAAATAAGCTGTTGAACTTAAAAAAGGAAGAGTGCATTCTAAATGGGAAAAGAAGATAACACCAATTAGTTAATTATGTGATTGATGTTGTAACAATCTTATTTATTGCAACAACTTAAATTGTTATGACACTTTGAATTGCACAAGAGTCCCTTGTTTTTTCAATTCCTTTCTGTCTGTCCTAAGCTTCTTGTTTCGACTTTCACTAGAGCAAACCTGTGCTTGTCGACATACATCAATGATGGTCCAAATATATAAAAATACAGGGTGTCTCACCCGAAAGAAACCCTGGGAAAAGTGTGATAAAAATCTTACAACAAAAGGAAGCGAAACCAAATTTTTACACTCCCCCATACCTTTATGTTTGAAAAATGAAAGTGCATTAGAAGAGGTACTGGAAGTGATCTCCCCCTACCTGTACACACAGTTACACATGGCGCTGCATGTGCGCGTATGCCAGAGTATTGGGCTTCACTCCTTGGATTTCACGATGGACGTTCTGAGGCAGATCGTCGATGTGTCTGGTTTGTTCTTGTATGCATTACCTTTAAGACGACCCCATAGAGAAAACTCAAGAGAGATCAAGTCTGGAAAAGCGATTCCACCGCGTTCATATTCGCTACAAATGTATGACATGTTGCCAAATCTTGCTAGTAAGCCACGTGTCAGCTCTTCTTCATCCAGCTGGTTCACAAATTCGTGAAAAAGTTCCTGGTACACTTCACTGGTGGCAATAATGTAAAAAAAATTGGCTCGATGATGCGCCACTGTGGTAATGCACAAAACACACCCATCTTCTGTGAATGAAAGAGTTCCTCGACGGCTGCAAGCCGGTTGTCACTATTCCATAAACGTGTGTTTCGTTAGTTCATGTATCCTGACAAGTGGAACTGCGCTTCATCACACTACCACGTGTAATCTGGGAGCAACATACACGAAAATGCAACACCGTGTTGAACTGTTTGTACAGGTGGGAGGAGGTCAATTCCAGTACCTCTTCTAAAGGCGTGTTATGTAAAAGTTTGTTTTCATTTGCTTCTGTTATAAAATTTTTATCACACTCTTCCCAGGGCCTCTTTCGAGTGGGACACCCTGCATAACAAATATTCGGTCTTTCACCGGCGTATTTGGTAAGTGTTGAAATTCATCGGAGAATATCGACATTCTCCAGTTTGGGTCTTTCACAGTAACATGTAAGAAAAACAATTTCTTTGTATGTCCCCTTCCGCAAAAAGATAGAACTACATGACACATTTCTTCTACTCTTAAAACCGAATCTATTGCACTTACAGTTTTTCTTGTACACAGTTTTTAAGAGTTAAATAGCTCCTGTCGGAGATCATAAAAAAGAGCTTATATTATTCCAATAACGTGCGCGCGAAAGCAACATTTTTTAAATGTTAAATCTGTACGTTACCTGTTTCTTATAAGATCAAAATTTTGCGTGACCATTAGAATCAATGTAGCTTACTTTTGATAGTTATTGCCATGTGGTGCCTAATTGCGTATTATTTATAAATCGTATGGTTGTGTGTCATGAATTACTTTAAAAATTAAATTTTAGTGCGAGCTGATAACCACTTCTGGCTGAAGGCTTGTATAAATGAGAATACGTTTGCCTCGTCTCATACTTAATTTTCAGTATTTAATTATTAAACAATAAGATCTTTTTATGCAATAGTAGTAAGTATTTATCAGTAATCTACAAAAATAACCTTTCTAAAAGATCCATTTTCATAAGATTTTGTTGTATAGATGATTAGAAATCGTTTTTTTTACTAGCGAAAAAATGAGATCGTGTAAGAGTAGCTGCTTAGTAAGTAATGTGAAAATTTTGGTTAATAGGGTATTAAGCCATTCTGTTTTCTTTGAGTGTGATGTATATACGATTATTAAGAGAGTGGAACATTAAATTTTAACATTAAATCTTTTATTAGCATGATCACTTTTGCATGAAATACTTGATTTCGGCTAGGATTTATGAATAGTGTTAAGGGAATATCTGCTACACTTGATTAAGAAAGCGTGTAATTTATTGCGAAGATGCTAATAGTGGGTATCTCTTTGAAACTTTTATTCTCTAAAAAAGATCACACAATCTTCATAATGTTTTGTGTGGCTAAGCAAGATGCTTTAGGTCGTCTTCATGCTCCTAAATATATGAGCAAACAAGTATAGCTGCATGGATAGCAGAATTATCATCCTAGGAAATGCCTTCTTCTGGAGGAAATGGCATGAATATGTTAAGCTACGACATACTTCTTGTCGGGTCCGTGACACTCAGCCGACAACCACTTAGCCGACGGGACACGTAACCGACACCAGTTAGCCGACAAGACATTTAGCCGACACGGACACTTAGCCGACAGGTCATTTAGCCGACGCGGACAGTTAGCCGACAGGTCATTTAGCCGACGCGGACAGTTAGCCGACAGGACATTTAGGTACGAGAAATGTATTTAGTTCTGAATAAAACAAAAATGAGAAATGTATTCAGTTCTGAATAAAACAAAACCTTAAAGAATATTTGAATTCTAAATTAAACATTGTGCAACAGTTTAGTGTTATAAACATTAACGTAAGTAAGTATTTTAAGCGAGAGGCGTGGTCAATAAAATGTTACAGAATCGCGCTTTTAATTTCATACAAATTTGAAAGCATTAAGAACAGCCAGATTGGAAAATTAATATCATTAAGTAAACAAGAAAAATTATTAATGATGTGAAAGTGTTCAAAAGGACCCAGTTGATTAAATGAAGAAGCTTTACGGATAATTTTTGAAGATCCCATATTAAAATGTAATTAAGTGACCGCCGTATTTAGGTAAAAAAAATTCTTTTTTCCTTTCGAAATTCATATTCCTTGACGAGAAATTTCAGCGCTTTTTTAATGTGGCCAGTATACACCTAACAGCACGATAAATATCACACAATGCTAAATTAATACAATAATTATAACCACATATGAGATCTTTAAGAATCGAAAAATGAATTTTACTGATAGTGAAAATATTACTTAAATATTGAATTTACGGATAAGTCGAGAAATTTTGTAATTCATAGTAAGATTAAATAATTAGTTCGTACGTGTGAGCTAAAACGTCACTGTCGGCTTAAATGTCTTGACAGTTAAATGTTCCGTAGCTAAATGTTCTGACGGGTCACTCTCTGTCTTGGACAAGTGTCCTGTCGGCTAAATGTCCTGTCGGCTAAATGACCTGTCGGCTAAGTGTCCGTGTCGGCTAAGTGTCCATGTCGGCTAAATGTCCATGTCGGCTAAGTGTCCCTGTCGGCTAAATGTCTTGTCGGCTAACTGCTGTCGGTTAAGTGTCCCGTCGGCTAAGTGGTTGTCGGCTCAGTGTCCGCGACCGCTTCTTGTCATCTGTTATCCGTTTTAGGGTTAGATTAAGTCCTGAAGAAAATCGTGAAATAGTCGCGTCTTGATGCCCATCTTGCTATGACTGAACAAATGTAGCTGCATGACAAGAAAATTTCATCCTAGGAAATGCTATCTCTTGATGGAAACAATATTTGCATAATGGGCTGACTTTCTGAATTGACTTAGTGTTTGCCTCGAACATCTGGAGGGAAGAACGTTGAAATTTTGTATGTAGAACTGCTATAACAAGTAGTTCTGCATCTGCCTTTTTCTTTGCAACTGGCGCACCAAACCTATATATATATATATAATTATATTAATATATATATATATATATATATATATTCCCGCCCTGTTACCCATCTTGGTGAACTCGGTTATTTTAGTCTTATATGGTGGTAAATTGTGCATTTTTTTGCTTTGAAAGTGGTTGAATTATGTTGTTTTTATGTCTTTAATTAATCTGTATGCAGTAGTTGTAGAATTATAAACAGTTTAAAAGTTTTAACTGGTGCTAGGCCTAATGAGGCCACCATTTATTTACATTTGAAACTCTTAGTAAGTTGTCAGTTCGTGCACCAATTTCAGTGTATTTTCGCCCAGTGGGACTGAAAGTAAACTTTCAATTTTATGCACTGGAAACTGTGTCCTTTTGCCCTTTGGCCGAATTGCTTTTTTTTCCTTAAAAACTCTAATTTAATTGCAAAAATCTTTTTTTAACTGTATTTGGTGTTTTAGGTTTTTCTATATTTTACAGTTTTTAATGAATTTTGAGTTTTTATGTATTTTGGCCTTTCCGCGGAATGAACAGTGAATTGATCGAATGAGAAACATTTATTTAATAAAATTCGAAAAATAAGTTCCATGTTAGATTTTTGATTTTTCAGGGAACGGTAGGGGGAAGGCTGATAGAAAAACTTCCGTATTTTAGGGATGCTTATCATTTATTCTGCATCTAGCATTAAAGGAAATAAAAAATGTTGTACTTGCCGTTAAAACTTATCGGCTTTGGTCGGATAAGTATGGACGATTCATTATAAAAGCAACATTGTAAATTCGTTTTTAAATAACTATGATGTCGGCTAAATTTGTTGTGAGCTAGATGTTCTATCGGCTGTCTGTTGGTTAAGCCAAAGAATATGTACTGTTAAGAAGGAAAACTTCGCAGAAGCAGAAGTGGCTCCCTTCCAACGAAAAGGGAAACAACTGCGCATGCGTGAAATATCTGTCGCCAAAAAGCGCCAAAGCTCGAATCTGAATGTCGAAGTTGGTTTGGACAGGTTCGACCGTTATGTTCAGCAAAAGTTTAAACAAAGAATAGGTTCTTTGGTTTCAAGTAGCGATATGGACAATGGAAGTTCAACAGCCAATGAAAGTGAAACTTCACCCAATATTTCATCATTTCCGAGTTTAAATTATCGCGACAAGTCAAAGAACGATTCATCTTAACCCGTGCTCCTCAATTTCCTATACACGTCGCGGAGGGGGAAAATGTCGGATAGGTACCAAAGAACCGGCACATCACATAGGGGAAATTCTCGCCAACAGATTCCGTCGCCAAATCTCTTGGCGAATGTTCCCTTTTCTTTGTAGCGGCGTTGCAGACAAAGTGGTTTACATTACGTCTGTGGAGCCTTTCCTTCTTTACATAGAGGTTCTTTGGCTAAGCGTCCATGACCCCATTATTCGGTTATGTGTTGAGGCTAACCTTGCACATTTTTTTTTTTTAAGTAGTTCAAAATTAGCCTTCAGTATCAAGATGTTGATGATAGTGAACTAGTGTCATTGTGAGAGTAAAATGCATAGTTTTTGTTATGAGCACCCTTGTTTGTTATATTATTAATTATTTTTTTCGTGTGGCTGTGTTTGTCAGGAGACATAGTGTACTTTTTGCTTGTCTGTGTATGATAGGACGATTTTTTTTTATCTGTGTTTATTAGGAGCTAATGATTATTTCGTCTTTGTGTTTGTCTTTGAATGTGGTGTTGTACATTATCTGACTGGAGAACGAAAAAAATAGGTGCGGAATGTATTATTGTTAATTTTTCAGCATCAGTAATCTTAGGTATTGTACAACTTATTTGCAAGCCATGGGAACTATTAAGTAATATTTCAGAATTAAGCAGTAGAAAAAGGACCTTTTTTGCACCTCTCAGGCTCGTTAAAGCATTCGTCTTGCAAGAAACATGCCAAAGTGTTTTGTTGACATTTGAAAAGGTCTGAAACATAACATTCTATTTTCCTCTTCGTCAAACATAGGACTGGAATTTTATAGCGTTAAAGTTAATTCCGTTAGCGGGGCCACCTGACCGATATGCTAGCTGCTCCAGTGGATCGGCTGCACCACCGTCGGTGGAAAGAAAGAAGTAGCCTTCTTCAGACTGAGTTTATATCTATTATTACGAATTTAGTGTAGAGATAGCTTGAAGGTAAACATATAAAAGGCAGCATTTTCTTGTTAAGTCTGAATTAATAAGAAAGTCATTTCAATCACAAATGATTAAAAAAGGGAAATTATTCTATGGGACTCATGAACATCAGTACCTGTGAAGCAGATTTAGGTTCAGGCCCGAAGTACATTGTTTTAAGCCATAACTATAAATGCTAGATTTTCCGCATGCTTGAAGTAGATATATTTTTAGAATTGTTACATCTTTAAACATTCTTATGGGAACTGTATATTCTACTTTTGCAAAATGGTAGGATCCAATAATTGTCATTTCATCAAGCTCTGTTGCAGATTTTACTGTTTTCAGATTATTTTGAAATTGAAGTATACAGGGTATATTTAAATATAGATCAAATTGAAATTAAATAACATTTTTAAAACTTTGAATTACATACAAAGTACTATTTATTTATTACTAACGTATCGTACGACCACTATTAGACGGTTACGAATGGTCGTTTCTTAGACAGCTTTAATAATAGTATTAATATTGCTTTATCCTTATCGCTGTTTAATGATATTTAATTTGCCATGTTTTTACGTGGCGTAATAGCAGTTTAATTTTTTTATTACAGGGGGTTAATTGTGAACACCATTTAAAGTTTACTATGCTTGGACAATCAACAGCTAATCTTTTAATTAAAGTGCTAATTTGGAAGAATTGTAGGTCATGATCACAGTTTATGTTTTGATTAGAGTGACTGCAGGAATTTCTAAGAAAGCTCTAACGAAATATGGATCTGTGTAGTCCAGACTGGATGTATCGATCGTCCACTTCCCCCCTTTTATTTTATGGTCGTGGACTAGACGCTGTAGGCGCAATGTTTATTTGCATCTTTTCCTTCTGTTGCATTCGTTTTGGTTTCCCGAGAGACTGAGGGTCAGTCAAGTAAACTGCATTTATAATAAACACAGGAGTTTGTGGCATTTCCTTCATTTTTTACTTTTTAAAATTACTGAAAGCTTGTATTGCTTATCCTTTTAATTCTTTCTTAAAGCTGTTGCGTTATTTTTTTTAGTTTTATTTTAATATCCTCATTGTAGTAGAAATATCTAGTGTTTACCTAATTTTTAGCATAAATTGATAGTAGGATATTTTATTGAGAAGTATTGATTAATTTGTCTCATACGTAAATTAAATAATTACCAAAACTTTCACATTAGAGTTCAGATAAGAAGATGATACTGTGGCCAAACGTGAATTTGGTTTCACTTTTTTATGGGGCAATATACGTCCGTAAGATAAAATTTTAACTTTTTATCTTAATAGACCCTTAAATCTCAGTTTAATCATCTTCGCTTTCTGCTCTAAAACTAGCAAAATGCTTTGAATCACAGCTTGATGACATATGCAATTTTTTGTATATGTTCCTTTTTTAAATCATTTTTTAAGGTTTAAAAGTATTTTGTAATTTCTTACTTGTCTTGAAAAACGCTGAAGAGTCATTAGGTTTTTTTTTTTTTTTTTTTTTTTTTTTTTTTTTTTAGAAGAAGGGGACGGGTGTCATTTTAGAGTATTTTGAAGCATATAAATAAATTAGTAATCAACCAAAAATAAGCGATGTAAAAACTTCCATACTGTCAGCAGCAAATCTTTCACTTTGTGAAACGTCAAGAAGCACTTCATAATTCAGTGCAATTGTGATACATTTCTGTAAAGTTGAAAATTCGGAAGAAAAAAATAAAATACTAATGTCAGGTATGTGTAATTGTTTGGGTTTTAATCGATATATCAGTGTTTGTGAATTGTATCGTTTTTATGTATTTTTAAAATTTTTAGTTCAAAGGGTCAATTTGCTAAGATGGACTATTAATTTCGTTTTGGCATTTTGCGTTGGTGTACTATAAATGTCGGTTCACTTTTCCAATTGTTGTCGCCAAATATTAGAGCCCTGCATTTTAGTTAAAGAAATTAAATAATTAAGAATCTGCATAACTGTATGTATGTTTCTCGCATTGTGATAAAACAACAGTACCTAGAGCCATCCAGTTTTGAATAATGTACTTTTCACCCGAATATGCGGATCTGGAACCCAAATTTGGAATTTTTCTTATTATCTATTTCATATTTTGTAAAAATTTAACGAATTTTTGATTAACAAACTCAACGATTTCAAAGCGAGTAATGGCAACACTTTTTTTTTTAAACCTCTAGCGAGCGAGTTTGTGTACCGGAAATTCTAAAGATATGTCCATTTTAAAATTTTTTTTGCGGTATTGCTGGTGAACTGAATTATATGGTTTTAAGTGCGAAGAACATGGTATTTAATAAATAAAAGTAACACACAGAACGTTAAAAAAAAAAAGGCCTCTCTTGGCGTAATGTAAAATCTGAAAGCTTTCAGATTTATTATTTATTTAGTTTTTAAGGACTTTATTTTATTTTAAGTGCATTTTCCGGGTATTTTCAAGGGCTTTTTCAGTGAATTTTCGATCATGAAAATCCGAGCACTGCTTGTAATAAATCTTTCTAAACGGCGTCATTTCAAAGTTAAATCCCGTCATATAATTCTTATATCGCGCATAATTGCGAAAATGGAAGTAAAATCTTTTATCCATTCTTCATCAAGTCTAAACTTACTAATAATAGTTAAAAAGCGATGCTTTGGCTTTCTGTGGAGGATTGAAGAGATATCATTCTTAATCTAACAGCAGTAACGAAATAGTTTCTACTTTTTCTGTTGCTAGCTGTAATATTGCCAATATTTGCAGCTTATGCTTCAATGTTGAAGCACTTGTATTGCTTCAGTATGTAAATTATGCCTAAGTAAAGATGTTCTCTGCGATATCTACTAATGCCTATCAATCAAGAAAAACAATCATCATTATCTACGTGAGCGCCATTTTAAATTTATTATTACATATGATGGGTTACTTAAATACTATACCTTGAAATAAAGAACTATATCCAGCAACTATGACTACTACTCCATAGCACCGGATTCAACATCATCATCATCTGCGTCAGACTAGACTTCGAAAACCTATTAGACTGTAACAACATTTTTAAGAGATTCGCATCTCGAAGAAGATAGCAAAATTTATTGAAATTGGATAGCTAAATGCTATAATTTTAGCAAATAGGAATGCAGATTTTATTTTTTTATTTTTGATTCCTTCATATAACGTTAAATTTGTCTTGACGTGTTTAAAATCAGTTTTTTACCCTTCAGTCGACGCGGTTGCCTGGAGGATTTTATCCTCCAGTAACTCAAATATCTCAGTTCGATTAACCGATACTTGATGCTAATAACCATTTAAAGGCTTCGTTCATAGATTGTATCGTATTTTTCTGTATTAAGTATTGACTTTAAAAAAAGTAAATACAAAAATGATAGATTTCATCTTTTTTTTTTTTAAATTTGTGCAAAGTAAATTTTAAATATATGCAAGCGTTACTGATTATTAATGCGAACAGACTGGAACGGATAAATAGTTTTCATTTTGGGTAAGAATGTCCAGTACTAATTTTTGTTTTTTGAGAAAAACAGGTTATGCTATTAATTTGTTTTTTTTTTTGTTATTCTTATTATTTTTGTAATTAGGTCAGCTTTGATCCATCATTTTTCGCCTGAATTTCGCAACTCAAATTTAGCCCACCAGCTGCCGAGCGGAAAAGTCGCTGTACACTAATCGTTCGACCTGGGTTCGATTCCAGGTGAACGGACTGGCTGCATGGGTGTTTTCGTGGGTTTTTGCATGTCTAACGTGGATACGAAAAACAGTTCTCTTATTTTTACTGCACGAAGGCATCCCTTTTTTTATCCTAGTGTGATTTGCTATGATCAAATCAGTCAAACTGCAGCCCTGTTTTGAGCAGTAGCTTCATGTTATCCATGTTTCATTAATTGGCTGAGTAAAATACACTTCAATAAGGATTCAGTGGTGATCCTTATTTTATTGTATTAATTTGAAGCTCATAAAAAGGGAGAATGTTACAGGGAATTAATTCGCTTTGTCTCAGTTATTGTAACTCTTCTTGATATAGCGTATTGAAACAGCGTTTTGAAATGATAGAAATATTAACGTGTGGATTATTGAAGTGTATAAAAAGTGTTTAGTAATAAAATACAGATAAAAATATAAAACCTTCTTTCGCAGTCTTCGTATTTAAACTTTAGATAGTCTTCCCATTAAACTTTTGATAGACTGACAGCGAATTGTTGCTAAGTCTAAAATATCAACTGAAACTTGAGAAGGGTTAAAAAAACCCTTTTATTTAAAATTAAGAAGAACAGAAGGACACTTGGCGCTTACAAGATCAGCCAACACTTAAAGCGGAATAATTTAAATGAACTATCAAATATAAGTTTAAATTCAAGTAGCTAGTAGCGGAAGGCTACACAATTCAATTTAATGCGAAGTTGGCCCAGTGTTTGGTTGGCCTAACCTGCGTAGATATCCAATCCCCCCTCCCAGTGGCAGTCACTTGCCTATAACGGCATTGGCTACTACTAAGGCCAGAAATAGGGGCCACTTTATTGTGGAAGACCTAATAGGCGGCCACTGGTTACCTCCTATGAAGGGACAGACAGTTTTACATCCACGCCTCTCCGGGATTCGAAACTGGGTACTTTGGAATCGCAGTCAAGCTCTTCTAACCACTATACTGTCTGGGCGGCCCGTATCCAAATATGGGCAATTATAATACAAGACCGAAGATTAAAAGTCATATCTGGGCAGCAGCAACTTAGAAATATGGCCTCGAGAGGAAGAACACGCTCTGTCTTACAGTCTAAAAACCACAGTTTAATACTTCGGAGCTATTTGCATTCTTGCATAGAAACGGAAAGAAGTAGCAACAAAGGTCTGTGAGATTTTAACGGTCGGCCAAAGAGGTTCGTTAAGGTTTTTTACATTCTCGTTGAACTTGTAGTTCGCCAGTCTGCTCTTGCACTCACTCCTGCGAACGCACTTTTTTTCTGTCTTTTTAGCTTTATGATTTACAAAATAATAACGTTTAGTGTGTTAACTTTATTTATTACATGTCACGTCTTTGGCGCTTACGCCGCATAAAGTTCAATTCAGCAGCAAAATTACAACCCATTTATAAACAGAATATCTTTAAAATTTCAGATAGACATTCTCCCGCGCTGGAGATAAAAATATTTTATTCCGTACAGTGTTGCGACTGCTTGCTTTGAAATCGTTGAGTTTGTTAATCAAAAATTCATTAAAGATTTACAAAATAATAAATAGATAATCAAACAAGTTCGAAATTCAAAATTCGGGCTTCCAGATGCCCATGTTCGGGTGAAGGACTACGTTATTCAAAATTTGATGACTGTAGGTACCGTTGTTTTTTCACAGTGCAAGGAACAGGCATACAGACATTCATGCAGATTCCTCATTATTTAATTTCTTGAAATATAATATAGGGCGATAATATTTGCCGGCAACAACTTGAAAAATGGTACTCCATTTTAGTGATGCAAAGCAAAATCTCGTTTCGAAGCGTATCGAAGCAGGACCCTATCCCATTCGGGACTAACATAACGGGGTAATAATTGGTTAATTAACATAAAGGAACTTTAGAGTTTGTTAGAATTAAAAATATTTCTCCAAGAAATTTCATCAGGGTTTCATTTGATATAAAATCATTATATATCAGTGTTTCAATGGAAAGTGAACTTAAATGTGTGGAAACTAAGCTTGAGAATTTCATTTCTGTTGCACTAAAACTAATGAATTAATTTCGGTTACTTTACTTTAGCTGAAAGAAACACATTTTCTTTTTAAAAATAAGTATTATCACCAAGCTGAGGGGTTAGCCATCGAAAGCATTCTCAGTCCTGTTCTTTCTGACATCTATATGCATTATTTTAAATTATTTGAAACATTTAGCTTCCCTGCTTGGTTTCCCTATGTTGACGATACCTTTGCTCTGTTGGACGGTAATAAAGAAGCTTTAAATAAAGTTCTCTTAATAATGAATTCAGAGTTGCCAACTCTCCCGATTTCTGATCGTTCTTCCGCCAACCCGATTTACAATATATTTTTCCCGACTTTCTCTTATTAAAATTTCTTACAATTTTTATGTAGCTTGGCTTAATACTTCGTTATTATCTTTCCCCCAAAAAGTGATTTAGGGTGTATGAAAGCACCTGGTTTTTCTCTAGACTACATAGAAAACCAAAATAGTTTCATCAATGGGAAATTATGGCGCGTTTCTGTTTTGTGAGTGAGAACACGTGTCCGAAAACATCGTGTTCCATTTCTCCAATGAGCATCGAGTGCCATTGCGTGTCATCTGGCACGCATTAGCCAATGAGCAAAAAGCAAAATCGAGGTTTTTATTTCGTTCATCTTGTCTCTGACTTGTGTGAACGTACGTGCTTTTGAGAAATAGTTTAAGAAATTACGATATTTCGTATTAGTTATGTCTGCGAAAAATGTAAATACTCAGCTACTTTTCAAAACACAGATGACTTTTCGTCTAATATTTCCTCAAGGAAATGTAATGCATTTGCATGTGTACCGTTTGTCACTGTGATTTTTCGATTTCGCACGGTAGAATTGCCGATGTTCTCAAACATGATCGTACACAAGGACAACATGAGTTCTATTAAAAAAACGAAAAGTTGCTTTTTTCCTGCTTTTTTCTATGGAAAGAAAGGACCAAAAAGTTATTAATTAGTAGCGATTTAAAGTTAATTCATTATTAAAAAATATATTTTTATCATTTAAAAATCTTTTTGTCGTTAAAAATAAATCTCCCGATTTCTAAAAAAATTCTCCCGAGTTTTGAGTGTCGTAGGTTGGCAAGTATTGAATTCCATCAGTTCCATCAGTCAATTCAATTGAGTGACGGCAGTCTGGTCACGCGAAATATTTCTAACTTCAGTATTAATTTAAATCGCAAACCTTATTCTTATCTGTGAGAAGGGCGGTGTAAAACCGGAGTACCTAGCAGGGATAGTTTATTTCCATTGAAGAATATTCCTTCCGAATGTATCACTATGAAATAGAAAGTATCCAGAACACTTAGGCAGCCAATATGTTAACTTTTTTACGAAAAATAATGAGAAAAAGGCTGTCAACGTAGACTCTAAATGCCGAAAGCATATGGTGGCTGAGCAAAACTGTCTGATGAACATGGAATTTAGTAAATGCAGGCAAAAGACAGTACGAAAGCAGAGATTCAAACGAAAACTATTAACACCAGACTAAACCTTAATCTGTTTACCTTCCACCATACTTCAAATTCTGTCATTCGATCAGATAGAAGTTGGTTTCATTTTATTCCTTCGTTTTCTGTGCACTTGAAGTTTGCTCCTTCAAGTTTGATTTGATGTAGAACTCAATTCTTAAGAGCAGTAGCAAATAACTGAGACTTTCACCTCGTGTTATTGATCAAGCACCTAAAAATATTTCATCGCAGATTAATAAAAAGCATTCTCTCGTTTTGAAAGATTATAAGAATTCAATAATCATTGCTTTCTTTTCATCGTTAGCTATAAAATTGAGCATATAATATAGAATTTAATCTTTTGTGTCGTTTTTGCCCTAGCAATAAAGTTAGCAGTTCTTTACTTAAAACTGCATTATTCAGTTGTGTTCCGGGTATGAATTCCTATACTGTTCCTTATCACGTAACTTAATATGCATTATTCAAACTAAAAGAATATTGAAAAAAGAAACACATAAATCCGCTGTTGTCCAATATTACTGGTCCGATAATCACATTTTTCATTTCTCTGTAGTTAAAATTATTCAAAAAACATCTTCCATTGGCAAATTGGATTTCCTAGTGGCGTTTCACATTCATAAAAATTCTTCACGTATAGTTAACGACTCCAGTTCTAATCCGCCTTTACCTTCAGCTTTTAAAGAAATTGATTTGTAGTTGTTTGCATTTTTTTGTCAGTAGATGGGGCCTGTAACTTTGTTCCTTTCTTAGCTGAAACTTTCTCGATTTTTCTGTTTATTGTTATTGCGTGAGGACTTACTTCTCCTTCATCATTTTTACTCCTACAGCTGAAGAAGAAGTACTACTGATAATACTATGTGATACTATGAAGAGCTGTACGAATATTTTTGTGGATTGTCTGTGTCCAAGAGTGTATGAAAGATTTTAAGTTTCTAAATTGTATTTAATATTAAATATAAATTTAGAATTTATGTATTAAATATTCAAATTTATGTTTTAAAAAAATGCTGGGCAGACAGAGCGGGTTTGTCTTTTTGCTATATTCATAAACAATTTACATTTTAAAATATTTGTTGAGTACTTAATAATTTTCTCACTAGAATTAATTTAGAACGACCAGGACTTGGGACTAACATTTCTGTACTTTCGCATTAATGGGGCGGTAAATCAATGAAACACGCGCGGCGTTCATCGCGGCCTCTTGAGGTGAGTGGGCCAGAGATTTGTGTGACTTAATTTATGGATGACGTTCAAGGTGAAAGTATACAAGTCATTCATTCATGAGTCGCCCTTTTTTTACGATTCCTTTACGGCCCTTGCAATGTTTGCTGTAATGGGTGGAGGGCGTAGATGATTTAAACCTATCAAAGAATAATTCCATTCTAGGTATTTAAACAACTTGGTTCGCCGCTCGCTTATCCGAGCGAATCATGATCTTGAGTAACGTGTAAACAAAGGGCATAGAGGCGGAATCTACTAAAGTTTTTTCCTTTTCGCTTTCAGCAGCATAGGTAATGTTTATCTCAAATAGCTCTTGAGTACGTGACATGGTTTTCCAGACATTATGCATGTTCTAAAGATAATTGTAGGGAACTTTAGGGGAATTGTTTGTACTAAGAATCGTGTGTACAAGAGATGTTACCGTACTTCAAAGTAGCTGGGATGCTCATATAATACTCCTATTTTAAGATGCTGAAATACCACATTAGATTGATTATCTGTTCATTGTTTTTAGCTTTAGTTAACTTCGTAGAATCGTTGTGAATTCATCCGAAACGTCTGTTTTGTGGATTTTAGCGAAAATCTTGTTTAAGATTACTAAGTTGGAATATATAATGCTATATGAACAAATGGGAAAGAATGTGTTGATAATAGTCGTACAACGCTATTTTGGGAGAAGGCCAACTTAGAATACCACGCACGTTTAGCCATTAATGGGCAATACGTTCATCGTTATCAAAGTAGAGAAGCTTGTTCAAATCTAGCTCCCCTTGTTATCATATTCTGTCATTTTTAAATCACATCAAGTTTTATTCTACATATTTGTCTCATAAGGGTAAAATATCATTTAGCTCAGGTTTCTTACAAATGATTTTCACTGGACTATCGATTTTGCTTACGTGGACGGACGGCAAGAAGCATTTCGTCAGATTAAAAATTTGGTACTGAAAATGGTTTAAGACAACTATAAAGTGCTCGTTTGACCGTTTAATGGACAATTACATATGCAATTATCAGAGCAGAGAAACTTGCTCAAATCTCGATACCCGTGTTGTCATATTCTATCATCATTAGACCACATCATGGTTAACTCTAAATTGCTGTTTTGTACAGGATAAAACATCATTCTGTATTGTTTAAAATGCGATACAATGGACTATCGGTATTGCTAACGTGTGCGAACGACAAGAAGCAATTCGTCAGATAAAAAAATTTGTAAGTGAAAAATATTTTAAGAAAGGTGTAAACTCTTTGGAAGGAATACGTCGTAAATCGATGTTGAGATCCGTGAAAGCGTGGTTTCGATAGATTTGGATTCCGATTTTATAGGAAGTTTTAAAAGTTATAAGGTATTTTCTCTCTCCTTCCCGCATGCCTTCGTGGTGTAGTTAGAAGCGTCCTCCACGCGTATTCGAGAAGTCCAAGGCTCGAGTCCCGTCGAGGGCATTACACATTTTTCACGCCTCCTGCTTCAAAATAACCCAATGACTTCTACAGTGGCGCCCGAAAAAAAGGTGGTGCAATCTAATTCGTCACCATCTGGATTTGGCGATTGGGTCCACTAATCCGCAGTCACCCAAGGTATCTTCTCCCTCCTTTCCGCATATCTTCAGGGTTCGAGTATCGGCGGCGGCACAGCACATTATTCGCGTCTCCTGCTTCAGAAAAACCTAATGATTCTACAAGTATTTTCTTCTAACTTGTATTTTTTGAATTGTATGTATTTTCTTCCAGATAGCGATTCGCTTTAGGTCAGGGGTTCCCAGCGGGGTCGGTAGGAAGGTCAAAGAAATCATGAAAGGGTCAGTGATGATCAATGGGTCGATTGGCGGTCGACAGCCGAATACATGCACCTGCAGTTGATCGGCATAACCAGGATTCCATTGACGACAAAAATATTAATAATAAAACGGATAATTAATTTTTTGTTGATATAAAACTGTATCGTGTAGCAAGGAATTAATTGTATGAAATGAATATAATGGAAAATACAAGAAAATTATTTAATGCGTTTCATAAATAATTACTATTTTTTTTAATATGTACTTTTTTTAAAAAATAAGTGCCGTATAAAAAAAATGAAATGCAAGAAAACGAAAAAACGCAGTAAAAAAATTGCGAAGAAAGCTAAGCTGAAATGGGAAGCAAATGACAGTTCGAATATTTTTGAACGAGGTGAAAATCTGTACCCTCAAAGGGGCATTTTTTTAATGTTTTATGTGTTATCCTTATTTATTAAATATCATGTTTTTAGCATTTGCACCATAAAATCCTATTAAACAGCAATATCACAAAATAATTTAAAAAGAGCATATCTTTAGAACTTCCGATACACAGTCTCGAGCGCTAGAGGTAGAATTTTTTTTTTTTTTTGGATACAGTGTTGCCATTTCTGTCTTTGAAATCATTGAGTTTGTTGATCAAAAACTCGTTAAACTTTTACAAATTCTGAAATAGACAATAGAACAAATTTCAGATGCCTGTATTCAAATGCCTTACTACGTTATTCAAAATTTAATATCTCTAGGTACCATTGTTTTTTCGCAGTGCGAGAAACATACACACATTCATGCACATCATTCCATTATTTGATTTCTTTAAATATAATCTAGGGTTCTAATATTTAGTGGCGACAATTTGAAAAATGAAACGCCGTTTATAGTGAACCAACGCAAAAAGGCAAAACGAAATTAATAACCCTTCCGTGTTACTGGAATAGCGCCCTGTGGAAGAAAATTGCCAGGATGAAGAAAATCATTCCTTCTATAAGAAGAAAAAAGATTCAGAATCCCTATTTTAGATATTTATGCTGACATTTTAAAAGTATTTATTTATCTGTATGAACTTTAGCAGTTTTAAACGGCCATTTTTTTTTATGCTGCAAATCATGCATTCGTCTTTTGTTTTGAATGCATTGATCATTTTAAAACTGGTTTATTCTCTTCTCAAAATGACGTGATAGTAAAATTCTTGAATATTTGAGTTTAACGAAGAGATATAGTTTTGTTACCGAGAGATACTAACAGAGTCACATAGTTTGATGCGTGTGATTTCACTCGTTCCGAACACTGTTCAGTTACGCGTATCGAGTCGTGTCTCGGTTGTCTTGCGTTTCTACACAGTCCAGTCACATTAATGTGACCACCACGTACTTTCCATGTCAGAGTTAAATAACCAATCACAGAAGGCAGGTGGCAGCACAGTGCAGTTGAGCGTATATAAAGGGTGTGTGAGGGCTTCGGAAAACATTTCAATCGTTGGCGTAATGCAGAAACGAAGCGATTTATCCGACTTCCAAAAGGGCATGATCATTGGCTTTCGGGCCAAGGGTGGAAGCATTTCCGAAACGGCTGAGTTTGTGAACTGTTCGCGTGCCGCCGTGGTAAAAGTGTACCGTGCATGGCAAAATGGGACTGTCCAAAATCAGCGACGTGGCAAATGTGGTGCACCACGGGCCATAGATGACAGAGGCGAACGACGGTTGCGGAGATGCGTTCGGGCAGATAGACGGGCTACCGTTGAGCAACTGACCACCAAAATGAACCAAGGGGCTACCAAAAGTGTCTCCCAAAGTACTATTCAGCGAACATTGCTGCGTCTGGGCCTCCGAAGCAGACGCCTGGTTCGTGCACCTATGCTGACTGCTGTTCATCGACGGCGAAGGCTAGAATTTGCACGCCAGTACAGCAGCTGGACGTCCACTGAGTGGCGACAGGTTGCGTTTTCGGATGAATCGCGTTTTATGCTCCATCGGACAGATGGACGTTGGCGTATAAGGCGTGAAACCTCTGAAAGGAACCACCCTGCAACCATTGCCGGAACGGTCCAAGCTGGAGGCGGGAGCATTATGGTCTGGGGAATGTTTTCCTGGCATTCTCTAGGTTCACTGATCATTGTGGAAGGCACAATGGATCAATACAAGTACGCATCTGTCCTTGCGGACCATGTTCACCCCTACATGCGCATTGTTTTTCCTCAGGATGATGGCATCTTCCAGCAGGACAATGCGAGGTGCCATACAGCTGCCAGTGTACGTGCGTGGTTCGAAGAGCACCAGGATGAGTTTACCGTCCTCCCCTGGCCAGCAAACTCACCTGACTTAAACCCAATCGAGCATCTGTGAGACCATCTCGATCGAGTTGTTCGCGCCATGGATCATCAACCGCGTAATCTAGCGCAGCTGGCCACGGCATTAGAGTCGGCATGGAACACCTTCAGGGACCACACAAGAGAACACCTTCAGGGACCTATGTGACTCTCTTCCTGCACGTCTCGCAGCAGTCCGCTCTGCGAAAGGTGGTTATTCTGGCTTTTGACAGATGGTCACATTAATGTGACTGGACTGTGTATTAGTATGTAGGTGAGAGAAGCAGTAGGCGTTATCTGCAAAGATCGAAATATGAAAATACGTAGACGACGGGCTTCCTTACTTAAGCAAATAGTACGTAGGCCTACAAGTGATGCCAAACTGGTTTTTCTTCAATATTTTTTACTTCAGAAATAAGGCAAAGTTGAGTGGCAACCAAAAATATATAAAATGATTCAGATTTTATTCTGCAGTTCAGTTCATGTGCTCGCCTTCATTTAAATAATAATAATAATTATAAAAAACTATAAAAAAAATCTGAAATATTTCAGATTTTAAATTACGTCCATAGGCGCGTTTTTTTAACGTTTCGTGTGCTACCTTTTTTTATTAAATATCATGTACTACGTACTCAAACCATAAAATTCAGTTCAAAATCAATATCGCAAAATCATTTTAAAATGAACATATCTTTAGAATTTCCGTTAGTC
>KK112443.1:175998-214180 GCA_000611955.2 Stegodyphus mimosarum | reverse complement strand
ACGTAATTTAAAATCTGAAATCTTTCAGATTTTTTTTCTTTTATTTATTTATTTTTAAATTTAATGCAGAGCGATAACATTTAGTGGCAACAATTTGAAAAGTGAAACGGGCATTCAGAGTGATTCGACGCAAAATCGCAAAACGAAAGTAATAGTCCTTCGGGACTAAATCCCTTTGGACTAAAAAAATCTGAAAGGTTTCAGATTTTAAACAACGCCCAAAGAGGCGTTTTTTTAACGTTTTGTGTGTTACTTTATTTCTTAAATATCATGTTCTTCTCACTTAAACCACAAAATTCAGTTCAAGAGCAATATCGCAAAGTAAGTGTAAAATAAGCATATCTTTAGAATTTCCGATACAGAGTCTCACGCGCTGGAGATAAAAATGTTTTTCTGTACAACGTTGCCATTGCTCGCTTCGAAATCCTTGAGTTTGTTAATCAAAAATTTGTTAAAGTTTTACAAAATATGAAATCGATAATAAAACAAATTCCAGATTTCAAATTTGGGCTTCCAGATATTCGGGTAGAAACGTTCAATATTAAAAATTGGATAGCTCTAGGTACCGTTGTATTATCACAATGCGAGAAACATACAAACATTTATGTAGATTCTTCATTGTTTAATTTTTTTAAATATAGTACAGGGCGATAATATTTGGTAGGCAACAATTTGAAAAGCGAAACAACGTTTTTAGCCAAATGCGAAAACGAAATTAATAGTCCTTTTGGGCAAATTCCCTCTTTGGATTAATGGTAATGAAAAATAAAAAAATTAAATTAAAATCTCAAAGGTTTCAGATTTTAAATTATGTCCAAAGGGGCGTTTTTTAACATTTGTGTGTGTTACCTTTATTTATTAAATATCATGTTCTTCGCATTTAACCATAAAATTCAGTTCAAGAGCAATATCGCAAAATAATTTTAAATTCAGCATATCTTTAGAATTTCCGATACACAATCTCACGCGCTGGAGATAAAAATGTTTTTTTATGTATAACGTTGCCATCGCTCGCTTTGAAATCCTTGAGTTTGTTATTCAAAAATTTGTTAACGTTTTAGAAAATATGAAATCGATAGTAAAACAAATTCCATTTTCAAATTTGGGCTTCCAGATGCCCATATTCGCATTAGGATTACGTCATTCAAAATTGGATGGCTCTAGGTACCGTTGTTTTATCACAATGCGAGAAACATACATACATCTATGCAGATTCTTCATTATTTAATTTCTTTAAATATAATACAAGGCGATAATATTTCGTGGCATTCAGAGTGATTCAATGCATAAACGGACATTCAGAGTGATTCAACGCAAAATAGCAAAACGAAAACAATAGTCCTTCAGGGACAAAGCCCCTTTGGACTAGAAAAAAGTTTCGTACGATTGTTTGAAATATTTTCATATTTTTTCAAATTTAAATGCAAATATTATGTGCATCTAAAATTAAATAAGATAATTAATGATTTCAGACAAAGATAAATGGTTAATAATTTAGAATTCGCTCATAAATAATTTATAGGAATTTCCTGCAAACAATTTGCGTTAGAGAGATGTGGAGAGCTTACTTTGGAGAGGTTTCCATTAATTAGTTCAGGTTTCAGTTTCCGCTTTTGGAATTTATACATATAAGAAATTTACTTCATCATGTGCTTTGATAATGAGGTAAATTTTACATTAAAACTGAAGTATGAAGGTCTGTTTTAAAACTTCAAAAAAAGTATTAAATATTGCCTCGCTATTTTGAAGTCTTTTACGGTTTTCGGTAAAGTGTTTAAATTTTCTTTTATCAAAATTTATTAAATTTAATTACTTTTTAATACTTGTTTTAAATAAACTAATAAAAAAGCTCTCTGACGCATTCGCTGATAGTTGTTTTGTAACATAAAAATATCAAGAGTAATGGACTTGATGTTGTATGCCTCCATTTTGTTAAATTGTTTTAAGTTTATGATATGAATTTATGCTTTTCTTATAAATTAAGTAGAAAAAAAATTGTCAATTAATTAGTGCATTAGAAAATTTGCTGTTATTTGATTAATAAAAATGATGATGATCCTAGTAATATCTTTTGTAGCTCCGATTAGTTTCTTATGGAATAACTAGTTGTAATGGAGATATTGCATTTGCAAACTTTTAAAATAAATTAACTGAATTAGATATTAAAGCTTTTATTTTCTAAATACTAATTAAAGCAAAAAATATTTTTTAAAATTCATATTTAATTATTGATTTTATTTATTTATTTTTATCAAATTGTTTCTCAATAATTAATAAAGGTGTCACAAAAATATTTTCAAAAAATATATAGCTGATGAAAATCAGAAATATAGTATATTATAATATACATATTTTGTATATCTAATAAATAATATAATGTCACAGATATGTAGCAACAATCAAATCCTATGGTAGCAATGTGTCCGGTTTAGTCAGAAATCCCGCTAAAAAGTTGACTGTGAATCTTTTGCATCCTTCCCCTACTATAATATTCGTATTTCGGCAGTAAAATTTAAACCTTGAAAATTAACTGTACTCTTGTTTTTTTTTTCTTTTTCTTTTTTTAAATCGAATGATAAAAATTATGCATTACGTATGAATGGATTAAGAAATTTCCTCCTCCTCGGGACGTTTCGGCTACTTGTAGTTTGTTAATATTAGTGTATCCAAATTTTTCAGTTATTGAGTTTATTTGTCTTTTTACTTTCCTGTACGAAGTAAAGGAAGTAGTATAATTGTGAAAAATTTAGGTTATCATATTTAAACAAAAATAGCCATTTTGACGCTCTTGAATCCATTTGAATGATGCTTTTGCGTAACATCTTTACGTACGGACAGAATAAAGGACTCTTCTTTTCCAAACGAATTGTAAAATGGATTCAGAAGAAATTTTTTCGCGACATCAGTACGTACACACGTACGTACATTTGTACGCATTTCGCATAATTCAAAAACGATTAGCCGTACATCGTTGACATTTTGTATAGATTATTATAACATGTAGTTGTTAGTTTAGTCCCCCTTTTTCGTCGCAATCGGCAGCACCAAATGTGTATATGTATACATACATATTCCCACCTGTGACCCGGCTTGGTGAGCTCAGTATTTTGATTCTTATATGTTGGTAAATTCTTCATTTCTTGCTTTAAAATTGGTTGAATTATTTAATCTGCATTCATTAGTTGTAGAATTATCAACAATTTAAAACTTTAAATGGCGCTAGGCCTAACGAGGCTGTCATTTATTTACATTTGAAAGTCTAAATATAATAGTTAATTAAGCTAGTTTGCCTCACACAGCGCCTTTTTGCCCGGTGGGACCAAAAGTTAACTTTCAGTTTTGTGCACCGAAAATTTAGTCAGCGTATGCCGAATTGCTTGTTTTCACTTAGAAGCTCTAATTTTAATTGTAAAAATTGTTTTTTTTAACTGTTCTTAACTGTATTTGCTGTTTTAGGTTTTTCTGCATTTAAAAATTTTTAATGAAGTTGTTTTGAGTTTTTATGTACTTCTGCCTTGTCGCGAAATGTGAACAGAATTTATTGAATGAGAAATATGTGTAATAAAATTCGAGGACATAAGTTTAAATGAGTGCAGCAAAAAGTGTATATGATTTAATAGGCCGTACAAGAGCCTTATGTGGTGTCCACATCAGATATTTTTGCAATTGTAGCTGTTTAAGGGGGATCGTGTAGAATCGAATTTTTTTAAACTTTTTTATTGCCTTTAGTGGTATTACCTCTTCTCATCAAAAGCTTCATACGCGTTTATCTCACGCGCATTTTTTCGCGCGTGGTGCAACCTAGTTCAAAAATCAATAAACAGAATGATTTTATATTTCACACAGATATTCTTTAAATTATTGACCCTATCTTGAACCTAAAATACCACTTAATTAATTCGATTCTTTTTTTCATAAATATAGGTTTAAGATCTGCGCAAGATCATATTTTAACGAAAAATTTTCGGATTTTTGATTTTAGATATCTGGAACGACTTGCATCGTTCGCAAGAGAGAGGCTGTAATGCCGCCATTTTAATTTTTATGACACAAAATTTTCCCTTATAGCATTTATTGTCAATATTACGATGTTCTTTACGACCAAATTTAATAAACCTTTTCTTTTCTCATAAATAAATTCCTAATAAAAAAAGAGAAGCCTGTTTACCATGTTCATCCTCCCTTAAGCTCATTTTAAGGACCGTGATATGTTGACTTACTCCAATAAACATATTGCAAACACTAATTATTAGACTGGTTTCGAATGGTGATAGATGATCTAAAACATTTATACCAGATGGCCTGCTTAATTTTTTTAAGATTAATAGAGTCTGCTCATCTGCTGCTGAATGACGCCCTGTTTATCCTAAACAACACTTCCTCCTCTCGCAAGTTTCGCTTTCAAAAATATAGGCCATTAAGCCTCCCAGCTATGTGATACGATCCTTGTGGTGACCCCGAAAAGGAGTCGCAGTCTCCGCTTTGTAATCGATGTAACTTTCCTTCTTTCATGAATAAAATGATTCTCGAATGAAAATTCCAGATAAGAAGCTCCAAATATCCCATTATAAGTATTATTACAGTTCTAGAAGTGCATTTTTTTTTTTTCACTGGATAAAATTGTTTTTCTGTGCAGAGGAAAAATGATATGTTTAGTGCCTCTGCTTTTAGAGTTTTCTCGAATGAAGGGCAGTGTCAAGGGATATTCCAAATAAAGTGGAAACTGTAGTATTGCGGAGTTCGTAATAAAGAGAGAAAAAGGGGAATTTTTAGACTGCTAAATTTTTATTATAATTCTATTATGTGCTGTAAAAAAATATTGCCGTTTTGTGAGAAATTTAAAGGATAAAAATTATATTATGATGATAATAGAGGTATCACTGCAATGAATATGTGAAATATATAAGAATTTTAGTTATTTGATTATTATTTCAAAACTTTGTGTTGTATCGAGAAGCCCAGTTTTACTGGCAGTGCGTAAATTGTAAATTTCAAGACCGGTATCTACATCCATTGCATCGTACCTTTCGATTTCAAAGCTAAAATAGAACGCTGTTCGTCTTGTCATTCGTCGATAATTAAAATTTTATCATAGGGTATTACGTACTAACAAATATTACGGTATCTAATATGGAAGTTCTAAAGCAGCAAAACTCAACCTTTTGGCTAACGTGTACCATATAAACAAAAATTTAAAAACTTAAGTACCACCATTAGGTTTTAGAATAATTATTTTTCAGTTTCTCAATAGAAATATTAAAAATATATATATACATATTTTGTCATTTACACGACCTCTTGGCATTTTGTATTAAATGTACACACTTAAAAATTATTAGATTAAAAAATTAGTTACCATTTTAATTACGAAAATTTAAGTTATAATACTTTGATTCTAAAATTAAGTGTGAAATTTGGGCCTCTTTAAAAGAGATAATTTCTTTATGTCTGGTCTTATTTCACTTAACTTTAACCGTAAATTAGGATCCACTTTTAATTTTGTTCTGTATTACTTTTTCAAATAAAAAGTCTAAGAAAATTCTTGTTTACACAAATAGGTTCTGCAAAAAGGCAATAAAAATATAATAGCTTTATTTGAAACGCCTTTAAATTCTTTTTTGGTGTTCAGCCAAAGGTTAACAAGTGTATTATTTTTGAAATCTTCAATTAGAGTTCGATCACAGGAAATTTATATCAGTTTTTCTTTTTCTTCACGAGATTTTTGAATTTAATAGTTAAAAATATTTTGTTTCTTTGACTACCACTTATTTTTCTCTTGCGTACCACCGGTTGAGATTCGCTGTTCTATAGCAATAGTTCTCAAACGTTTTAGGATCGCAATCCCGTTTTAGATGTTGTGTTGCGATCCTTAAATTTATGGAATATCTGTTTTGTAATACGTTTGATCCCTGCTGTGCAGTTTTCCTGCAACCTTGTGACCCCAGAAAAAATTTTCGCGCCATCTGTTGCTCCAGAACAGGTTTATCAGGCAGGGATTTATAAACTTTGAGGATATCCATCTCACTCGTAATGCTATGAATTTTCACCGGCAACAGCTTTTTTATTTTAATCTATTTCTTATTTAGGATTTTAGTTATATTCTTTAGCAGTATACAATTTTGTAAATCACGGAGCATTTGCAGAGAGTACAATACGAAACGGGCACGCATGAAATAAATATCCATTGTAAAGGGACTTACAAGTTTCTCTTAAGGGCCGTTCATACTTGATACTCAACGACCGTTATCGGAGCTAAGCGACACATGGAAGCCGTTCTATCTAACCTAGCTCGTTCACACTTACTGGGAGCGTTTACTTAGCGACAGCTTATAAAGGAAGTAGAAGATCGTTCATTTCATTTTTTTACATTTCGTAGGAGACAGTCTTCCGCCGTAAATCTTTGATTGATGCAGCGAAAACTGAGCGATTTTTTTTTTTAAATGGTTCGACCGAAACGTATGGTAAGCAGAAAACAACGAAAATGTATTTTGTTGCTGAGTTTTCTTCTTGTTCATTTAGTACACAGGTTTCAAATCATCAAAAATTATTTAAAAAAATAAAAACATGGTTCATTATTATGTTTTGTTGTTGTTATTTAATTTTTTTTATCAGTATTTTCATTCCAAATGATAAGCGAGTTTATAAAGTTGATGCGATTCATTTTATTATTTGAGGTAATAAACAGCACTTTTTTTTTAACTGATGAGAAAAATTTAGAAGGAAGAAAAATATTACATTAACGCTTTTGTCTATGCTTTGCTTTCATTAATTTTAATTCCATTGCTAATTTTATGATACAATTAGAAATTTTTGAGGTCATTGATATCAGTAATTTAATTCTCCGGATTCAAAATCTGAACACAAAAATAGTATTAAATGGAAAAGAAAATTACTTACTATATCGATGAAAACGATCTGAAAACCTCATCCAAGCGCATTCTGTCTGTATTATTGTAGTTCTTAAATCGACTATCCATATAACGGGATGTCGCTGGATTTCGGCAATTAGACTACAATTTTCGCTCATATCTTACGAAGCAATAAGATACAAAAAGTAAAGAAGCATCTTACCCACTATACAGCGATAAATTAAAATTAAAAGTATCCTCCTCAGAAGATTTTGCCGATATTTTCCCGATATTCAAAGATCCTAAAATTTTTAATTTACTTCAAAATATATCTGCACTAGCACAAGAAATTAAAGAAACACAGAATACCCATAATGGCCTGGGCTCGAACTCCCGATCTGGAAGTCTATAGCTTCATGTCTTTATCCGCTTGGCTGATACTTCTCAGCCGGATTTTGCGAATTGTAATATAAGTTCTAGCGCTCTGAATGCAAGAATTAATTTTTGATGGGTATTCTGCCTTTCGTTAATTTCCTGTGCTAATGTAGCTATATTTTGAAGTAAATTAAAATTTTTAGGATTTTTGAATATCGGAAAAATATCGGCAAAATCTTCTCAGGAGGATACTTTTAATTTATCACTGTATAGTGGATAAGACGCTTCTTTACTTTTTGTATCTTGTTGCTTCGTAAGATATGAGCGAAAATTGTAGTCTTAATTGCCGAAATCCAGCAACTACCAAGATTTGTACTTCTCATGATCAAGCACCACTTTTTAAGATTTTTAAAATGAATTTCTGTATAGGGATAATAACTGTGGAGTAGAAGCCTTTAGACCGTATACTCGTCCTCACTTTAAATAAAATCATTCAGTCAATCGCGCATATCGTCAGCCATGTTGTTTATTTAACTTAGCGCGCTTTTGTTGTTGATGATGATTTGAAATACACTCTCCTGGTTGGTCGGTTCCATGTGTCGACTAGCTCTGTTTTGCGTGAAGTTCACATTTTTCAACTTGGACCTTAGTGACAAAAAACTGGTTTTTTTCTAGCTAATCCGCTGAGTTTGTTGTGTCCATTGTGTTCCCTAGGTCCGATATGTCCCAGTGTGAACGCCGCTGTAAGTCGCATTTAATTACAAGTGTTGAAATACTATATTACCGTGCAACATTATTGTAAGCACTTTGGGCATCCATGATATGATTAAAAATTGTGAAGAAGTTTGTGTGTTTTTGTAGCCTGCTTATTTGATGTAGCGCATTTAAGTACATATTGAGGGTTACGAATGGAAAACGTTTATATCTCCAGCGTGCGAAACTGTGTATCCGAAATTCTGAAGATATACTCTTTTTAAATTGTTTTGTCACATTGCTGTTAAATTGAATTTTGTGGTTTAAGTAAGAAGAACATAATATTTAATAAATAAAGGTAGCACACAAAACGTGAAAAAGACTCTCCTTTGGGAGTAATATAAAAACTGAAAGCTTTCCGTGTTTTTTTTTTTTTTAGTCCAAAGGGGCTTGTCTCTGAGAGACTATTGTTTTCGTTTTGCGATTTTTCATCTAATCACTCTGAATGTCCGTTTCACTTTTCAAACTATTGCCACCAAATATTATCGCCCTATATTATATTTGAAGAAATTAAATAATGAAAAATCTGCATAAATGTATATATGTTTCTCGTATTGTGATAAAACGACGGTACCTAGAGCCATCCAATTTTGAATGACGTAATCCTACTACGAATATGGGAATCTGGAAGCCCAAATTTGGAATTTGTTTTATTATCGATTTAATATTTTGTAAAACTTTAACGAATTTTTGATGAACAAACTCAAGGATTTCAAAGCGAACAATGGCAACGTTGTGCAGAAAAAACTGTTTTATCTCCAGCGCGTAAGACTGTGTGTATCGGAAATTCTAAAGATATGCTCACTTTAAAATTCTTTTGCGATATTGCTCTTGAACTGAATTTTATGGTTTAAGTGCGAAGAACATTATATTTAATAAATAAAGGTTACACACAAAAATGTTAAAAAAACGCTTCTTTGGACGTAATTTAAAATCTAAAACCTTTCAGATCTTTTTTGGGGGGGGATTGCATTCCTTTATGATGGTCTGATGATGCGAAAGCAAAAATTAAAACGCTATTTGAGGAGTGCGCGAATGCTTGTATCTTCGAAACTACAAATATTACATTCAATCTTAATGCAACATTAGATAGGTCAAAAGGCACATTAGCAAACAGACACACACGCACACACAAACTTAAATTGTGCAGACGGTATACGCATAGTGGCATAGTAAAGCGTCAAAAATAGCAAAATTTTGGTGAAGCTCCTTGCGAGTGAAAAGGTCGTCTGGTAGACAGACAGTCGTGTGTTCCGCTGGTGTTCGCTGTATTTTATTTTATTTTGCCCGGCTAATAGTGTTGCGATTTATAGAATTTGGACGAGTGTAGCAGATAGAATTTATTGCTAAGCAGCGTAACAGTACGGGATTGAGAAGCAGGCGATATTTGTATGGTTGATGTAATTGGTAATGGCTAGTCAAGATTTATTCCAACGTCCGTACATATTCATCCAACTGTTCATTCAGGAGATTCATTGATGAAATATTTGGAGTTTATTGATTGATGAAGAGTTTACTGTAGATACAGATGTTCCTCTTATTATGATGGGAGATTTCGATGTAGACGCCAAACGAAATGAAATGGCATTTGATTATATGAAACATCATTTTAATCTCAATATGGTGCTGAGTAACTATTCAAGTACAGTTCGCAGTTCATTTATAGATGTAACATTTACTAGGAATATAACTGGAGACATCTTAAATTATGTATCTTATTTCTCATATCATCGACCAGTTTTACATAGGGTCATTTTAAATGAATAAATGTAATAAATAAAATAAATAAATAAAACATGTGTCTGTAAAATCTTTTGTTTATTTGCTCTATAATATGCTAACACTTCCGTTAGTAATCCTATGCGTTAAAAACACCAATGGCTCTTTAAACTAACAGAGAGAGCCTACCGTCAATTTTTCTTTTTTCCCCATGTACTTGAAGTGGTATTGCTGTTATATTGACATGACTGATGCCCTAAACATGCCAGTGAATAAATGCAAAGGTAATTAGTGAACTAAAAAATGTAATAACGTTTCGTAACTGGGACGTTTTTATTTATCCCAAACTGTGCTTTGTTTTGCAGTCAGCGAATCGATTCTGCCTTAATATTTATCACGAACCATTGAACTTTTTGCTTGCTTTGTTCGTGGTGTGTGAGGTGTTCCTTCAAAGTACGGCGTGTGAAAGTTATTGTCGCGGTATAGTTTCCATGAAAAAGGAGAGACGCACGTTAAGGTTCGGCTGTTTCGTCACATCCACTGAAAAGAGAAGCGGGGGATGAAAGTGAACCTGTTGTGTCGGTGTTTTCGTGTGTCCGGAGGTAGGCGTCGCGGTGGGTAGACCGTGGCATGCTTCTCTTGCTTCCCACGCAACATCGCCTGCCTACGCTGTTCGGCGCTGCCTACTTGTGGCTGTTTATGTCGCTTCGATTGGCGATAGGCCTTCGAAAAGAACAAAAGTAGATCATAAGTGTCATTTGAAGGTTCTTTAGATTTCAGATGGTAGTAGTTCTACTTTATGGATTTCAACACTTTCAACATTCAGTTCATGAATGGATAATAGGGAAATAGTAGATTATAGTTTAGGCGATATGTTTGAAACATTGCTGAGTTTTTGAAATCTTGCTGTTCTTGACATAGGCCTATTATTTGTGTAAAAGCAGCATCTGTTTTGACAATAGTAGTTGGTGAGGAAAAAAAGTGACTCGTGATATAGTACCTATATGTTTTTATAATCAAGCAAAGTATATGCGAAACGTAAAAGATTTTTCTAGTAGAGGGTTTAAAACGGACGTATTTTTCATTCGCAAACCAAATTCTGGTATGCCAGAAAGATGTAAAATTATAGCATAACTAACTATACGCCGCTTAATGTGATCGTTCGGTTAATGTTATCATTCGGATTTTGTTATGTAAAATATTTCGCTTAGTATGATAGTAAATATGATCAAAATATTAGAGATTAAAAGTTTTAAACAGAAGTTATGAAGTTACCAAATGAAGTCAAAATAGATTATAAATACTGGCAAGTGGCCGAGAGATATCGCCATCGAAGGGATTAAGTCACCAAACAGCTTTGTTTCGATTTTAATCAACCATTTAAAATTAAGCAAAAAAAGCTAGCTTAGATTTTGAACTTTTGCATTAAAGGCAGTAATAAACAGTTCATAAAGAAATTTTTGCTTTTTCCCAGTTAAAATGCTGTGAAGGAACTTGTTTCTATGTTTCTAGTTATATTTACATTTAATTACTTAAATTCCATTGCTATTTTTGAAGGGTGTGTTTTTCTTATCGTTTAATGTCACCAAAATAGCCGTGGACAAAACATGATTATATTAAGCGGCTGCTATTCTTCATAACTAAAAGAACATTTATCCCTTTAACTACACTGGTGAAATAAATTAAGAGAATTAACATATTTTATCGAATTTATTGAAAAGAACTGAAGTGAAGGAAAAACCACTGTTTCTATATAAAAATGCAAATCTTGTACGGTAAATACGTTAGCGTACACGTGTGTATAGGCGGATCCAGTAGAAAAACAGACTGTATAAGCGCGTGGAGGATAAGACGAATTGTGTTCGCTAGCACACCTGGGCGAATTTCTTGGTGTTATCTTGCAGCAATCGGTTAAATTCACATCGGAACAGTAAAAATGAGTAACCATCAATGTTTAGGTGATGGAATGAGGTGGTGAATTATGGGGAGGCTAGAGGCAGGCCAATCGTAAGTCCAGATATGCAGAGAGTTTAATTTAACGCCCATTGTCGTGTGTAACCTATGGAAACAGCTCCAGGATACTGGATCCATCAAGAGAAAGCCTGGGCAAGATCGTCCAAGAGCCACGATGGCCAGAGAAGATCGCTATTTGTCCATTTTAGTGAGGCGTAACAAAAGGGCTACAGCTTCTCAGCTCTCTCAAGACTTGTGTGCAGCCACGGGAACCCGTGTAACAAGAGTAACTGTTTCCAAAAGACTGAATGAGAGAGGGTTGTTTGCGTCTCTCTCACGTCTACGGACAGGAGAGTCCGATTGCATGGTGCAGCAGCATAGTGATTGGAGTACGGAGCAATGGGCGACCGTTCTGTTCACCGACGAGTCCCGTTTTATTCTAAACACCGATTCTCGCCGTACTTTCATATGGACAGAGCCAGGAACCCGCTAGCTACCCTCCAATGTCCGCGAAATAAACAATAACGGCGGTGGTGATATAATGGTCTGGGCAGGCATCATGTTGAATGACCGCACACCTCTCCACGTCTTTGACAGAGGTTATGTGGCTGGTGTGAGGGGTAGGGATGAGGTCTTGTAGCCCTATTTTCGCCTTTTCCGGGGTGCAGCGGGCCCCGAGTTCATCTTACAGGACCATAAAGCGAGGCCACATAAAGCTCTTCTGGTTGACGAATTTCTTGAAAGTGAGGATATTCGCCGGATGGATTGGCCAGTCAGGTCTGCAGAACTCAACCCTATAGAGCATGTATGGGCTGCTCTGGGGAGGGCAATTGCAACTCGCAACCCCCTCCGAGAACCATCCAGAAACTGAAAACAGCGTTGCTGAATGAGTGGAACCATTTGCCACAAGCACTGATAAACTGCCTTATTTCCAGTATGACATCACGCTGCGAGGCCTGTATGGCTGTAAGAGGGGACCATACCCCCTATTAACCTATTTCTTTTGTATCTTCTGCAACCGCTGTGTCAGATCTTCAGACTCCCATGAGTGTTACACACGAATATGTGTGTCTAATATAGGTGTTGAATGTTTATTTTATTTGTATTATATCAACCTATGTTCACACCAAATTTTATTAAAATTTGTCCAGTAGTTCTGGAGATCGTAGATCAAATATGAAAATTCTCTTAATTTATTTCACCAGTGTAGTGCAGTGGAACTTCGGAAAGTTGACTTGTTATGTATAACTGCTTTGTGTCGAGTTTAAGAAGTATTAAGAAGAGGGAAGATTTTTAAAAGACATTTTTAAAAATTTCTGCTGAATAAAGTTACGATTCACTAATTATTTCTTACTTTTTGCGGAAATATTGTATTACAAAAATTACATAGAGATGAATATTCACCACGTAGAAGCTAAAACTAAATGTGATAGTGATGTTGAAAATGATCTAATGAACTTTTTTTTCTCGGAGGGGGGGGCGTAATTCCTTTTCTCAGTGTTTCTGAGCAGAATCCTGAAACTTTTATTGCACAATTTACACGTTATAAAGGAATGACATATTACGTAGCTGCTAACTCTTCCGGCTGAGCGTTAAGTCGCTGAACACTTGGTAGTTCCGATCTGGGTTCGATTCTAGGCGAACGAGCGGCATGGGCGTTTTCGTGGCTTTCTCCATGTGTATACGAGCTAGTTTCCTTAAAAAATCCTCCACGAAGGCATCCCTCCCCCTTAGGCAGATAGTCTTAATTTTCTTTCCCATACTAAACTCAACTAAACCAAGCTTTACTGGAAAACTCGCGATTTTTTATCACACCTCTTTTTTGCCAGGGACATCGTCGAATTTCCAGGTTTTTAATTTTAACGCTTTTTAAGAAAGATGTTTTCCAGCAATAAATGAAACTTAAATTGTGCAAATTTTATTCCTCCAGTCGTAATGATTTTCAAAATAATTTTTCTTGTTAAATTTTATCTCATCTATATCATTTTTATTTGAACATTCAACCAATGTTGAATTTTTGTATTTATTCTACTTCATTATATTGTACATTATTAAGTTTATTCAGGTAAATATTATGTATACTAATTATTAATTTTATTTTTATCTTATTTAAAAGTACTTCGATACATAAAAACATAAAAACTTTTTTTTTTTCTATTCGAATTTCCTCAATACAGAAGTGTAAGAAAATTAAGAATTAAAATTTGCCAAACAGAATAAAATTTAGAATAAGTAATTAAATACTAATATATTTTACATCAAAATTGCATTGCAAATAACCATTAATCTTAAAGACTGCTAAGTCGTTGGTTTTGTTCAATAAAACTGAATTTTCATAAGTTAACGGGTATTTAAAATGCCATTGAATTTTGCACCTTAGATTCTTTTGTCTTTTAGGCATTTATATCATTAACACTATATATATAATCGTTAATACTGGCAGGAGAAAAACTAAAAGAATAGTCATTAAAATGAGCGCAATGTTTGTGACATTTGATAAAATATAACGAAATAGGGTAGGTGGATAGCAGAGTATCATGCAATCAATTAATCTGAAAGGAATGAACCTTGCTTCGTAACAATATACAAATTAATGCAGCCAAAGGACTGTACCAGTCGGTAATTAAATTCTGATTGAAATATTCTTACATTGGTACGGTAACAATATCATATGTAAATGGTAAAATATTGAGTAAAATTTGGGGAAGCATCTGACTGATAATAAAAAATCTGCAAAATATTCTGCAAGCAAATTCGTATCATTACAGTTGCCACTGCAAGCTAATTTGTGTCATTACAATTGCCAATAAATATTCTGCAAGCTGATTCGTATCATTGCAGTTGCCATTTAATATTCTGCAAGCGCTTTAGAAAAGCGTAGTTCATTATCATTACACTTTATTACTTCCAGTCTAATCAAAAGCAGGAAAACTGATAAGAAATTTGCATTTCAGTCAAAGGTGCCCTATACTCTTCTAAAACTATCCGCAAATATTGACAAAAGCTTCAGAATGTTTGCTTTCTCACTTTATATCCGAAAGCGAGATTTCACTTTTCATAATTGTTTTCGATTATCTGTATAATAAAGCAGTTTATGCTTATTTTTTACTTCCTTGCACGAAGTAAAAAGAAAGTATTGTAATCACGAAAAATTTCGGGTATCATGTTTCAACGAAAATATCAATTTTGACAGCTATCGAATGCAATTTAACGATGTTTTTGAGTGACGTCTGTACGTAAGGACAGAATAAAGGAGTCTTCCCCCCCCAAAAAAAATTATAAAATTAATTTAAAATGGATTCTGAAGAGATTTTTTTCGTTTTGTCTGTGCGTACGTATCTCGCATCACTCAAATTACGTTAAAATTACGTTTTAATCACGTTAAAATTTCTATATGGGACTGTTATAACATGTAGATGTGCACCTCCGTTTTTGGTTGCAATCGGCCGCACCAAAAGTATGTATATGTGGGGAAGAACCAGAATTTTCGGGTGAACTATTATAATTAAAATACAAATGGTTCATCGGTTAATTCTGCATACAGAAAAGCAAGGACTTTTGTAAAAGAGAGATTTCAATTGATTTCAATGTTCCTTTCCCCTGATCAAGTGACATTGAAATCAATTGAATTCCTTTTTTAGTGGAATTTTTTTAATTTCTTTAAATTTCATAAGTTTTTGAGTTGGAGTATGCTTGTTTAAACGTTTTGGTTTTAACAATTTAATTTTTTTTTGCATTTATAGATAGAATTTTTTGAAAATTCTTAATTATGAATTTGAATTTTCGTCTTTATGAAAAAGTAGTTCTAAATTTCTTACTTTTTTGTCTTCACTTATATTTTTTCAGCAGCTTAATGCGCGAAAATACTACACGTATTTATATATTGTTTCTAAAAAAATGTTTTATAATTATATATATATATATATACACCCACTCTTTTATTCGGCTCAGTGAGCTAAGATTTTTTATTCTTATATGTTGGTCAATTGTGCATTTTTAGCTTTAAAAATGATTGAATTATGGTGTTCTTATCTTCTGGTTAAGGTTTTTATGCCTTTAGTAAATCTGCATGCAATATTTGCATGCAAATATCAAAAATTTAAAAGTTGTTTAAGTGCGGCTAAACCTAATTATTTTTACGAAAGCAGCCATATTTGTTTACATTTGATACTTAGCAGAATAGTGGATTTGTTGCCAAATCTGGAGAAATTAAGCTTTCCAACAACAAAGATAACGTCATCTTTTATTATTGCGATTTAAATCATGCTTAACCCATTCTGGAATTTATTCTAGGAAATAAGTGTTTTTAAGATTTACTTCGTAATTTTTAATATAGATATTTTGAGTTTTTATGTATTTTTGCATTCTCGCGAAGTGAGAACTGAATTAATTGAATGAGAAACTGAATCGTCTGTGAAAAACTTTTTTGTTACTGTTTTGTTTAATTTCTTATACATTGTTTTAGATTTATTATATTATTTGAATAGAACATGTGGCAACGATTAGATAATTCTTCAGATGATATAATTTTTTGTGCATTCTGAGTTATAAAATGAATGAGATGTAACGCTGTTAAGTGAACCTCGCACCAGAGTGTCGCTATGGTAAACAAATATAGTGAATTTTAAAAAGTGCATTTATTCTGTTGTTTATGCGCTATCGCCGAAGTAGATTTAGTTCAATCTTATAAGTTTAAATGAAATGCAAGCAAAAATGCGTATAATTTAATATTCCGTACAAGGAAGTCGTGCGGTGTACACATCAGATTTGTAATGAATTAAAAATAGTAAAGGATGACTGTTTGCTAATTATAAAGTATTGAGATTTCTTGTTTATAAGGCATTTGTAACAAGCAATAGGGTTTTTTTAGTTGTGATTTCTATCTCAATTATGCTGCTTGATTATCATTCTGTAGCTATTCTTATTCTCTTTTGATTAGGAAAACTTAAGTAGTACACGAATATTGGCATTTGCAGCAGTGTAGAAAAATTAGCATATTTCTTGTTGTTGACTGAGTTGTATTCCCGCACATTTTAGGGCAAAAGTTAATAAGCTTGTATATATTTTTAATTTATTTTATCAAATTTGGTGTTTATCGTGAACAAGTTAAAATTATAATTATTAGTTAAAAAGGTTACCCGTTATACAAGTTTTGTCTTCATTTCAGTATTGAGGTATCAGTCACCGAAGAACTTAGCAGGTGCTCGACCCGTGTGAATTATTTATTAAGAATCCGATTAAAATCGAAATCTCTTTCCGGCGTTCGTGAGCAGTGGCTCGTGACCGGCAGTCGTCACGCTCGCCCCGTTGCCTCATTAAATTCGAGGAATCTGTATATCGTGAGGATTAAAAAAGACTCCTTCTGTACTAACTGTTTGTTTCGACGACACGTCGCCAACGAATTGTTACGGCGGAGGTCCATGTTTTTATGTGAAGACTATTCGCCGTGGCGAGTGTCCTTTTTATTTGTCGTACGCCTCTGTAAATAATGGCCACAAGTAAATGTGTGTGGTTCTTTTTTCATACCCAGATTTTGTGGCTATCACAGATTTACTTTGCAGATCACTTTCAACACTATATTTTAAACAGAATAATAATAATAATAATTAAAGGTTTCAGCTATTTAAGTTATCTTCTGTGTAAAGTTTTTTAACGTTTTGTGTGTTACCTTTATTTATTAAATATCATGTTCTACGTATTCAAACCATAAAATTCATTTCAACAGCAATATCTTAAAATAATTTTAAAATGAGCATATCTTAAGAATTTACGTACAGTGTTGCCATATGAAATCGGTAATAAAACATTTCAAATTTAAATTAGGACTTCGACATGCCCATATTTTATGGAAGATTACGTTATTCACAGTTTGATGGCTCTAGGTACCGTTGTTTTATCACAATGCGAGAAACATGCTTACATTTATGCAGATTCTTCACTATTTAATTCACTATTTCTTTAAATATAATACAGGGCGAAAATATTTGGTGGCAATAATATGAAACGTGAAACAACACTTTTAAAGAATTAACGCAAAATGCCAAAACGAAATTAATAGTCGTTCTGGGCAAATTGCCCGTTTGGACTTCCCCACTATGTCAGTTGACATCAATGAGATTAATCACCTGCGATGTAAAGAGCAACAAGAATTTGTTGAGCTGTCGAGCGATTCAGATTTAAAACTTGAGTTTCTGCAAAAATGCTTGACAAAATTTTCGATGGGAGCTACAAATGATTTCTCGCTATTTCTGAAACGACATTAAATGTTCTTCTGTCATTTAAGCACCACATATTTATATGAAACGAGTTTTCTGCTTTAATGTTTATTAAATTCGAATATCGTTCAGTGCTGAGAAACGTTGAAGATGCTTCTCATCCATCACTGTCAAATATTGCGCCAAGTTTTAATTTGTTATGCGGTAAAAAAATCAAGTACATCTCTCTCCTAAGAATGTGATTTTCTTTCATTAATTTTTGACTGCTTCAAACAAATCCTAGAATTGCTTTTAATGAAACGAGAGCATTTTATAGAATCCCTAGGCATTTTAAAAAAAAGTATGAAATATGAAAATTATATACTTTAGCTAGGCATTCTAGAGAATGACAAATGCTCTTTAGGCAAAGTATGAAAAAAAGTCATGATAAGGCTGTTATTTAAAAGATGCCCATTCCTCAAAAATACAAATGTTATTTTGAAAAAAAAAAAAAGAAAGAAAGAGGGACATTAAAAGTTTTTTTTTATTTAAAATACATAGAAAAAAATGAAAATTGTACGAAACAAAACTTATGCCTTTTTTGTGAAAGAAAACAAAATTTTCACATAAAAAAATAAGACATTAAAATTAGTTGTTGCACCACGACACGCATGAATAACTTTTTTTTTTCACACAAAATCATTTCAGATTTCGGCGCTTTGTTCTGCACATGCACTTGACGAATTCTTGGCCACTTTCATTTTACTGAACAATTGGAACTAACAAGAGAGGGTTTTCGTGGTTCAGGAGTATTTTCAATTCTAAGCAAGCTCTTAGAACATAAAATGAACTGTGATATAGTTCTTTTAAAATTCTTTCATAAGTTCGAAATTAGTAGAAACTGCCCTCTGTAGTCATCGCAACTGTCAATACATTGTACGAATTATTGTATACTTTCCCTAGACATTGTATATATTGGGTTGGCAACTAAGTAATTGCGGATTTCACTCGTAGATGGCTTCAGTTGAATTTTAAGGTTTGCAGACGTAGTACAAATGTAAAATATATTTTGTTATTTGATAGTTGCCAATTCAGCTGTGAATCAGTAAAAAAAGTTTTTTGATCGGTTGCGTAGTTTTCGTTTGGCGTTCGTTGAAAAATGGAAAATCAAAAAGAACATTTTCGTCATATTTTGTTATTTTATTTCCGCAAAGGGAAAAACACATCGCAAGCTCATAAAAAGTTATGTGCTGTTTATGGTGACGAAGCCTTAAAAGAACGGCAGTGTCAAAATTGGTTTGCCAAATTTCGTTCTGGTGATTTTTCATTCAAAGATGAAAAACGCTCTGGTCGTCCAGTTGAAGTTGATGACGACCTAATCAAAGCAATAATCGATTCAGATCGTCACAGTACAATACGTGACATTGCAGAGAAGCTTCATGTATCACATACATGCATTGAAAATTACTTAAAACAACTTGGCTATGTTCAAAAACTCGATACATGGGTTCCTCACGAACTGAAAGAAACGCATTTAACGCAACGCATTAACAGCTGAGATTTGCTAAAGAAACGGAATGAAAATGATCCATTTTTAAAACGACTGATAACTGGCGATGAAATATGGGTTGTTTACAATATCAAGCGGAAAAGATCGTGGAGCAGGCCTGGTGAACCAACTCAAACAACATCAAAAGCTGATATTCATCAAAAGAAGGTTTTGTTATCAGTTTGGTGGGATTACAAAGGAATTGTCTACTTTGAACTCTTACCTCCCAACTGAACGATCAATTCTGATGTCTACATTGAACAACTAACGAAATTAAACAATGCAGTTGAAGAAAAGCAGCCCGAATCGACAAATCGAAAAGGTGTTGTATTCCATCATGACAATGCAAGGCCACACAGATCTTTGGTCACTCGGCAAAAATTATTGAAGCTTGGTTGGGATGTTTTGCCACATCCACCATATAGTCCTGACCTTGCACCATCTGATTAATTTTAGGTTCGATCTTTACAAAACTCCTTGAATAGTAAAAATTTCAATAATGATGATGATGTCAAATCGTACCTGATTCAGGTTTTTGCTAATAAAAACTAGAAGTTTTATGAACGTGGGATTATGATGCTGCCTGAAAGATGGTAAAAGGTCATTGATCAAAATGGGCAATACATTACAGAATAAAGTTATTTAGTTCCATGAAAAAATTGTCTTTCATTTTCTAAAAAAAATCCGCGATTACATAGTTGCCAACCCAATAGTATGGAGATGTATTTCATACTTTGCCGGTTTGTGGTTTGGCATTCTATATAATGCCTAGGCAATGTACGATACGTTTAATTTTTTCATACATTTTCAGTTTTCAGCATTCTGTTAAATGCCTAGATATTTCAATAGAATGTCGCATTTCATACTTTGCGGGTAACATATATACTGTTTACTAAAGAAATAAATTATTTAAAGGAATATATTTATTTTTATATCTTTATTCTGTATTTAATATCTGGGGTCGGGAAAACGCCTCGATGATAAAAAGGGGCCATGAATAAAAAGCGCTGCTAGACTGAAAATGGTCATTACTCAATTTTTCAAATTTGTACGGACTTTAAATATTGTACTGCGACCAAGAAAGTAAAAACGTTAGGACAAATTAATGTTGCGTACATGTCAGAATGTTAAATTATCTGCATGTAAATCAGCAGAAGCAAGTTTTCTGTATAAATACTACCTTAAAAATTATAACCATCAGACGAAATCAATATATTCTTTTATCTAATAAGATGATAACCTGCATTTTGTTGTAGCAGTAATACTCAGTTGGTTTAGTTGGTTTGTTTAATTATGGTAAAACACGCGAGGGCTATCCCCCTAAGGGGATGGATGCCTATCTCCCTAATTGGAGCACTTCCCAAAGGGAAATGGGTCTACACAAGGGGAAAACCACGAAAACGCCTATGCAGCCAGACTATTCACTTGAAATTGAATCCAACACGTAAGCAACAGTACTCAGATGCTTAATACATGCTTGATATTAATTAACTGAATGAGGTGTTGAATTTGTGAAAATAAGAGTATCACTGGATATGATAGCATTTGAAAACTGTCGTAAAGCGTCTGTATGTGCTGAAGGAGATCCTAGAGTAAACCATTCTAATTTGTCCTGTAAATTTTCAGTTAAGGTAAAATAAAGCATTTAAGAGAATCATTCGGATGATATAAAATCATTCTGAATGTTTTTTACCCGGTCGGTTATCACTCCGGAATGTCGTTTTTTCGTTGTTGAAAAATGGGCGTCATTAAAAGGAAAAGAAAATCATTCTGAAGGATTGAGGATTATCGGTCTAGAATTTTTGGAATACTTGAACTAGTGAAACAGATCTTCGCTGATAAAATGGATCGCAACGAATCTCATGTAAATATTGTCCGGTTTGTCAACCATCCCTGCTTTATCTTAAATAGCAAGATGAATTTGGATTTTCTTTCCTTCATGTTATCACGGATTATCATATTGTGTGATACTTCAGCAATGTTATTAATTAGAACAGACGAGATGCATCCAATCATCCATAATTTCTTTGCGTTAATTTCAAAATCGCAACATCTTCAATATCTTGTAAAAAGGGGGCAGGCTGTTGACATCTGTAGGCGTAGCTTTTCCAGATTGGAGCCTCAAAACCGTCGGTATCTTTCAGTCACAAAGACCGGTACGGACGTCTGGTGGCACAGTTTATTTATACCATGATGCAAAGAATGATCCTTTTGCATAAGTTAGTAGATAAATCTTTTTTAAATTTCAATTTGATCTATTGCAGTGATTGAATTCCGTGTAAAATTAATGATGCGGGCTAGTCTACGGTTATCTCAAGAGGGAACTGGATTATGATAAAACACGCAAGGGCTATCAGCCTAGAGGAATTCCGAGAAAGACCTTTTAAATGAAACTCACTTGTATTTATGTTAAACACGGGAACAACCACATCTGAAGACTGAATGCAGGCCCGATACTAAGGAGTTATACTTGATCCGTGGCTCATTTGTTCCCCACACATTATACAGATTCTAGCCAAGTTCCGAGTGCATAAACTTACACTCGCCCCTTTAATTGCCCGGAACCATGTGTTGCATATTAAAAGAATATAAGAGTTTCTTTCTGATTTACTGTTTTGTCTAATTTTCAAGTACTGGTTGCCATTAATTAAATGGCCAGTATGTGCCAGTAACACTTGTAATAGGATGCAACAACTATTCACCCCACTATACCACACGAAGCAAAACTTGAGGATTATTTTTGAAAAAGGCTGAATCCTAAAGCTGACTGCTGAGTAAATGTAAATATTTTTCTAATAAATTAATTGGCAAATTCTTAACGTTTTCAAAAGTTGGTGGTGTTTTTACTATTCTCTGATTATTTTTAGCCCTGGGTGTTAACCCGAATGGCCTATTGGTCTCGAAAAAGAAGTTTTGCTTCGTCCACTATAAACGACGAATCACTTCTCAAACTGTCGCCACCAAATATTATCGCCTTGTATTATTTTTAAAGAAATTAAGTAATGAAGAATCTGCATCTAGGTTCGTTTGTTCCTGGCTTCGTGAAAACATGGTGGTATCTTAAACCATCTTCATTTGAATAACGTAATCCTCCACTCGAGCATGCGAAGCTGGAAGCGCGAATTCTGAATTTCGAATTTTATATTTCAAATTTTGTGTAACTTTAATGAATTTTTAACAAATTCAGGGATTTAAAAGTGATCTGTGGCAACATTGTACGGGTTAAAACATTGTTAACTCCAGCGCGCGAGAATGTCTATCGGAAATTCTAAAGATATGTTGTTTTTAAATATTTTGTGATTTTGCTATTCGACTGAAGTGTGAAGAACGTGATATTTCATTAATAAATTCGGCCCAAATGCGCTTTAGCCCACTGCTTGGCGGCGATTGTTTTTGAATGAGCAATAAACGCGCCAACGTGGGTAACTCCGTATATCCGCGAACATGGCTGACTGGGTATTTTGAAGCTACGGAAACATGTAGTTTTCGCGCATGCGTATTTCCTATTTTATAAAGAACGGTTTTATTGGTAATGTGAGATGACGTAGCGGTTTATTCGAAATTCTTACGTGTTAATTTAAGTAGTTATTTCAGTTGTCGTTGTATTCTTTGAATGCGGTGTTTTTGTGTTGAGTGTTTGCTATTTTCGTACCTTATATTTCGCTAAATACCGAGTCGGTATGGATTTAGCTGTGATGCTGAGAGAGGTGAGTGAATGTACATGTACATTTATTACTTTATTGGAAGTGCAAGTTGCTTAATTTTTATATTTTGTTGCCTTTTATTGAAATAATTTGGCTCAGCTGAAGAACAGAACGCTGGTATCGTTTGCAATTTATTTTATTTTGTTGATTTGTGCACATTGCCTACATTGTGCAATTCGCTGATGTTTTTTTTAAGTTAAAACGGAACGCTGTGCACATGGCATTTTCTTGTAATTTATTTTCGTTATTTTAGCTTATTTTGTTGATTTGTGTACGTTGCCTACATTGTGCAATTCGCTGAAGTTTTTTTTAAGTTTAAAAGGAACGCTGTGCACATGGCATTTTCTTGTAATTTATTTTCGTTATTCTAGCTTATTTTGTTTATTTGTGTACGTTGCCTACATTGTGCAATTCTCAGATTTTTTTTTAAGTTAAAACGGAACGGTGTGTACATGGTATCGTTTGTAATTTTAATGCCCTTTTTAAAAAAATTCCTTCTTTCTGGGATGCCATTTTGGTTACGTTTTCGCGGAGCGTGTCGGGAAGGTTATGTAACGGCATAAAATGTGTAAGTATTACAACATAAAATGTAAATAATTAATTTAAAGGTAACTGACAAATATTTTAATGATCGTAATGTTTGTTTTGCATATTATTTTATTATATTTTTGTGGCAACAGTTTCCATACTAATTTATGGTTTAGAATTCTATGTTTTGTTTACAATAGGTTTTCGCGGAGCGTGTCGGGAAGGTTGCAATTAATTGCAAAGACGAATTGGCGATTTTCAAAACATCGCCAAGCAGTGGGCTAAAGCGCATTTTCACCATAAATTCAATGTACAAAATGTTAAAAATAAAAAAAAACAAAAAAATTTTTTTGAAAGCTATTTGACAAACTGTACATTAATATGATAAAGTGAGAAAAGACTTGGGGGGGGGGAGAGCGAAAGAAAAAAAGAGAAAAATATTTTGCAAAGACTTAACACTGCATCGGAAATTCTAAATATATGCTACTTTAAAATTTTTTGTTGTTGAATCGTATGTGCCATAAGTGCGAAGAAAAGGACGTTGTATTATAAAGGTTAAAAGACAAAAAGAGATGGGTTAACAGGAGCGAGTGCAACTGCAGACTGCGAGTTCAGCGAGAGCGTAGAAAAACCTTAACAAACCCTTTTGGGCGACCGTTAAAATCTGAGCCTTTCAGTAAAATTTATTTTGTATAATGTTTTCGTAATTTGTTTTCAACCAGACTAAAAAAACTAAGTAACTATGATTCTTTCACTAATCAATGGAAAATAATAAATGAGCGATTTCTATAATGAATGTTCTCACAGAACATAACATTATCTGATATATATAAAATACTCCCTTCGCTTCGAAGTGATTATCCGATTTATGAATTTGTATCGGATTAAGGAGGTAGAAGTGGCGAAGAATGGTTTTGAATACATTACCTTGTACTTTTATAAAATAAAATTCTGATAGTATGTCAGTTTATTTTCATTCTTTTTATAGAGCTGTAGAAGGAATGCGCAAGAGAGAAACGTGATTCTGTGGGAGCTCTTGAGAAATTTTAAAAACGAAAGACCTAAGCATGGTGTAATTGCGGCTGTCAGTAAAAAACATGATGTGTCAGGTCAAAACTGTTTTTTAGGATATAGGCCCAACAGTTCTGACTTTAATATTTTGGATTTGAGGATTCTTTAATGTCATTACAAGCATTACAACATCAAAATTGCGCCTCCCAACACAGACCAACTTATTCAAGCTGCTTGTACGTCACTTAATGTTTTAAATATCGAAACATTAAAAAATGCTTTTTACTTCCTTGTACGAAGTAAAGGAAGTATTGTAATCGCGATATCTTTCGGGTATCGTAATTCAACGAAAATACCCAATTTGGCCGCTCTCGAATTCATCTGAAAGATATTTTTGCGTGATATCTGTACGTATGGCCAGAATAAAGATTTTTTTTTTCCCAAAACGGATTTTAAAATATATTTAAAATGAATTCAGAATAATTTTTTTTCTTGACGTCTATACATACGTATGTATACATCTTGCATAACTTAAAAACGAATAACGTTTAAATTTAATATATGGGAATGCTATAACATCTAGTTATGCACCTCCCTTTTTCGTTGAAATCGGCAGCACCAAACACACACACATATATTCCTACTCCTTGTACCCGCCTCGGTGAGCTCAGGTTTTTTATTCTTATATGTTGGTAAATTGTGCATTTTTTGCTTTAAAAGGTATTCTTTAAAAGGTATTGAATTATGTTGTACTTATGTTCCAGTTTAAGTTCTTGCGCCTCTAGTTAATCTACATGCAATAGTTATAGAATTATCAATAGTTTAAAAGTTTTAAGTGGCGTTAGACGTAACGAAGCCGCCATTTGTTTACATTTGAAATTCTTAGTAGAATATTAAGTCTGCTGGTGCACCAACTTCACTGTCCTTTTGCCCAGTGGGACCAAAAATTAACTTGCAGTTTTGTGCACCAAAAATTTTGTTTTCCTGCCTGCTGGTCGAATTGCTTGAACTCTAATTTAAATTGTAGAAATTGTTGCGTTTTAGGTTTTTCTGTATTTTACAATTTTTAATGAAGGTTTTTTGAATTTTTATGTATTTTTGCCTTGTCGCGAAGTGATATCCGGATTGACTGAATGAGAAATATATCTTTAATGAAAATCGAGCAAATATGTTTAAATGAAATGCTGCCAAAAATGTGTGTAATTTAATAGGCTGTAGAAGTAAATATGTGTTCAGATATTTTGACTCTGCGGAAGGTCATGGAATACACCATGCAGACTGTTGGGGGATTAATTATTACACACATTTTTTGCTGTCGGACACAATTCATTAATTATTACAGCTGTCGGACATGACAAGTCAGAACTTCGGTTTCAGAATACGCTTTGGAAATTTATTAATTGTGCCAGAGAATCCAATACTGCAGTCTATGAAGGAATGAATAATTAAAAAATAAATAAATAAATAGCATGTACTTTAATATACAAAGAGAGAAATAAATGCTTATTATACTCATATAGTTGTATGTACTTGATAAATTATACTTATTGCTTGGAATTAGTAATGGAGCGGGAAAACACATTGCTTTTTAAAATGGCAGAATCATTTCGATACGGAAGGAGTATATCACATAACGTTCCGTTACACTGTACGTAAAATTTTCAACATATTTTTAAGCATATTTCACGTATTATTAGTTTAAAATATGGGAAAGTTTTCAATCAAATTTCAGGCTTGAAATGATTTATAGACCCAAAGGAAAAAACAGCTCAATTGTATTAATCTTTCTCGAATCATCATTTCATATGACATGCGGCTTTGTTTCAACTACAGTTGTTTCCTCTTGCGTGAGAATCAGGATATTGAGGTCGACTGTATCTGATCTTCCTTCATTTACATTTAATCCTGAATGAATTTTAATACCCTTTTTTTCAGTCGTCGTTAAAAGTTTGGAAGGAAATCACTAATATTTAGTAGAAGTGAGAAAAGAATGGAAAAGTAAAAATGTGGTCAAATAAAATAAAATACTGTTAATTATACAGTTTTATTTATTTGTACTTACTTGCATATTTATGTATACATACTTGATTCTTTGCATATTTCTCCCCCTCCCCGTTTTCTACTAATTTTATCGCTTGAAAATCTGGAGAGGAAAAATACCGGATGTATGCTAAATCTGAAAAGACGCATTTGATTCTTTAAATCCGTCCTATATTAAGAAAAGCAGTGGAATCATCCTACATTAAGACTGTATCCCGCCTCATCTTGCATTCAGAAAAGCAGTGGAATACCAGAAACCAAATGTCTGCGTTGGAGAATTGGATACAGACGATTCGGGTTTTGACAATGAAATTGGTGTAGCATACATGGTTTATTTGTATGGTATAAAAATAACCTATGACGAAATTAGATTTGAATCGTACAAGGCGAATTGGCTGCTATCATATGTGCGCCTAAATGGACCGATAAAAGCCTGACTGCAAAACCGCATATTAATATACAGGGTGGTCGTAAAAAAACTTCCGCACTATATGAACTCCTAACGAAATATGCGTCGTACCAGTGGAAATGAAATTTCAGATATTGTTATTTGAAGGTATGCGCTCGAGATTGTGATGATTTAAAACAACAGAGTCCTCACTGTTATGTATGATTATAAGGAAAAAATTTCAAAATTTTCTAATGACACCGTTTATTTTTTTCTTGCACAAGTTTGATCAACACACTGAAAAAGACGTTGGACCGGTACACGAATGACGAAAATTGCCGGCGTAGAATATTTGCAAAAAATAATACTGTAAAGGACCAACAACACTAGAGAGCCTATAAAGGACCATTAACAACACAATAGAGAGAAAAAACTTCTGTTCGGAATGGCAAGTTTTCAAAATGTCCACCTTCGCAGACGATAATGCATTATATTTCGGAGATTGTTGACAACAATGACGCAGAAATAATCTATACAACTTCACTTTTTATGTCATCTTAGAGTTCTGACAAATCTCGTGGATTTAATGTGTACACCTTAAATTTCAAATAAACCCGGAACTAGAAATCCAGAGTGAGGTCGGAGGATCGCGGTGGCCACGAAACTGCAAAGTTACGAAAGATGACTCAGTCCCCAAAGTGCTGTTGCAGCATTTGTCGAACATATGTGGGGACGTGTAGAGGAGCACCATTTTGCATCCAATACAGTGTCATTAATGACATTTCGCTGCTGCTATTCTAGAATTGTATGATGTGTACATTGATGTATACCGAGCCCTTGTGATGGAGCACGTTTTTATATCTGTAGAAGTGACTTCTTCGGAGGAGTAAGGACCTAGAATGAATGTGCTTGCGATGCTGCACCACGCAGTCACTTAAGCTTCTTGTAAAGGCTCTAGTGCCACATCGTGGGGATTTCCTTCAGCTTAGTGAACGTAATTTTTGGGGTTTACGTTCCCAGTTAAGGAGAAATGCGCCTCATCCGTCACAGAAGGGGCCACTTGGTATCTTCATCATATTTGATGAGGAGTAGTTATGATCGCTTCTTTGCAAATGTTTTACCAGCAATTTTCATTATACGTATGTCATTTCAATGCCATTTATAGTTTTTCAATGCGTTGATCAGTTTACGTGGGGGGGATGAGTGTTGCTATTCGAAAATTTCGAAGTTTTTTCACTGTAACTGTAATCTTGAGAGCTTTGTGTTTTACGTCATCACAATTTCGAGCGCATATCTTCAGGTAACAATATCTGAAGTTTTATTTCAATTCTTTGAGTGGATAGGCCTTTTTGGGTTCGTATATCGGGAAAGCTTTATGATGATCGCCGTGTATGTACAGACTCCCTTTTAACTCGCATTCTTCCGGGCTCATCACGAAAATACATTACTAGGTAAGCAGTTTTTTACGGTAAAATAATCAAGAGCTTTCTGCCTGAACAAATAAACAGCTGTTTCATCGCGATAAGAAATTTTCGTTTTCGAAATTTTTCGAAGATAATATGTTAGTAACATATGTATTTTTTGTTATTAAGCCCTTTTAAAGAACTAATTTATCCGATTTCTATTTGAACAGGAAAAATGAGTTATTGATTTCTTAATTATTCACTTTGTGGTCGACTGTATTACAATTAAAGGGTGGGTCGGCTGGCTTTAAATACAAGCATTTGAATTTTTCATTCCCACAATTCTGTAACTGTTTCTTCTTCATCTGTCTGGAACGACCTCGCACCAAGAAGCATTTCTTTAAAAATTCGTGATGGCCTTTAATAGTATAATAAGTCGTGATGGATTTAATTGAAAGTGGCTTTGATGCCGAGGACAGAACACTGTGTGTGTTCCCATTTTACATATTGAAAAGCCACCGATTATTGCTTCATATGTTTCTGTTGATTTAGATGTGGAATCGAATATAGTTTGACCATGTCAAACGCAACCTTGGCTGGCGTTCTGCCTAAACACTTGGCATAGTCCAGAAGCGGTGTTAATTACGTGCTGCAAGGGTAAGGAGGTCACATCAGAGTTGGCTCTTCTCCGGAAAGAGAGAATTTACTACCGTAGGAGAGAAAGTTCTCGTGTCATGGGGCGATTCTGCGTGAATTGTCTTTCGCGCTTTTATTTCGTATTTGCAGAAATTAACTCGAAGATTCGCACTGATATGCAACGCTGGAAACCAAAAGTGTTGGAATTTTTTTCGTAACATATGAATTTTAGACCTGTCTTCCTTTTGAAATTACATAATCGAATCCAGACTTTGGACAAATTTTATTATATCAGAGTCGGCCTAGCTCAAATTTGTTTTTCCTTAAGTAGCTTTTACTTAAATAAACCAAATTGTTTTATTTCGTTTAATAAAAAGAATTTCAAAACCCACTAATGTAGTCTTCTACTTCTTTGCTTTTAAATAGCTCGAAGTACGCGCACAGCCTATGACACAGAACAATACTATGGGTCGCAAAACTTACATTCAGAAATCTGGAACTTGAGAACGATAGTTGCAAGTCATCCTTGTGTTTTAGTGATAATCATTTGGAGGAACTGTGGAAGATAATCTAAAACGTTCTATCTAGATTTAGTGAAGGAACCTCGAAGTTCGCACACTTATTGCGAACAATTGTTTCCTTTCGATCAGGAAAGTAAAAAAGGTACGGAAAATGGATGCCTCACGCATTAACATACCATTGAGTGCACAAATGTTTTTTAATGTGCTTTTCGTTTCTACGCAGGAAAAAAATGACCTATTTTTGAAAAGGGTAGCATAACAAGTGCGGCATTAAATTGGTCATGTATAGTACGGGGGGGGGATTCAGTCATTGGAGACACATTGGTCCAAATTTTTCCGAAATGTAAATTTCATGGATTATGATTCAATGGCTTAGCGAGGGTTTTTGAGCACCCGGGGACAACTAAAGATTTTGCGCCCCTTTGTGTGTGCCAAGAATGAAAAACGTTTCATTCTAAAATTTCCTAACATCAGTTTGGCAGCCCCTGGATGCTGCACCCAGGTACAAATGTCCGCCCTTGCTCCGTTGCTATGCTTGATGTGGTAATACACGCTGAAGTAATTTAAAAAAAAAAGAATGCATTAAAAAATTAATAATTCATTAAAATAATGGCATTCTTTATTAATTTGATATAAAAGTTTTAATGGCCTTGCATTTTTCTTTTTAAATTACTTTAAATTTGTTTTTTAATTGCTTTTTTGGATTGTTTCATGAATTTGATTTTATAGTCATCCAGGTATAATTGAGAAACATGGTTTTATTGAAAATCTTTCGGCTGTTCCTTGAAAAAAAGGCCAAAGAATTTTCAACTATTTGTTATATTCGTATATTTTATGTTACTTTATTGAGTTGCTTTTGTTTCAATTTTGATGTGTGTTCTTCCTGTTAGCCGACATTTTTTGATTTAATTATTATCGCCTGATTAATTTCTAAGTTTAACTGCGCGAATATAATAATTAATATTAACTTTGAATTTATATATTGAATATTTTATCAACAGGTAAACTTTCATCGTGTAATATTATTTGCAGAAAGATACATTCCCGCCTTACGTCAAGTATACAGTTTTGCGTCACCGTTTAACGCAATTACTGTTGTTGAACTATGAATTGTCGATTTTAAGATAAATACAAACGCGAGTTGCACTCAATTCAGCATTTCATACGCTGTACTGTGACATGAATAATGATATACTAGTTTGAGAAGCTAATTTCGTAGTGGCCCATTGACCTCGAAAACTTCGTCCTCAAGTTTGAGGCCTGCAATTACAACCTTCTCCATCTTCCTCGAGCTCTTTGTCTGCGTTCGTTGCAAATTGAGCTACAAGTCGACTTTGAAATAGTTTTGGTCAAATAACAAATCATACGTATATTGCAGTTTTAGTTGTTAGGAATCAGAAGATTGGTTGTAAGCAAAGGATGAATTGTGGTTCTTTTTTGTGTTGTTCAGCAGATGACATCGTAAATGTGACAAGATGATTTAACTCGTCTTTGTTATTCTTTCCAGTTGCGTATTTATCCTACACTTCTCGCTTGGGAGACTTGTCTCTGAAGTAAATGTTTTCATGTTTCTTGAGATATATTACGGTTAGAATATTTAATCAGACTACCCTTGTATAATTCAGTTCCTCGGCATAGTATGTCATTAATCCGTTCCGGATCCTTAGGCGTAAACTTTCCAATAAGAAATGAGAATAAGGAGGGGGGGGAACTGAAAGGTTTCAGATTTTAAATTATGTCCAAAGGGGCGTTTTTTAACATTTGTGTGTGTTACCTTTATTTATTAAATATCATGTTCTTCGCATTTAACCATAAAATTCAGTTCAAGAGCAATATCGCAAAATAATTTTAAAATGAGCATATCTTTAGAATTTCCGATACGCGCGCTGGAGATAAAAATGTGTTTTTTTTTTTTTTTTTTTTTTTATAAAAATGTTTTTTTTTTTTTTTTTTTCTGTACAATGTTGCCATTGGTCGCTTTGAAATACTTGAATTTGTTAATCAAAAATTCGTTAAAGTTTTACAAAATATGAAATAGATAATGAAACAAATTCCTAATTTGTATTCGCAGGAGGATTACGTTATTCAAAATTGGATGGCTCTAGGTACCGTTGTATTATCACAGTGCGAGAAACATATATACATCTATGCAGATTCTTCATTATTTAATTTCTTTACATATAGTACAAGGCGATAGTATTTCGTGGCAACAATTTAAAAAGTGAAACAACACTTGTAGTGAATCAACGCAAAATTCCAAAACGAAATTAATAGTCCTTCTGGGCAATTTGCTCCTTTGGTCTAACGACAAAATTTTCCAATAAGAAGTGAAAGAAAAATAATTAATTCGTTCTTATAAAAATTCGTATTATTATTATTATAATAACACTGTTTACTGTATTAAATACAGATGAAATGCGGGAACTATGTGCTGTGCGTAAATGAAGCACTGTACATGATACTGTACATAATGTTTTTCCGCTCTCCAGATCAAAAGCAGTTTTCAAATATGCTGTAACGTTTACGATCTTTTGTAATCGATTTCATCACCTTCGCAATGTATAAGGGCGTCTTTGGTTTTTCTTTAAACTTTCTTCTTGTCTTTGGTTAAGAGCGTAGGCACCATCATACTCGGCATACGGTATGCCAGTAGTCAAGTCCAGGACACTCATGCCATCTTCATGCTTTTCAGAATTCTCTTTTCTTGACCTCCATGGTGATCCTAATATTTTGCTTTATTGCTTTAATTTTATCGTTAACTTTCCTAAAACTCAATGCTAATGAATTCCGCCTCTCAAATCCTAAAGTTTTTAGAATTTAGCGGTCGTGTAAAATGCTTGTTAAGCTTTTTTACGCTTTTGCTGAGATCGCAGCCTATTAGCCCTGTTGCACTCACTCCTGCTAATTTTTTTCGCACTTACGCCATATACAACTCAATAGCAAAATTATGAGAATTTTAAAAGCAGGATAGCAACGTCTGTTTAGAATTCCCAATGGAGTGTTAAGTGTCAACATATATTTTTCAGTTCATCCTATCAGTGTTCAGTTTTCTTAGTAAGATGGCTGTACGAAACTATTTTTTAACTTTTTATTATTAACGCTTTGTATGTTTACGTTATCTATTAAGCACCACGTTCTATGCACTTAAGTCACTTAAAATTCAGTTCAGCGGCAAAATCATAAAATATTCAAAAACTGTATATCTTCAGAATTTCCAACAGATAGCCTCGCGCGCTGGAAATCAAAATGGTATATTCCTACTCTATTGCCACATCTCGCTTTCAGATCGTGGAGTTTGTTAAAAAATTCATTAAAGTTTTACAAAATAGGATATAGATATAGATTATAAACTAAATCGTTAATTCCAAATTCGCGGTTCCAGGTGCACATGTTCGGGTGGAGGACTACGTTATTCGAAATTTGTTGTCTGTTTCACAATGCGGGAAACATACATATATTATTCATGTAAATTCTTCATTGTTTAATTTCTTTAAAAATAATGCAGGTTTGTAATATTTGGTGGCGACAATATAAAAAGTGATATGCCAAAAAGTGATAATTTGTAAAGTGATTTGGGCTATGTTTAATTTAGTGATTGGGGCGCATTTATGTATCAGGCATAACTCAAAAACGATGAGCCGTAAAACGCTGAAATTTCGTCTAGCGGTTTACATTACATACATTTAGTTTTGTACCTCTTTTTTTAATTACAAGCGGGAATTTGTGTATTTGCGTGTATATATGTATATATAATTCAGAACACAATCATGCCTAGATTTTTTTCGCGCATTAAGCTGCAGAAAAATTATCAGTAAAGACAAAGTGAAATTTAGAACTAATTTTTCACAAAGACCAAAAATTGAAATCATAAATAATAAATACACGCGCCCACTTCCGTTACCGGGCTTACAAATCGCGGTTTTTATTATCTGGTTTTTATTTCCGCAATTGTTGGCCGTAGTCATGTACTTCCAGTGACAGAATTGTTTTGAATAACAAGAATATTCATGTTTTGGCAATGTCAGATTAAAAGTAATAACAATAGTAATTTTGAACAAATAACTAAATTAATTCCTATACTTGTGTTTGGAAAATTTTTGTGCTTATTGTGAAAAAATAAAAATGCAAGAAGTTTGACTCTCGTATGATAAACATTGACCGGGATATTTAATTTCTTTTGCAGTTTTTGATGCCACTTTTTACTCCCGCGAAGGATCTGTTAAGTTAGAATGGTTCGAATAAAATGTGTATAATTTTATAGGCCATACAAGGAAAATCATGTGATGTCCACATAAGATTTTTTTATCCTGAAGTACTTGGATGATACGGTTAGTTTTGGCTATTTATTATGACAATATTTTTAAGATCCTATCTTGCAAAGAAATTATTAAATGAGGTTGCTGAGGTTTTTGATTTTATGTTATAATCGGCATCCCCATGAAGAACCTGTTGTGCATATCTTTAAATTGTTTTCCGGTCGTGCAGGAGAAATGATGTTGCCAAACGTGTGCAACTATTCCCACTAATGTGACTGAGAGTGATGATATTACGTTGGCCGGAACCTGAAAAAATTATGATTATTTGTTTTGGAAAATCGCATTTTCATTTCAGAGGTTCCCGCTGACTGCGATCATACTGTCATCTGTTGCGGTAGATCTTCAGTAACCTGTAGTTAGAAGGGTATCAAATAATAAAGAAGCCGCTCTTAATGAGAAGCGGTAAAGCTATTCTACTTTCTTAGAAGAGGGCTGTTGAGTCACTCTGCAAATCACTGTTTTCAGCTCTGAGGTTTTCTTTTGGAAGAAAATCTTCCTGATGGAAACATCACGAATTGCGTATGGTCACTTAGAAGAAATACTTATTCGGGTACACTTCAGAAGAATGAATTTTTTTATATGCAATTTTCCTACGTAATACGCATTCATTTTCCTTCGGCTGGCGGCCAAGATTTCTTTCCCTCCGAAATTAAGTGGTATCATACAATTTGGTCATCTTAGGGACCATAAACTGGACCCGAACTCTAAAAAAACTAGTGACGAATAATCACTATGTCTTGTAAGTACCACAGAGTCAGGGAAAGGCTGTAAAGGACCCTTTTCTTATATAAATTTGGAGGCATTAGATTATTTCAAAGCAGGAGGCCTGAAAAATGAGCAATGCCCTCGCCGGGATCGAGCCTCGGATCTCTCAAATACGCGCCGAGTGTATTAACCATTACACCACGAAGGCATACTAAGAAGGCGGAGAAATACCTTATATACTCCCCCTTTAAAAGGGAGACTGGGGATTAGGGAACCTAATTGCCAAATCCTGGTGGTGGAGAATCATCATCCACGACCTGCTTTAGTTCGGGCGCCACTGTAGAGGTATTTTGTTTTTCTCCCCGATGTCAGGAAGCTGAAGAAATGTGCAATGCCGTTGCCGGAACTCAAGCCTCGGACCTCTCAAATACGCGCCGAGTATACTAACCATTACACCACGAAGGCATGCTAAGAAGGCGGGAGAAATGCCTTGTAAAATAAAGTTGAACAGACGACATTAACTCATGCTTACAGAAGCCAACAGTTTTGGCTTAAATCAAAGACAATGGATGAACTTAAAGTTAATGAAAATAAGTTAGCCTAACGGCTTCAGATTTGGAATAACGAGCAAGCTGGCTCCGACCTAAGGTCGGCGTAAGAAACCTAATGATAAAAATAACTCAACGCCGCTGAATGCTAATCACTAGAGAATCGAATTCAGCAACGTGGACTGAACAGAAACACGCTGTGATTCTACCCTCTGAAACCTTCCTTTCAATAGTCTTCTTTCTACCTCATTTGAATATCGCGCAAACTAGGAATTTACATTCTGGCAGGAAAATGGAAATGAGATCGATAGAACAGAAAATTGTTATAAAATAACTAGTTAGAAACTTAAACGAGATCTTATAGTATCATAAAAAAACTCTAGTCATATAAACTAAGAATGTAAGTCCTTTTTTAGTTAATAAGGATTTATCACATTGCTTTGGTAGTGTAACTTGTAGCACTAAAGTGACTCTACAGTGGTATCAGAACTAAAATGAAATGCGTTATAATTCGTTATCACCGGATTTGGTAGAGTGTGGATCTCATCTTCTCCTCAATCGCCCACAGACAGAGAAAAATATAAAAATATATCTTATTCTTCCGCTTGCTGTAGTGTTGTGGCTTGAATCCTGGCAACGCCGTAATTGATTTTTCATGCTTCCTGGTTGGAAAAATTTAATTATGTCTATAAGTTGGGCTTAAATTATTTAAATGGTTATGCACGTATGTTAATGATTACTTATTATTCATTTAAAATTATGGGATGACATAAATGCCATCAGAAAGCTGTAATTACATTAATCCTTTTTAAGTTGCGTTGTAAATGTAAATGATAATGCACATACATTATTGAATTTTTATTTTTTGTTAGAAATGAGGATCGCATCCATCTCATTGAAAAGCTCTAATCAAGTAAATCCTTTTACCAGTTACGTATTTAATTTAATATAATGTACTATAATATACACTAATTTATACTGTACTTTAATATAATTTACATATTTAGTTTAATATAAATTTTAATAATTTACTACTTTATTGAATTTTTATTAATTGTCGGAAATGGGGGGAATCGGACATTTAACATGCGAAAATAGACTTGCTTCATTAAATCGCCTATCTTAAATTCGTTTATGTAGAGGCTGTTCGCATATTTTATAGACGATTTTGCTTTGCTATTAAACAAGTCATCTCTTTGGAAATTTTTTTTTTAACTGCAACTATATTTTTGAAAGTATAAATTATCGTCTACTACTTGACAGTTTTACTTCCATGCAAAATGGCGCTTTTAAAGAAGCAGGTGGAGAGGCTATGTTTGTGCTCTTTCCGAAGAAAATTATTCGTATTTAGTTACTAAAAAACGTTGTGAAAGCTGTGGTTTTTCCAGCTATGATAGCTTCTTGTAATATTGTCAATAAGATTGGGGGGGGGGAATCAAAGTCTAGCTTCAAGTGGAAGAATTATTACAAATACATATCCAAGGGACAAAACGAAATGTTTCGAATGTTGGAAAGGTAAGATCGTTAATGTTAAAATTCTCCAAGTCAAAAGATAATTGCAAAATGATTAAAATGCTCAGCTTCAGTTGTAAACAAAGTGAATAATGCTGATTTGAATCTTGAAAAGTACATCATATTTTTCTATGACATATCGCCCACCGCAGAACGCGATGTAAATTCTTTATGAGAAATATTTAGCCGAACAAAAATCGAAAAATGTCACAATAAATCAATCTTGGGGACCAAAAAAATTTGAAAAACATAGTTCAAAGAGTTTAAAGAAAATTTTTAAAAGAGATTTATAATTATAGCTGGTTTTACGTATAATAACAAAAGTAAAGGAGAGTAGAGAAGAATGTTAAGATCAACTTCACATATTATCAAGATGAATATACTTTCTCTTTTAAACAGAGTGCCATCAATTAGTAGTACACTTTCGTCAAGACAAAGCAAGCAGCCCACATGTCAAAATCCACTGTTAAAGTTGGTCTCCAAAGGTGTGGGAAGGGGGAGTGAAAGCGCACGAAATGATATCACATATTTTTTCATGTGGTATTATTAAAAAAAAATGAGGTTTCTGTATTAAGTATCATTGCCAATTACATTAATGCTGTATCTAAACAGTGTCTGAATATAAAGTTTAAAGGGGAAACGTCGTTGTGATACGTGCTTCACAGTCACATATCGAAACGCAGTGAACACTGCGTTTTCGATATGGCATGACTGAATGGAAAGGCTTTAATGGAGACCTCGTCTAAACTACTCAATAACAGAATGATATTGAGGGAGGGAGGAACACAACTCATCTGGGAAAGCCTACATGGTATATAACCTTTGTATTTACATTATTTTGATCGCTAAGAAAGTTGTTACAAAATATACTATTGGAAACTCATAATATTTAAAAAAGTAAATCCTAAACAGTTGCGGTAAGGGAAGGGATCAAACCAAATCCTTTGTAATAAAATTTTCGCATAGAAATAAATATTATTTATTTTATTATAAATTTATTGCTATTATTAAAAGTACGGATATTACGAATTTTTGTGTGTATGTAAATAATTTTAAGTGAAGTTGTGTTTAAAACTGTAGTATTTTTTGTATACTGTAGCATGGAAAATCTAAAGAGGCGAAGCTATGCCGTAAAAATAAAAATAGAGGGGCAAGTCTATTTAACTCTCATTTTTTGTCGCCAAATTTTGCGACTATTTGGCAAAATTTAGGTCCGATCCCTGTATAATGTAATGAACATTACATTGTACTATATTATACAGGGATATAATATATACATTATACAGGGATTGCAATTGAATAACTGTCATTGATCCTGTACGTAACTGTAACCGTATCTGGCCCTTATATGCTTTCCAGTAATTTCGAGAAGTGGAAGGGACTGAAGATCTCTTTGCGGCCGGGGAAAACTATGTAAGACCGGGAAGGATTCTCAGTTTCTGTCTCCCGCCAGTTTCTTCTCTTCTGGAGAAACTGTCT
>KK112443.1:157840-175954 GCA_000611955.2 Stegodyphus mimosarum | reverse complement strand
GACACTAGACAGAACTGGTGACAGCAGGGAATTTATTTCCCTGTGTAATCTATTACGAAACAGTACGCATGCTTCAATATAAATATATTCAAATTGTGTGTCTAACACTTTGGTGGCATTTCGTTTAAACTCGATTTCAGTTACAAGTGATGTTTTGCTGCTAGTTGAAATTAGCAAAATAGCAAAAATGTTCATAAATTAGCAAAAATGTTCATAGTGTGTATCTGAATTGTAAAAGAGAAATAATTACTAAATGAAAAGATTATTTTAAACAGAAGTCGTCTGAAATTTGCTTATCTTAGTAGCTTCTGATTTTAATCAAAAGTCTGAAAGAAGAATTCTGGTACTACAGGAAAATACCTATGCAGTACACTGATATTCCCTGAATTGAGGGATATATTTCCTGTTAATCGATTTTCTACGAAATTTTTATTGCTTCATATTGGCAGTAAATTTTCATTATTTCCAAAAATTTTTCGTACTTTAAAATTAAAATAAATGCCTATGAAGTTGAATTTTATTTTCTTTGACTCATACGAAATAATAATTTTACGTCATATTCTCGCCTACTTCTGGAATTCAGAATTTTGCGTGCTTATCAGTCCTTTTCATCTGATCAACATTTATGGCTCCACCCTTACAAAACTGATCGTCACCCAGGAGATATTTCTTGAAGTAAATCTTCAATGCATTCTCGTGCTAGAAAAATTTTCTGTTATAACTTCATTCAGCTTAAATATAAATAAGTTTAGTGGGAAACATCTGCCTTTAAACGTGCATTTTTCATTTCCTGTGGCTTTAGAAAGACCTGGTATATTTTACGAAAAGTTTTTCATTTTAAGATTTTGACTGGAGTATTGTTCAGTAACAGAATATTTTCCGAAAATTATAGTGTATATGATTGCGTTAAAAAAGAGGTTTTTCTGAAAAAGTGGTTATGCATTTATTTATACACGGCAAAATTTTTTACTGAATCTTGTTAAAGAAAAGACATTTTGGGGCATTTGAAAACGAAGATGTTACGAGAACACTTGAGATAATGAAATGAAAGAAACTCGTTTATGCATTACTTCTGATACAATAAAATGTTATGATTCAAGTATCATTAAAAATTAGAATTAAGTAAAAAGGCAGTATGAGACTTTCCATTAAGTAACATACATTTCTATGCTTGATTCTTCTAACTACTTAACGAAGAAAGCTTAATTAGGAACTCAGTAAAAGCGCTGTACATAAATAAATTTTCGTATTGAATTTATGCATAGGTAAAATGGGATATTTTTCAATAAATAAAGAGGCTTTTCGCACATTTTTTAGACGATTCTGCTTTCCTGTTTAAAAAAAAAAACTGTTTGGAAATTTTTTTTTTCAATTGCAGCTATATTTTTTAAAATACAAATAATCGTCTGCTACTTGACAGTTTTGTTTTCATGGAAAATGGCGCTTTGGAAGAAACAATGGATGGAAGGTCATGTTTGTACTGTTTTCGAAGAAAATTATTTGTATCTAGTTATTAAAAAATTCTTTGAAAGCCATGGATTATTTATATCTAAAGCTACATAGATAATATTGTCAACGGGGCGGGGGAGTCAAAGTTTGGATTCAAGTGGAAAAAATATTCCAAATACATATCCAAGGAAAAAAACAGAATGTTTCTAATGTTGCAGAGGTAAGATCTTTAATGCTAAAAAGAAATTCCCAAAGTGAAAGGACAGCTGCAAAATCATTAAAATAATGTTCAGTGTCAACTGTAAACAAAGTAGTTAATGCTGATTTGAACCTTAAAAAGTCAAAAAAAGAGTGCATCGTCTTTCTACACGACATATAGCCGAATGCAAGACGCCTCGCAGAATGCTTTATGTGAAACAAACATATATCCGGACAAAAATGGAAAACTTTTATCACAAAAGATGAATCTTGGATGTATTTGAATGACTGCAACAAAAAGAGATCCATTTATTATCAACGAGGGGGAGGAAAAAATTCTTAAAACATGGTTCACAGACTCTAAAGAAAGTTTTTCAAAACGATTTATGATTGTTTCTGGTTTTTCATAGAAAGACAAGTCAAAGAGAGTGGTGAAGAATGTTAAGATCACCTCTATCAGGAACGTATTTTATACCCAATTTTCACACATGAAACTTTACATTTAGGAGGCCCACCAGCGGCCGAGCGGTAAAGACGCTGAACACTGGTAGTTCGGTCCGAGGTTCGAATCCCGCGAACGGGCTGGCTGCATGGGCATTTTCGTGGTTTTCCCCATGTGTAACGTTTATACGAGCCAGTTTCTCTTAGAAAGTCCTCCACGAAGGCATCCCTCCCTTTAGGCAGATAGCCCTCGTGTGCTTTGCCATATTTGAATAACCTAACCTAACCTAACCTTTACACTTAGTACCATCAGTCAGGATTACTGCATCAAGACAGAGCAAACAACAAGAGGTCGATATCCATTGTTAATTCCCGGTTAAAAAAAAAAAAAAGAATAAGAAATTGATATCATGGCCATACCATTCACTCATATCTCTACTAAATCTCCTCATGAATCAATCAACCATGGATTTTTGCGCTTTTGTACTTTTTAAGGGATTGTTCAAATGTCGATTTACAACCCTCTTAGACTTTGGAAAGCTGTTTAAGAGGAATGGGATAAAATACTTCTTCAATACTACAAAAGGCTTTATTTATTGTTTTGAAAATTACAGTAAAAAAGATACTGAAGAATAATGGTTATCACAGAGACTATTTGAGGCACAAAAATTTTAGGTAAAATATTTCTGTAAATACAATGAAAATCGTCTAAAAAAGTGTGCGAACAGCCTTTGATTGTATTTTTTGGTCACGCAACTAGTTAACTCTCGATTAATCGAGGGTGGATAATCGATGAATTATTTAGTCAACTCTCGATTCTCCGAGTGCAGATTAACCAGGTTGTGGATTAACTGCGCCCTGCCTTAAAAATGCGTTAAGTTTGTTTAATATACAATAATTGAAAAAGTACTATCCCAAACTATCAGTGCAAAACAAAATTGTCTACGTAAAAGAAGGAAGGTAATATACTTGCAAAAACAGTAGTGATAGAGATGATGTCATAGAACTTAAAAGTGGTTTTTACACACTGCATCTAGTTGTAAATTTATTTAAATATTGTACAATAAAAAATAAAAATTTATAACTGATTTTTTTTAACTGCAGTTTGAACGTAATGAAGTAGAACAAATTCTAAAGTAAATATTGTTCTTTAATATGATTTATAACGTCGTTCTTTTATTCCGAATCATGTTTTCTTCTGTTATTTACAACCTTTTTTTTTATTTCAATTTATGGAACGTCTGAATGATTTAATGTTCTAATGTTTTCCAGATTAAACTGCTGGAAAATACAAGTAAATTGTTTGTTAGTAATATTTTTCTATTATATGATAATATGGATTATTATTCCTTTTCCTGTAATTTTTCAATTTCTATCAAATTAATGGTGATTTTAATTTAATCCGTGGATGTCATCCTCTGCCCAGGTTAATCGGAAGTTGACTGTGTTACCAAGTGGAGACATTTTTTAGTTCAGAAGAGCATAGTGGGAGTAATGAGGAGTGTACTGACATCAGTTTCATATGTTTGATTGATAGCTTTTATCCCTGTTATAAATAAAATGCTTATTAAGCTTTTCTGGAAATAATTCTTATGCTTCAAAAGCAATTTCAAGTTCATCGATGGTAATTAGGTAAAAAACATTAAAGGGATTCATATGATTGCTGGGATTTATAACCAGAAGAGTACACGTTTGATGAATAGTTCTGTAACAGAAAGGGATTATTGACCAAAAGAGACGCGATGAAACTTCTACTTAATCTAGCAAGGGAAGAAGCGCCAATATAATGAACTTATCACATTTAGTGAGACTTTACAAGAAATTATTCAAAGAAATGCGTTTCTCTAAGCACTAGTTTGAGGTTTCTAGCCGAAACATTTGCGCTGAGCGATCTGTTTCGTGTACGTATCCGCAACATTTTACGAACTTGGGGAAAATGCTTCTCCTGCATTTCTGTCTGGCATAGGAAAGTAAAACTTGTGGGAGTGTTTCTATGCTCATCTAATTAAAAATTACTTTAAATGTAATACAGGGCGATAATTTTTGGTGGCAACAATTTGAAAGTTGATACGTCCGTTTATAGTGATTAGACGCAAAACGCCGTTTCGAGACTATCATAGCCTGAGTTAACGCCTTTTGGAGGAGGAACTCATTGAAAACAAATACACTAAAACAAAGGTGTTTAAGTCTAATTTTAAATTTTACATTTGCATGCTCTCTTTCATTGAATGAGGGAAGCCCTCCAGGTATTCAGTTAAATAATTTCTCGAAATGATGTGAATTGTTCATAAATGAACTATTTCGTTAAAGATTTTATGAACCAATTAAAAATTCTATAAAAATGCTTATTTTTTTTATTGTATTTATATTTAGTTAAATTCCATTTCTGTTTTTAAGAATATTTTTTCTCGTTGTTTAATGTTATAAAAATAGCCGTGACCAAACGTGATCACGTTGTAGGGTTTCGCACGATCTGTTTATGTAATTAGCTATTTAGTTTTATTAGATCTGTTTTATTATAAGTAAATTAGTACTACAGCCCTAACAAACTTAAAGCGAATTATCGCTATGTGTGAAACAACAACAAAGCCGTGAGAAGGTTAAAATAGCCCTTTTTATTTAAACAGAATTTAGAACAGAAAGGCATTCTCTTGTGTTGCGGTATAAGTCACAACCTGTGTTGATATAACTAAGTAGAAAAGTCAAATTTAAATTAAACGTGGAACTCTAATGAAAGACTGCACTATTTATTGCTATATTAGAATTTGGCTCACAACTCTACCAGAGCGTCAGAATTTTAAGTGTCGGCAGCGATAGAACGCAAGGCCGAAAAATTACAACTATCAGAGCTGGCACGAAACTAACAAATAGCGTGTTTGCGATGCCAGAAACGCGCTCTGTCTTAAAATTAAAAAACCTCAATTTAAATACTGGCTACTCACTTTCATTCTGGTAGGGAATGCAGAAAGGAGAAGTTATAGTAAATGCTGAAATTGAATGGTTAATTGACATAAAATTACGTACAACATTAAGCGGTGTGTACTGTAACAGCTCGTATGTTTTTAAGTAAACGCGTGAACGGAAGTCAATTTTCTATTAGCCGTTTTCTTCTTTTGACCTGTTTAAATTAAATAATAAAATTTCACTTCTTTTTGTATGTTAAAGGTTGAACGACCATTTTTAGTGATTGAAATAGTGTATCACTTTAATGTGGGATCAATGAAATATTTGTAACTTTTGCTAAAATTGCAGCAAAATTTTTATATTTATACAAGGAACATCAAAAGGTTCAACGTCAGTGGTAATCACGCGTATTAATTCTCTGCTGGCAAGTTCCGTCACATTGCCACGATCGTATATCAAAAGTTTTTTGGCGAGTAAATGTTGGAAGTTGCGTAGCAAAGATTTATAGTTTATGCTTCGCTTATTCCTTTCCTACCTGTACTTTTATATCTGTTCTGTGGCCTGTTTCCTCTCTTCCTTTTCGTGGGATCTCATTTTGTGAACATCGAAAAGAAAATGATCCTAAAGTTTTGCTTCGCGTGATACGAGCGAATAATTGTAGCATCTTATACTACCAGTTCGGTCATATATATATATATATAATAAAAGCAAAATTCAGAGAAGTACTTATGTAGAAATACTGGGACGTTGAAACGCAGGCATACCGATTGCGAAGCACGTAGATTCATATTGAAGAGGAAGGATTCTGATCGCGTAAAATCTTATAATGTTGAATTCCTAATGACAAAGAAACGTATCAGTAGTGGTGGATTAAATTCCATTTTTATTTAAAGTGACATTTGTGGCCACAGTGTTTTTAATTTTACTTATGTAAAACTTAAAATCTAATTATCTTTCTTTACCATTTTGTGCTGTTGTAAACTCTAGAGAGCTGGCTCTAGCCCTTTGTTTAATATATGTCTAATTTGCGAGCCCCTTGTTTTTATTCCAAGTAAAAAAAAAAAAAAAAACTTGTCTTATCAGAAGATACTTGCCAGATACATGTCTTTCAAGGAACATACTGCAGTTTGGCAAAATTTAAATTTTATATGAAATGATGAAATAAAAATGAATTAGCTCTGTTTTTTCTTTAAGATGGCTTTTAACGGGAAAATTGCATAACGACGGACTTTAAGAGTGTAAAGAATGCTGAAGTTAATGTAGAGATAATAGAGCCGGCGAATATTTCTACAAAATGGTCGTCTTGATTGAACAAGATTTTTGAGATTTAAAGACAGTCTCCTTAAATTGAAAACCTCTAGGGGAATTTATCTCTGAACTTTATATAAAATTTTTTTGGAAAAATAATCGGTGGGCTTTAAAACCTTCAACTGAGCTCGAGGTAAGAAACTATAATGTGTGGCAGTTTCTGACATGTTGTTGTTGCTCATGCTCACTTGTCTGACAGCCCAAGCCCACGCGATTCTCGTGTAAGGAGCGCCAGCTTGCGCCTGTCGTTGGCAATAGTATTGAGCACCTAACATGTGACAGTACGATTTGGCTCAGTTCCGCCTCCAATTTTGATGGAGAGCATCCCGAGGGGGGACGGGTCCGAGGGTCTCCCACGCCTCCAAACTACATGAGAGGACTTTCGGCTCGCCGCATATTTAAAGTACCGCCATGCCGCACCGACACTATACATTTACAAACATCCGTGCCTTCTTCGGGATTCGAACCCGAGCCCTTGGACAGGGCAGTTAGCGACGCTAACCACTATACCGGTTGGGCGGCAGTTCCTGACATAAATTGTACCGCATAATTAAATTTACTCTCTTTTTTAATTTCTGTAATATTTTGTGACTTTTTAAAAAATTTAAAAGATTATTTTATTTACGTATTTTTAATATTATTTTGTTCTTGCAAAATTATTTGTATTTTCTATCCTTGTAAGAAGCAAAACATTCACTTAGAATTTGATATTTTGTTTTTATAAGATAAAGTAACTAGCTTTTTATTTAAATTTTCATATCTCATCACCCATTTCATGTATTTCCTTCACTTTCCATCAGTTTATGAATTATTTATCTTCAAGTTGCCTTATTCTAATTTTTAACCCAAAAGGGGCGTTAGCTCAAATGGTCTATTTAGTGTCGAAACGGGATTTTTGCGTTGAATCACTACAAACGGCGTATCACTTTTCAAAACTGTTGCCACCAAATGTTATCACCTTTATTATTTTTAAAGAAATTAAATAATGCAAAATCTGCATGAATGTATGATTGTTTTTGGAAGTGTGAAAAAATGACGGTGTCTACCGCAATTAAATTTTGAATAACGTAGTCGTCTACCCGAACACCTATGCACCTGGAAGCCTTTATTTTGAATTTCGAATTTGTTTTTATTAACTATTTCATATTTTGTAAAACTTTAATGAATTTTTGATTAACAAACTAAAAGATTTGAAAAAGAGTAATGGCAATACTATACGGAATAAAACTTGTTTTTATCTTTAATGCTGTTTTTTAAATATCTGGTGTCTTTGCTGTTAAATTTTGTTGAATTGAATTTTATGTGGCGTAAGCTCGAAAATCGTGATATTTAATAAATAAAGTTAACACGCAAAACGTTAATAATAAAACTGCCAAACACGTTTTTGCTAGCCCTCTTATTAAAAGAACTGAACCCTAATATGATAAACCCTAATATGATAAGTGTGAAACAATTAAAAAATGTACGCCAACACTTAACACTGCATCGGAAATTCTAAATTTTGTTGAATTAAATAAAAATTTCTTGATTCTGTTGTTGAATTGTATATGGCGTAAGTATAAAGAAAACGATGCTAATAGGGAAGCTAAAAAACAAATGGAGGAGTGAGTGCAATGAAAAAGAAGACACATAATGATCGTACATTTCGGAACAAACATGTTTCGAAATTTACTGTTCCTGTTTATATAAATATGAATCATAAAGGATATAAGGGATAATATAAGGGATTTTTAGTACTTATTGAAAATAAAATATTTACTTGACCACATAAGCATTATTTTATTACAAAGAAATAAATATTAAAAATTATCAATGAGACAAAGAAAAAATCTGAAATCTTTCAGTTTATTAATTTAAAAAAAAAAAAAAATAATTAAAAAAAAAAAAAAAAAAAAAAGCTGTAAGCTGTTCTGGCATTAGATTCAGTTACATTTGAAAAACCTTTATCGATAACGGCTACCTATATTTTATCTAAAAAGCTGCTTTGAAATTAAAATGAATGATTTCCTCTCTAGATGAAAGTAATTCCACATGTTCGTGGAGAAATCATTCTCTATTTGGAAGATTCCGTTTCTAACTTTTGAGCACGTTTCTGAAGTACATTCTTGCTGAATTTTTATTCTCTTAAACGAGGGAGGATTTGAAACTTTTTCAAACTAATCTAGGGGTTCATTGATTTCATCCTCCAGTTACGTAGTAGTGGTAATTTATGTTAGAAGTCACGGATTACCAATTTTTCTTCAAGGCAGATAAATGTATGTAACTAAAATGGCTTTTAGTGCGGTTTTTGTTCAAAGGATCTTAGCGGAAGTAACCATTGTGCAACGGACAAGTTCTGCTGCGTTAAGCGATCGTTGTGTAAGTGTGCGGGTCACCAACAGGTGAGTGCGGTATACTTTCTGTTAAAGGATTGTAATTATGCCAGAGAAAGTGACTCATCTTGAGGTATTATCTTAATTTCTTCTTTCTTTGTCTTTTTTTTTTAAACTGATTTTTTTTTCTTTCTTTTTTTTAAGCAATCTACAATGAAATAAAGATTATGTAGTCAAGTGAATATTTTATTTTCAATAAGTGCTAAAAATCTTCTATATTAATATTATTAATATAAATATGAAATTTATGATTCATATGTATACAGACAGAAATAGTAAATTTCGAAACATGTTCGTTCCGAAATGTACAATCAATTATGTGTCTTCTTTTTTCAAATATACATTTTCCAAATTTTTGTAAAATTGCGGCGGCCATTTTCTTCCTTCTACTTTTTCGCATATCATTTTTGATGACAGTGTTTTTTCTTTAATCATTTTACGTAAGAGAAAGCTCAAAAATTAAAATTTTATTTTAATTTAAACTTTAAAAGGAAAACAAGTAATATGCATGTGATCTCTCTAATAGAAGTATAATAGTAAACTGTTAAATTTTTGCTACAGTTATATATATATTACTTACTTTTACAAAGCAAAGTAAGCTTGTGATTGCGAAAAATTTCTGATGTCATATTTCAGCGAAAATATCCATTTTGATTGCTGTGTAGATGCTTTTTTTTCCATGACATCTGTACGGACAGAATAAAGGACTATTTTTTTCAAAACGGATTGTTTGTATTTAGAAGGTGTTTTTTTTGGGGGGGCGGGACATCTGTACCTGCTCGGTGAGCTCAGTTTTTTTATTATTATGTGTTGGTAAATTGGGATTTTTAGCTTCCAAAAGTGATTGAATTATGTTGTTCTTACATGCCGGTTAAGGTTTTTATGCCTTTAATTAATTTGTATGCAATAGTTGTAGAATTATCAACAGTTTAAAAAGTGGCGCTAATGGTCTAAGTGGCTAAAGAGGCTGCCATTTATTTGAATTTGAACTCTTAGTACTCTTAGGTCAGTGAATTAAGTTGGTGCACCAACTTCGGTGTCTTTTTGCCCAGTAGGACCAAAAGTTAACTTTCAGTTTTGTGTACGGAAAATTTCGTTTCCCTGCTCTAATTTTGCGTAGAAACTTTTATTTTAATTGTAAGAATTTTTAACTGTTTTCAATTGCATTTGATGTTTTAGGTTTCTGTGTCTTTTACAATTTTTACTGAAGATATTTTGAGTTTTTATGTATTTTTGTTTGCCGCAAATTGAGAACTGAATTCATTGAATGAGAATGAAATTGGAGGAATTGAGTTTAAGTGCAGCAAAAAATGTGTATAATTTAATAAGCCGTACAACGAAGTCATTTGGTATCCAAATTGGTATTTTTTGTACCTTAATAAAGCCTTCGATGTTCTCGTTTGTGGTATATTTATTCTCTTTCAGATTATTCTTTTTATCATTGCGAATTTTAATTAATACAAGCCATCAATAAACAGATACTTGAGTGCTATCTGTCCGACACAAATTTGAGAGTGAAGTACTCTTGCATGCAAATGCACTGAGATGATTTGCTTACATTGTATAATGTGTATTCATTCCTGAGAAATGAACCAATGGACTAAGTTGATTAAAAATAATAATAATAATAATCAGATGTCGGCGCCTTATAACTTTCTTGAACGGTCTATTAAATTTTATGCATTTTTTGCTGCACTTCATTTAAGTTTATTTCCTCCAAATATTCTAATTTAATTAACCGACCTCTCAAGGGAAGTTTAAAATGAAATAAAAAATTTCCAATTTTGAAATTAAATAGTCCAATCACTTTTTGTCGTACGGAGTCAAATTTCTTGTATTTTTTGTGGTTTCGTAACGAATATAAAACTTTCTCAGATATAAGTGGAGAAACCGAAAGACAGCGTTAAAATTTACATTTCGTTATTTGTCCATAATAATAATAATTATTATTTTTTTAAATTGACACCGCCAAAACATGAATATTTTTGCCGTTAGAAACAGTTCTGCAATTGGAAGTATATGAGTATGACGAACAATTGCGAAAATAAACGCTGGGTTAGGACTTTTTTAAGCCCGATAAAGGGGTGGGTGTATTGTATGTACGTTTGGTACGATGTTATAGCAGTCAATTGTACAAAATTTCTACGTACTGTGGCTAATCCTTTTTAAGTTATGTGAGATACATGCCTATATAGGTACGTAGAGACGTTACTAAAAAAAAAATCCATTTTACAATCCGTTTTGGAATAGAGTCCGTTATTCTGTTCGTACGTACAGATGTCAGGCAAAAAAATAGTTAAAATATATTCGGGAACGGTCAGAAAGGACATTTCCTTTGAAATATGATAACCGAAATTTTTCACGATTACAGTACTTCGTTTACCTCGCGTAAGGAAGTAGAAAGTGATTCAAGTTCAGTGTTATGTTTCTCTAGCATTTCGATTAAGCGGTTTTGAAGATTTCCTACCAATTTTTAATTACGATAAAAATTTAGACATTATATTTCATAATGGAATATTAAATTTCGATAAAACAATGTTGAATAGAGTAACGCTATTATACAAATCGATAATCACGATCTCTAATAAAACGACCTTCTCCACAGAAGATCAGAATCTTCTGTACTTTAGGGTGGTCATCCTAGAAAGGAGTTCGTTCACACATTGTATTTATCGTTATTTAAATGCAGTTTTCCTGCAGTACCGAAGTGTTATGGTAAGAGCGGTAAACAGAAAGTAAATAAGTAAAATAATCAATAAAACAATAAATATCAAAATTTGGTAAAATATGAGGAAAAATAGCATTGTTCATTAAACTATTCCAGGAATTTAATGAAATAATAAAATATCAAAGGGAGTTTGTTATTAATAATAAGATATAATATGGAAGATAAAAGAATGATACATATTTTGGACATTATTTATTCTTCGTGGTCAGGTAAAATTGCACCTTTATTTAGGCCATTTTTATTTTAAAATAAAATGTTGCGCTGATGACAACATTTTCTATTAGTATTGCCATTCAGTTATAAAGCAGTGTAAAGCAGCCATTCAGTTACAAAGCTCATATTGCTTGAATACTTAAGGACTGCAAATGTATGTAAAATCAGGCAAAGCAACAGCCTTGTGTTTGGAATAGATTTTAGTCCAGACTATCGATTTCGAAGGCAAACAAGTAAAGGTTTCCCCTCACCAAGAGCAAAGAAATCTTTGAAGTCGATTCAGAGCAGCGAGAAGCGATTCATTTCTTTTTTTCCTGATGAAGAGGGACCTGTACATGCGTATCCTCGAAATCGTTAAGCGTCTAAATCAGTGTTTCTCAACACTGTTTTGTGCTATGCCCCACCTAAGCCGTTCTAAAATTCTTATGCCCCCTAACATATGCATAATTTTTTTTCTAAAGAAACTTGAATGATAGGTTTTAGGAAGAAATCACTAGGAAATTATTGTGCAGACCCAGTAGGTAATTTTTCGAAACATGTAATGGAGAACTGATATTCAAATACAAAATAATTTGAATGAAAGATTTGTCTGTATTTTATTAGTGATTATTTATTATTTAAATTTTGTGAAATCCTTGTTGCAAGGAGATTCTAATTTAGTTAGGCAGGTTCTAATTTAGTTAATTTAATTTCAAATCTACCATGTTTGTTATATCATGCCGATTTCTTTCTTTTTAGCAGCAAATCATTTTTGGCACTAAATACGCATTCAGCTAAATATGAAGATGCAAACGGTAACAATAATTCTCTTGCACATTTAGTTTCATTTGGATATTTGATTTCGGTTTCCTCACAAAGCCATGCTGTCACTTCTTTTATGCTAAATAGAGTTTTAGTTGACTCATCATTTTGAATTTCTGCGAGTTCTTAATACTGCGTATTTGAAATATCAGACAAATCCACTAACACTGGTTGCATCATCCAAGTTGTGAAATCAGTTTTTTTCAAATCGGAAAATGTTTCTTCTAAATCAGTCAATAAAATTTTCAGATGATTGAGAATAACATGTATAGCAGTATCAGCCGCTTCACATTTTTGAGCCAATGAAACTTTTCACAGTTTTTGCTATAAATGTATGTATGTCTGACATAATTCAATAAAGAAAATATAACCAAATACCTTCGCTTTTGCGTCAACAAGAGTTCATATGTTCCTTGAAGTTGTTTATTTAATATAGTTAGTTTTTCAAAGATATCGACTAAATATCTCACAAATGCCTTACGATCGACCGTTAACAGATTTTTCATGTCAGGTTCGTTGCTTAAAAATTCACTTAGAGTATCAAAGAGTTTCATAAATCTTTTCAAGCAGTTTCCTTTCGAGAGCCATCTTACTTCAGTGTGAAATCTCACGTGGTCTTCATTTTGCTATCCAAGGATTAATTATTACGGAGTGCCTAGGGTAAAGAACCCTCTACCTCCACATCATAGTTAATAAAAGGGAGCAGAAATAGGAAAAAATACATGAAAGACTTAAAGGAAAAATAAAAAGGAAGTCAACATGACTTGAGAAAAATTACAGAGACAAAAAGAACTTGTAAAAATATTATAAGTTTGGAAAAATTAAGCAGCGATTAGCGAGATTCGATCTCGGGACCTTTCGGTCTCGAGTCTAACGCGCTAACCACTGAGCTAGGGAGAATACAGAATTTTTTCGGTATTTTAAGATTTTTAATAATTTTTTTTTGGGGGGGGGAGTATTTTATAATTTTTTAACATGAATACAACACCAAAGATAAAGCAGATAGGAAAGATTTTACGATTAATAGGCTCCTTGGTCACATGGATTATAATATAGTTATATGCTAGTAGTGTAATGACTACTTACCGGTGAATAGCAATTTGGCAGATTAAATCTGCGGTAAATGATCATTTTGCTTACTCACAAAATAACTTGGAAGAGGCGTTTGCATTTGGTACTAGCTTTAATTGCATTGTTACACTTTATAACTAAATTTAGAACTTCATTTAAAGCAGGCAAATATTTTCAGCTACCAGGTTTTCCCTGTAAATAACACAATGCACAAGAATCATTTCTGAATTCTCATCATTCATCAATTTTAAGCGATCATTTTTCTTCCCCATCTTATTAGGAGCACCATCTGCGGCACAAGATGTTGTATTGTTCATTGGTATATTATTGACGTCTAAGTATTTTTCAGCTTACTCTGTCTATATATACTATATATATCTTTGCAGATAGTGATGCTTTCTAATAATTTACAGAAAATTTCTTCAGAAAACTCACCTTTATCAATATACATATCTTACTTACTACATATCTTAAAGTTAATATAAGTATGGATTCACTGTCTCTTAACGTTGATTATCCATTTGCACCCAGAATGTTCTTGTTTTCAGTTTCTCAACAAGGTGCAGTAAAGTATCCTTACTCATTTCATCTATTCTTCTGCTAACAGTATCGTTACTTAGTGGCATAGCATTCATGTATTTGTCATCTTTTTCCAGAACACTTTTAAGAAAAGCTGATACTGATGGTTTGATGAAATTCTTCTCTATCGGGTGGCATTTCCCAGATTTAGTTATAGTAATGAAGTTTGATAACTAGCCTCAAAAGTACGTTTCTTAGTTGTATTATAAGCAGTAAACAGACTTTAATGTTGTACTTTTTTCAAAATTTTGTTGATAAATATGAGCATTATGTTTGAATAAATATGAGCGTTGTGTTTCAAATACAAATGTGCGTCAAGACGACCTCATTCTGTAGAGACATTAGGAATTTTTTTGTGCGGCAGACGTGAAAAATGTGCAATACCCTCGCCGGAAGTCGAACCTGAACCTCTCGAATACGCGCCGAGTGCGTGACCGTTACACCACAAAGGCATGCAGAAAGGAGGGAGAAAATACCTTATATAATCCTCCTTTTAAAGAGCGACTGGGAATTAGGGGACCCAGTCGTCAAATCCTGGTGGTGAAGATTCATCATCCACCATCTTTTAGTTCGGCAGCCACTGTAGAGACATTAGGCATTTTTTCAAAGCAGGAGAGTTCAAAAATGAGCAATGCCTTTCCCGGGACATGAACCACGGACCTGGCGATTATGCCCCAAGGCGGTATATAAAAAACGTTGCTGCTGACAAAACTTTCGATATTTACTGCAAAAACCATTTGTTGGTTATTTATCTCGATGAATTGTTCTGTTTGTGAGTATTTCGAAAGAATGTATATGCGAACTAATAATCCATCCAGCTGAATCGTCGATGCGAACAATGTAAACTCGTCTAGACGAATGATTTTCTAAGGGAAGAAGCCGAGTCTTCGCTTTTCTTTTTGTTAATTAGTTCTTCCCGGCGGAATGGGATTCAGGTGAGCGTGTCCACTTTTCTCATATAATAAAGTTGAACGAAATGGGCTTTCTCTGCATTCTTTTGCGCTTCGCATGAGCCCTTCTTTTCTAAGATGGTCCATTTTTCAAATTTTTGTCCTCTGCTCCTGAAAAACAAGATAGGTCTTTCGTATAACGGTTGCTTCCTCTTTATTTTATTTATTATTTTTTTTAAAACACTTTGACCTCTTCAATTATATGAAGGTTTCACTGAAGCAGTCAGCTATTTACTTGTTTGGAAATAGGATGACCGAAGAAAAGCAATAAAACTGCTCCAAATTTTCATTCAAGGCAGAAGTATGTAGGAATGCCTCATGTAATGGATTTGAGTAATGTCCGACAGTGTGGGTGAATAACTAACTAACTTTATTATTATTATTATTATATTTCACTTTGAATAGTTTGATGAGCATGGCATAAAGATTCCTTTTGTGCAGGTTATTTCGCATTTCTTTGATACTGGATTTCCTGTGTTAATTTAAAACAAATACGTTAAAATATGGATCATAATGACCTCAAAAGGCCATTAATCCCGAAAGGGATATTAGTCTGCAAACGGCATTTGGCGTAGAAACACTTAATGCGTTCTGTCTTTTTTTGGATTGTTGTCGTCAAATATTATCGCCCTGTATTAAATTTAAGGAAACTAAATAATGAAGAATCTTCATGTATGTATGTATGTTTCTCGCGTTGTGAAAAAACAACGGTACCTAGAACCATCAAATTTTGAATAACGTAGTCCTCCGCTCGAACATGGGAACCATTCTCAATTTCATATTTTGTAAACGAATTTTTGATTAACAAATTCAATTATTTGAAAGCGAGCAGTGGCAATTCTGTACGAGGGGGGGGGAATAGCTCCAGTGTGCGAGACTGTCAATCGGAAATTCGCTGTTTTAAAATATTTTGTGATTTTGCTGTTGAATTGAATTTTATGTGGCATAAGCGGCGAAAACGCGATGTTTAATAAATAACGTAAACAAATAAAATGCTAATAATAAAAAGCCCAGAAACAGTTTTGTAAGCCGTCTTACTAAGAAAATTGAACACTGATATGATGAACTGAGAAAAGACGGGGGAAGGTGAACAAGAAAACGTACTCCAAAACTTAATACTGCGTCGATAATTCTAAACATATGCTGCTTTTAAAATTTTTATCATTTTTCTGTTGTAATGCAGATTGCGTAAGTGTGAAGAAGTGATGCTTAACAATAAAGCTAAAAAGACAAAAAGAAATGGGTTAGCAGTGACTGCAACAGCAGACTGATAGCTCTGCGAGAGCCTAAAAGACCTTGACAAATCCTTTTAGGCGACCGTTAAAATCTGAAAACTTTTTCTGTTTATTACCGTGATTAGCCCAAAATGGCATATACTTCAAAAACGATAAATCACTATACTACTCTGTTAGCTTTTCAGGTTATAGGATTAATTTCAAAATTAGGAGTATCAAAATTCTGTGGAAGGCCGTTAGGAAATCTCAGCAAAAATAAATGAATAAAATAATGACTAATTAATAATTAAAACTGAATAAAATATGAAGGGATTCATAAAAAAAATAGTACGTTAAGTTAAAATTAGTGACCGATAGTTCAGTAATAAATAAAAACACTGAAACTCATCCCATTGGGGAATTCGGCTGGAATTGCAATTTAACTCAATGGCCGAATGGTTAAAACAGTTAAACATTGGTAATTCGAACTTGTTCGAAACCTAGCGAACAGCATTGCAGCATGAGTACTTTTGTGGCCCTTGTCTATAGTAATTATAAGCCAGTTTCTCTTAAAAAAATTTCTACAAAGGCAGTCTTCTTTTACGCAGATTATCCTCGTGTGCTTTGCCATATTTGAAAGTAATGATAATAATAATAAGGTATACACCATACGAATTATTGAAGTGTGTTATGCGAGCATTTCATCTAAGGATTTATTGCTTGTAATAGGATTCGTAACAGATTGAATGCATACATAATTCATTGTAGCTTGATAATAAGCTTTCCACAAGAAGCTTTGACTTTCCACAAGAATACTCCTACAGTTATTCGTAATATCACAGAGCACAATCTCCAAAGTATTAAGAACGTTAAACGCAACGTAACAACGCAAAGCGTATCTAAAGAGCGAAGCTAACACGGAGGTATCTGAATTCTCCGAACTTATGCTGAACTAAACATCTTCGAAACTTACGCTGTCGATCTTATATTGTTTTTCCTGACCGCCCAGAAATCTCTAGTACTTTCCACTTCTTGAAATTATTGGAAGACATATGAAGGCCAAGTACGGTTACAGTTATATATAGGATCAATTACAGGTATTGAATTACAATTCCTATTACACTTGAACCGGACCAAAATGTAGCCAAATGGGCGTCAAGTTTGGCGACTTTTGGCGACAGAAATTAGTTACCAGCTTGGCGATATCTAGATAGTCTAGATATATTAGATAGCCATTTATTCAATTTTAAATAGACTTTTCCCTGTATTTTCATTTTTATGGCAGAGCGTCTCTTTCTAGATTTTCATGTTACATTTATACAGAAGAATACAACAGTTTCACGTATAATTTTACTAAAATTATTTATATATATACAAAATTCGGAACAGAATATTTTATATATCAAAATAACCAGCTTAAGCATGTTTTACCACGCGTTTCAAAATGGGGTCTGGCTATTTATTTGATCATGCTTATTACTTGATGAAACATGTATCCTGCGTTTTAAATTTCTGAGCATTGATTTGTTAAAAAACAGAGAAAATGTTTTAAAATTTTGTAGAATGCAGATTATTTTATAGATTTATTTCTTCGTTTGTATTCTTTGTTTTGTATGATGTTCTGCTTCACGTAATTTCTCACTTCAGACTGGTGATTTCGGAAAAATCGACCTATTGGCTCCCGTAGTATTTTTATACCTGTGATAGCCGAAATTCCTAAATTTTTCATCTTTCAATTTAAATTTCTTTTCAAAAATCAAAACAAAATCTGAGAGATTGAACAAAATTCATTGAAACGTCTGTTGGTTAATAAGCGATTAGTGACCATTGATTTTGTAATCAAAAAGCTATTACAGCAAAATCTGTTTTCCTTATAATATTTATTA
>KK112443.1:145033-157823 GCA_000611955.2 Stegodyphus mimosarum | reverse complement strand
AAAAAAAAAAAAAAAACTCATCAGCTTCGTTTATCGAATTCTTTTCGCTTGGGTTCGTTCATTATGGCTATCATAATCATCCTTATTAATTTTCGTTTCATTACTATCAACTACACCATTATAACAGAATACGAAAGAAATATTAAATTATAAAATATTAAATATTTTAAAACTTAGCGTATCTTTAGCTGCGTTTTGCTACGTAAGCTAAATGGCGATCTTAGAACGTAAGGTAACGAGGTGTTTGTCTAATTAGGCTTATTTAAGATAACTGGTTCAAATTAAAATGATTTTATTTTGGAAATTTACAAAAAAAGAGTTGCAGGTAATACACGAAACGGGGGGGAGGAACTACAAATTTTATTATATTTATTGTAAATTATTCTGCGTGACTTCCTTTATTTGTACGAAAAACATCGAGATGATAATCAGAATTTTGCCGTATTTTCTGCATATTGTTTGTTACTTACTGTATAGAAATTCTGTAAATACCGCTGTGGACTAGAGTCTTACAGGCTTGTGGACAAAAGTGGGTGCGATACAATGGAAGAATTTTGTTAATCTTGAGTTTTTGAAATTTTTATTCAGTACGTGTTTTGAAATTCTTATAATTTCGCTAAATTTAGTTGTTTGGAATTTGCTTTAGAGAAAAAATTAATTGTGAAGTATTTAAAAGCTGATTTCTATGCAACTGCTGATATGCTTGATGGCTTCAACTTGAAAATTTTATTATTTAAAGTAAATAAATAAACAAAAATAAAATAGTGGTTTTTAGCCCACAAAGGAACGCTACCTCAAAAGAGTTATTAATTTCGTTTTGGCATTTTGCGTCGATTCACAATATACGGCGAATCACTTTTGAAATTGTTGCCACCAAATGTTATCGCCCTGTATTATATTTAAAGAAATTAAATAATGAAGAATCTGCATAAATATATATATATTTCTCGCATGTGATAAAACAACGGTACCTAGAGCCATCAAATATTGAATAACGTAATCATCCACCGAATATGGGCATCTGGAACCCCAAATTTGGAATGTGGAATTTGTTTTATTATCTATTTTATATTTTGAAAACTTTAACGAATTTTCGATTAAGAAACTTAACGATTTCAAAGCGAGCAATGGCAACACTTTACCGGAGGGGAAACATTTTTATCTCCAGCGCGCGAGACTGTGTTTTGGAAAGCCTAAAGATATGCTCAATTTAAAATTATTTTGCGATATTGCTATTGAATTCAATTTTATGGTTTAAAAGCGAAGAATATGATATGTAATAAATAAAGGTAACACACAAAACGTTAAAAAAACGCCCCTTCGGGCGTGATCTAGTATCTGAAAGCTTTCGGATTTTTCTTTTGCTTCTCCTTTCTTCCCCCAATTCTTTGAACTGGAAGTAATATCTGCCATTGTACTTGACTCCGCCAAATCTTTGCTAGTATGTTTTTCATTATAGTAGTAGAAATGTATCGAAGAGTTGAGTGACTTCTAATGATTAACATTTTAATAGGTTATGTTGTTGAATTTTTTTGATTAGCTTCTTTTATCTGATGAAAAGGATACAACTTGGCTGTAGAGAAAAGCATAAACAGATATAATCTTTTTTGCGATAGCAGCTATGAGGATTTTTTTCTTCCTTCTGTATGTGGAACAAGCTTAGAAAGTGGTTTATTGGAGCAATTTGAAGTATCCGATATTTCTTTTGCAATAGTGTTAGTCCAGAATTTTAATTCTTTTTCACATAATGAGTCTCAGCTAGATGTTTCCCCATTTGCTAAAATATATTTCAATGGCACTTCATAGTTCATGACATAACAGACATTTTCGTGGTTTTAGCATGTTATAGCATCGGCAAGTAATGAATGAATTTGATGTTATTGTCAGATTAAGTGTAGTTGGAAGGGGGGGATTGTTTGCTTGTGAATGAACAGTTTACTGCACTGTGATAAAAGTGCGACCTTTTCCTGTATCGATTAAGGTTTAAAGATATTGTTACGAAATGTCCAGTTGCGGTAAGATAGCTTCCCCGCAAAGCAGGTTTAGGATTGCCAGAAAATGTCAAGGGAAGGCAGCGTTGCCACATTTGGCGAGAAACCGCCCATTTGGCGACAAAATTGGTGATATGCTATAAACGCATGGAGAACCTTCTAGAACGAATTCTCGCTGGTTTAGCCCAGAACGTTCTCGAACACAAGCCAAAAGCTATATAAACCCTGTTGGTACGCGGAGAGTCAGTCAGTTGGATCAGTGCGGAGTTAGTTAAGAGTCAGTGCGTAGTCTAGTGCCGAGTTGGTCGTCGAGTGCATCGAGCGAGTCTCTTAGTGTATCGCGAGGCAGTGCATCGTCGAGTTTTATCTTAGAGTGTGTTGATCTCCGGGAACGACTGAACCGAGTCGGGAGCAGTACTCTGGTGCTTTGCCGTGAAGCCATCTTCACCGTTATAGCCTGATAGCCTAAAGGCTGTGTCGCTGATTGACTCAGCGTGTTTATAGTAGTTCTTCGACGACTGTAAGCGTGATGTTGGAGCTGTCTTGAAAAATACTAGCCAATAAAGTGTGTTTCGATACTTCATTGAGTGTTGTCGTTATTGACTCCAAATCCACGAACTCTTGAAGAGAAAAACGTAGCAATATGATATTATACGTTGATTAAGGTTTCAAGAGATGGTATAGCAATAAAATTCATTTTCAAAAGATATTTGCTCTGTAATTAGTGAAGAATTTAAAAAATACTTTGTCTTGAAGCATTCATATACTTATGTATATATTTTTCTCACATTTTTCATTTATAATATATGTGCGACAAGGTGAAAATACGAAAATTCTAGGGCAGTGGAGAGAATTTGTAGGTATTTATATTAATTTATCATTATGGAAGTATGCATAGATTGTTCAAATAAAGGAAAGACGTTACAATATGAAAACTTGTCTACCTAATGTGGTGTAAGAGCGTACTTGGCGTCCAAAATTTATCGAAATTATTTTGGAATGGAGGTATAAAATTCCTAAATGGGTGTGGTAGATATTTTATACCATTCTGATGTCAGATATTACTCCAATTCTGTGAGAGATTTGGGGAGAGAAAAAACGGTGTCTCTTTCTGTGTTTCACCTTGTAAAGTTTGAATGATATTTAAGTCCGGTGATTGTGCGAATAGGGGGAAATATCTAACTTCATGCTCTTTATGCTAAGCCTGAACAATTTGACATCGGGAATAGGGACATTGTCTTCTTGAAAGATGCAGTTACTCTAGGAAGCAGCGTCTTTGTTACTGAATGGACATCGTCGTTTAAAATGGTATTCTTTCCTATAAGGTGATAATTGGACTTGCTGCAAACCTTGAAATTGGTTCCTTGGGCAGCACCACCGTGTTTTACTGTTGGAAGCAGACAATTTGGACCACGAGTTTCTGTTGGTGTCTCCGCACTTAAATTCTTCCGGAGATAGGAAGCAATGGGAAGGTACGGGAAGGTACCTTGATATCGCTTCCTTGAATAACTCAGGCACCACTATGTTTTACTGTGGGAAGCATACAGTTTAGACCATAAGGCTTCGACAGACATAAATTCGTCTCCGGGCATAAAGGAAATAATGTGAAGGTACCTCGATATTGCTTCCTTGGACAACTGAAGCAGCGCCATGTTTTACTGTGGGATGCAGACAATTTGGACCATGAGCTTCTGTTGGTGTCTCCGCGCATAAATTCTTCTCGAAAGAAGATAGGAAATAATGTGATGGGTGATTCTTTTAAAAACAGTACTTACTTCCATTGATTAATACTCCGTTTTATGTTCTTGGCACCATTGTAGTTTCTTATTTTAAATTTATTTGTCAAACAAGAAATTTTGTTATTACAAATGTACTCATATATTCTGTGTATGCGGTTCTCTTCGCATTGCTTTATGTCGAAACTAGGTTCTGTAGATGCATGTTAAGCTCAGCAGTGATTCTTGCAGCAACTTTACTTTTTGACGTAAGGATCTTCATTAATGTTCTAGTTTTGTCAGTAAGTTTCACTTGTGTCGTACAATAATGCTTTGCAAATAATGTTTTGCTGACAAGAGTGTATGCCGTCAGGACTTAAGACACAATACCTCTCAATATTCCAATAATTTTACTGCTGAGGTTACAATCATTTTTAAATGATTATGTATATATACAATCATTTAAAAAAGATGATGGCGACTTTTGTGTATTATTCTATAATCAATGGAAACAAAATTATCTTTTTTAAGCATAGTGTTTCCATTGCTTTGGAAAACTCATTACTTTATATTTTCCACCAAGTATGATAGATGGCGTAAGTTGTTCTTCGATCTAAGGCCTTAAATTCTTATAATTGTTGACTGAATGGTTTACTTTGTTGAAGTAACGATTAGAAATAATAAATAAATAAAGATATGGGCTATAAAAATAGTAAAAAAATATGTAGATAAGAAAAATATGTACTATAAAAGCTGCTGGGCTCCCAACTACTTAAGCTTTACAACTGCACAAAATCCAAATACCCACCTGCCTTTTTACAGTCTTGCCAAATTACTTTCAAAATCACTTTATAATGAAATTTGCAAACGTTTATATGTGTATGCCACAAGACTACCACATCACAAAGTTTAGCGATGCAGTACCTTATTTTTCTTTGAACTTCGAATAACCTAATTGCAAAGCTGTAATTAAAAGATCTAGCGGAATCTTGTAATACATTTATATGTGCACTTCTCGAACTTTAATTGGAAACAGGACGACTAATATAAGTAGAAACATATAAATATTTATTTGTGCAGCATTTTAATTACTTAAAATGTTGTTTACTAGTGGGTTGTTGGAAAGCGTTATGCAAAAGTTCATTTATGAATTTTGTGTAAGGTTTCTAGAAATTATTTGATCGATGTTGTCCCCCAATCGTATTCACAGTTTTTTTTAGTCCAAAGGGGCAATTTGCCCAGAAGAATTATTAATTTCGTTTTGGCATTTGCGTCGATTTACTAAAAGCGTTGTTTCACTTTCAAATTAAACAATGAAGAAACTGCATAAATGTATGTATGTTTCTCGCATTGTAATAAAACAACGGTGCCTAGAGTCATCAGATTTTGAATATTTAACCGTTCCACCCGAATATGCGTACCTGGAGGCCCCAAATTGGAATTTGTTTTATTATCGATTTCATATTTTGTAAAACTTAAACGAATATTTGATTAGCAAACTCAAGGATTTCAAATCGAGCAGTGGCAACGTTGTGCAGAAAAAACATTTTTATCTCCAGCGCGGGAGACTGCATATTGGAAATTCTAAAAATGTGCGCACTTTTAAATATTTTGTGATATTACTGTTGAGTTTTATGTGGATTAAGTGCGAAGAACATAATATTTAATAAATAAAGGTAACACACAAAATGTTAAAAAAACGCCTCTTTGGACGTAATTCAAAATCTGAAACCTTTCAGTCCCCCCCCCCGTTTTTCAGAAAGCGTATTGCATCACTTTCTTTAATTTATTTTAGAAGAGATGTCTGTGTCTGATCGTTCACGAAATTAACAATTTTACTAGAAATATGCCCCCAAAATAAACAAAAAGTTACATTTTTCGTAGTTTTGAATGGTTGACTAAAATAAAAACCAAGCAGTTTGTTGACTGAATCCCTTATTTGGTGACATTTTTCAGTCATTTGGCAATTTTTAAAATTTATTTTGACGTTATTTGGAGAATTTACTTCGGTTTAAAAAATTCATTTTATAGCAATTTGATAACAGTAACCGAATTGTTGATCTCAATGAGCCCAGAATTTTCTGTGTTTTCGGATACGAACGGGAAGAACTTTAGCCCTTCAGTAACCGAAAGATAGCATTAACCGCGATCACGTGAAGCGGTTCCTACTATACTGACAACTGTTTTGTGTATTATGACAATTATTTTAAATGTTGTATTATATTAGTGCTAATAAGCAGCTGCTTGTTTCTCCTTACGTCCCGCCCACGGTTGTGTGCTTGAATAACTATTTTATCTAACCCGTTAATCGATATGGCAACAAACTTTCAGCGAAGACGTTAACCCGATTTTCATAAGACATATAAAACGTACAATTGTAAAGGGGATAAGCTAATGAAGGTGGAGGGGAGAAAAAGTTCTCAGGTTATGAGAACAGAACACGTAAGTGAAGAATTCTGCAATGATAATTGTCTGAGGGATACAGTGACTGGGAAGTGAAAAAGTTATTTTTTTTAATATGTAACATGAGCCCAATAGTGCGCTCTGGCTTTAAAAATAATAATAAAAAAAAATTACGGTTCATTTTATTTTATTTTAAATGCACGAAACGTTCCGGTCAGCGGTCACATTGCAAGCAAAAGTGGCAAGCATTAGCTTCCGATGATGATTGCGATCTCGTAAAGCGAAACAAAAAACGTCTCTGGATTCTGACGTCACGGGCACGTAGCTTAACACTCTATGACTCAACTCATGACACATACTGCCTGCCCATTACTATACTTAATCCACTGAACCGGCGATTTTCGACCTACTCTCCTACTGAGCCATAAGGCCAAAGGTGTAGAAGTCGCAGTTTTTTTATAGTACGTTTGAAATATATATATATATTTTTTTATTTCAGTTTTTTTTCTTTAATACCCCAAAACGGCTGTCAGTCTCCAAATAGGATTTTGCGGCGGTTCACTGTAAACGGCGAATCACTTTTCAAATTTTTGCCAGCAAATATTAACTCCCTATATTATTTTCAAAGAAATTAAATAGTGAAGACTCGACATGAATGTATGAATGTTTTTAGCAATATGAAAAAAAGGTACCTGGTACCTAGAGCCATTAAATTTGGAATAACGTAGTTCTCTACTCGAACAATGTGCACCTGGAAGCCCGAAATTTGAATTTCGAATTTAAATTTCATACTTTTTAAAACTTAAATGAATTTTTTATTAAAAAATTCAATGATTTTAAAGTGAGCAGTGGCAACACTGTACGGAATAAAGCATTTTTATCTCCAGTGCACGAGATTGCCTATCGGAAATTCTAAAGATATGCTATTTTTAAAATATTTTGTGATTTTGCCGTTGCATTGAATTTATGTGGCGTAACTGCGAACAACATCATATGGAATAGTCAACACACGCTAAACGTTATTAATAAAAAGACTCCCTCCCCCCAAAAAAAATTCTATAAGCCATTTTGCTAAAAAGCTGAACATATACAATGAAAGACTGAAAAAAGGAAGGGAGAAAGAAAGAAAAATATATGCTAACACTTAACATTCTATTAGGAATTCTAAACATATCCTTCTATGCTGTTGTTAAAAATTTTGTAATTTTGCCGTCGAATTACGAATGACGTCATTGGAAAGAAAATGATGCTTAATAATAAAACTAAAAAGGCAAAAAGAAATGGGTTAGCAGGGCTGAGTGCAACAGCAGACTGGTAGACTGCGAGCTCAGTGAGAGCGTAAAAAACGTTAACAAATCCTTTTGAACGATCGTTAAAATCTGAAACGTTTCAATTTCCCCCCCTTTCTTTACTTTTATATTTATTTTAGTTTTGAAATTTTCCATCTTTAGTTTTTATTTAAAAGCGCCAAAATAGTGCACGTTTATTTTTTATACTACTGAAATGTCTGTACTGTTTATTGTTTATCTTACTACAAAAATATCTAGAATTGTTCATTTAAAATGCGCATGCGCAAGAAATCCCTTGCGAAAGTTTTTTTGGAATCGTTACTAGTTTTATTGATTTCTGCTTTGCTGCTCATAACCCATGTTTCTTTTTTTTCTTTTTTCTTTTTTTTTTTATCGTGTGCGGATAAATTCGTTTTTAACGAAAAAATAATTTTTGTTTTCATGATTTCCGAAAACTGCCGAATGTAATTGAGCAAAGAACATGCATTAAATTTAGTTTTCGCAATGGAATTTCTTGTACGAAAACTTTTAAAAATATGCAGAAAATCATTTTAGGGCAGTGCTGAATTGAAAACAATGTTTTTGAAAGGTAATGTAATTTAATATATGAGTGTGCTGCAACTCTCCAAGCATGTAATACTCGGTCTCATAGTTAACGCAGCATACCCAACGCAGCCAAACAAAAATACAGGTAAAAGATTAAAACACAGATTAAAACCGAAAGACAGTCAAAAATATGAAACCAAAATTCCCAGTTTGGTTTTTTGAAAGTTTTCCAGTTTTTTTAAAGGTATGAGATATTTAAGAAGGTTAAGAATGTATCGAAAATGAACCGTGCTTTGATAGATTAAGCATGTTATTTAACAAATTCCTATTCTGTTAAATAATTTTCAAAGATCATTTGAGCATGCTGTGCGTCGTTTCTTGTGTTGTTCTAAATATGCTGTACTCTTTCCAAAACAAGGTTAGTTTAATTTTTCGAATATGGCAAAGTCACAAAGGCCATCTGCTTGAGAGGAGGGATGCCTTCGTGGAGGACGTTTTAAGGAAAACAGGCTGGTATTCACTTCACCACATGGTGAAACTCACAACCATCCACGCAACCAGCCCCTTTGCTTGGGATCGAACTCAGACCACGTCGAGCTGCCAATATTTAGTGGTTTTAACCATTCAGCCATTGGTAGGGCTTTTCTCAAATGAAATGCGTATTCAAGTGGCCTAGGAGGTACTTTGTCGAGGCGAATCAAACGTATTATTACTGATGATGAAGCGCGGAATCTACGCTTCTGATACGCAAACACCTCAATAACCTAGCGAATGACGCTTGAAGGTAAAACAAGACTAAAAGATTCAAGTCAGAACGGTCAAAGATCAATTGTGGTTTTCTTGGATTGTCACGGTACTGTGCGTCATGAATTCTTGATGATTGGCCTAAGTATTAAAAGAGATTATTGTTGGATTGTTTTGTGCCATTTGCTTGAAGCAGTTTATTGAAAACGAGCTGAAATGAAGGTGGGATAACTCAGGAGCGCAATTAAAAACATTTAACAAACACGGCCCTGCAAACTTCACATTCATCTACGTTTTCTTATTTCTACAGGTAAAACTGCCGCTTCGTAGTCTCTGTTTTAAGTTTACTGATGCAATAAAAGAAAATTCGCTGTGATTCTTCCAGGTATTTCAAGAAATCGCTTTAAAAGATATTTCTAAAATTGGATAAAACGTTGGCAGAAGTGCATTGCAGTCGTGGTGATTATTTTGAAGAAGATATAATAAATTGACCTATAAATTGATATTTCATGTTTTATAGTATTGCGGGGTTTTACTTATTTAATTCGGTGTTCAAAACCTTGAACCCCACGAAACACTAGTAAGCGAATAATCGCTTAAGTAGCACGTAAGAACACGTAAGACTTAAGAAGGATTAAATACCCTTTATTTCTCAGAATAAATACAATCAACTCCTAACTCGGAGTGTACACAAAGCCTCCACTTGGCCCTGAACTTAAATAATTATGAAATTAAACTAACTTAGTTAAAGCTAACTGAAAGATATAGCCGAAGCTATTGGGATTCTAAGTAGTTGGCCCTTAAATAGTAATTAAATCGGCGAAGCCAGGCAAGGGCCTAAAGTATGGCCGTAGCGTAGTAATATCTAAGAGAGACGTAACCAAAAGGCAAACGCGCGCTAGTCAGGAAACCAGACTCTCTCTAAGTCGGTGAAACATCCACTTAAATAATACTCATTTACATTCACTGCGTTTCTGAAATTACATTCTGGTAGGAAATTGTAAGTTGAAACTAGAAAGATAAGATAGGTGCATAACCTAAAATAACTGTTAATAAAATTAAGATACACCTTACAGTATCATTCTCGATGGTTTTTGATCTTAGTATTGATTCTGCGAATACATCACCCCCTTTTTTTTTAAGAACTTAGTTACATAAAAACAGAAAGAAAAGCTAAAAATCCATATTAGTATTACATTAGTACAGATGTCCTTCTAGTAATCAAAAATATAATTCACAAGTAACTCATTATGTGGGGATTTATATTAAGTTATTTACATGCTTTGAAATTGAACCTTTTCAATTCTGTATCTAACTCCATTTAAAAGAAATGTATTCTCGCATGATTTAGGTATGTTAGTGTGGACCGTTTCTATTTAGATTATATCATCTTCAGTAGCTATGTATGACAGATAAAAGTGGAGACTTTAGATTCGGGTATCTGTCTTACTTCAAACCTAAGAGGAATTTTCCATGGCTGTATTCGAACAACCTTTCTGCGATGTTTCCTTTCCACTTTTTAATATAAATATTTTGCAATTATATGAATCCCTTGCTTCCGTTTCAAAAATTCACTACGGTGAAATAATTCCATATGGGAATTAAGATTACTGGACGTATAAAATTTAAGAAAATCCTTTTTCACTTCTTTGTACGAAGTAAAGGAAGTATCATATCCACAAAAAATTTTGGGTATGCTCTTTCAACAGGAATATCCATTTTGACCGTTTCCCAATCCATTTGGACGATTTTTTGGGGTAACGTGTGTACGTACGGACAGAATAAAGAATTCTTTCTTCCAAATGGATAGTAAAATGCATTCAACAGGAATTTTATGACGTATGTATGTATCTTGTGTAACTTAAAAACAGCTAATCATAGAACGTTAAAATTTTGTGTATGGTACTGCTATAATACATGGTTATGCATCTCCTTTTTTAAAATCGGCAGTACCAAACACTCACACACACATACCACACATATATACACATACGGACTGCTGAAAACAGTTGGGGGATATTATGATTTTGGATATAAACTGCGGATGAAGAAACGTTATGGTGACTGTTATATAATGTTGTGTTATCAGTGTTGTAAGATATGGGAAAAGGAAAAGACAACGAAAAAGGAATAATTAAATTTTATTGACGAGCCCGAATTTTGAATTTCGAATTTGTTTTATTATATGTTTGTAAAACTTCAACAAGTTTTTGATTAATAAACTCAACAATTTGAAAGCGAGCAGTGGCAGCACTATACGAGGGGGGGGGGACGTTTTTATATCCAATGCGCGAGACTCTTTATCGGAAATTGTAATGATATGCTGATTTTAAATACTTTGTGATTTTGCTGTTGAATCAAATTTTATGGGACGTAAGCGCCAAGAACGTGATATTTAATAAATAAAGTAAGCGCGCAAAAAGTTAATAAAAAAGGAGGAAGAGAGAAAAGAATTTTGTAAAGCCGTCTTAGTAAGAGAATTGAGCACTGATATGATGAACTGAGAAAAGACTGAAAAAAATATAAAAATGTATGCCAACGCTTGATGCCGCATCGAGAATTCTTTAAACGTATACTGCTATGCTGCTTTTAAAATTTTTGTAATTTTGCTGTTGAATTGTATTGTTACGGATTTCATATTTATTTGGCTATTTATTTAGAATTGTAATTAAAATTTCTCTATATTTCCCGTGCAACGCAGACGATTTTTGAAGAGAAAGCTACGTAAAAAAAAAAATCGTCTGCGTTGCACGGGAAATAGCCAAATAAATGTGAAATCCGTAACAGTGTATTGCAAAGTCTAAAGAAAATGAGGATTAATAGGAAAGCTAAAAGGGAGAGAGAAAAAAAAGGTTAGTAGGGTTGAGTGTAACAGCAGACTGATAGATTGTGAGCTCAGCGAAAGTGTAAAAACCTTAACATACGCTCTTGAGCGACCGTTAGAATATGAAACCTTTCAGTTTAAAATAATAATAATAATAATTTTTAAGTATTTCTTTCGTTAAGCAGATAAAATAGATAAACGCTGAATAACTCCTTCCCGTATCTTTTTAATGGAAGTTTATTACATGCATTATTTTCTTCCTCTTAAAGAATTGCTGTTAAAAATGCTTTACTTTGGGGCTATGAATGAGACCGACGATACATATTTTAATGTATTACGCGTAACGTATACTTATCTTTTTGCCCGAGCTGAAAAAATAATTAGGTACAACTCTGTTGTGATTAAATTCATTCACTTGGTGATAAAGTACTGTCACTCGATTATCGATTCCAAACCTGATTCTCTACATCCCAGTAAAATCATATAAGAGCTTCCAGCATCGTTTATAGCTCGTTCACATTTCATATTCATTTTTAAACGTTATTCAGTGTTAAGAACTGGCTTCTAAATATAATGAAAAACTGATTTTCACTTACTTGGCAATGATTCCTTCGAGCTGATGAAGTGTAATTTTCCTGTCATCTTTTGAAAAGCAGTATTTTGCTACATACTTTATTAAATTTTCCAACCATTTAAGTAAACAGGATTCGGCTGGCGTTTTTAGGCAAAGTGTAAAATTTGAGAATTATTATATACTTTCTATGCTTTACCTAAACATTCTATAGAATAAGAGATAAAAGACGTTCATTCCTCAAAAGTATAGATGGTATTTTGAAAAAATAATGAAAGACTGCCATTAAAGAATTTTTATGCAAAATAACATAAAAAAAAAAAATTAGGGAGATGTTCTTGGGATCCCAGTTCAGTATAGTTACGTGTAACGTAATTTTGTATTTGATTGGAAGTTCTTTCCCATTCTTCCATGACCTCCGTGTCCAATAACCAAATGAGAGTCATGAAGTACGTGAAATAACTCAGTTTGTCATTTAGCATTCTATAGAATACATAGGCAATGTATGAAATGTTTAATAGTTTAATACATTGTCGGCCGGTTTTCGGCATTCTGCAGAAGCCGGATTTTATACTTTGTCGATGAATTTAATAAGTAATTAAGAAATATGCTAGATGCGCTACGTGAAACTTTTTCCTATTGCAGACGAATTATTTATTATTGAACTGAGGTAAAGGCTTTGATTTTTTTTTTTTTTTTTTTTTTTT
>KK112443.1:131142-141607 GCA_000611955.2 Stegodyphus mimosarum | reverse complement strand
AAGAAAACGTCTGCTGTCTAACAGCGTTGGAAACCAGGCTGGGTGTGCACGAACTTCAGAACGAAGTGGTCTGTGTGGGAGAGACTGGTAATGAGTAGTCAAAAGCCAGGTGTTGGTAGTAACAAAAATGAAAAGCTGTATAATTTATTTAAATTTATACAAATTACACCGTCCCTGGTCACGAGCGGCAAGTAATCCAAGACTATATTTCGCGCGAATTCGTAGTTCACAACTCAAAAAACTCTAAAAATCGGTTTTTGCATACCTCATATTTTAAGGTGCCGGATTACAAGGTTTTTCTAATGGGCAGTTATTTTCTTTGGTTTTTGAAGAACCACTGTCTCCTCCATCCCAGCGGAAAGTGTATTTTTCCATGTCCGTCCAGAAATTCGCCGTCTTGACTTCTGAGATGTAAATTATCCGGATTTTTAACTTTAGCAGATCGATTTACAAGATATAAATATGCATTTTTTATAGCGTAACAGCTGTAACTACATACATACACTTATATGCGGAATAAATATTTACAATTATTTACTTAATTTTATTAAAAAAATGCATTAGGCGATAGTGGTTGATATACTCAACTCCCAGCCGATGGCCGAGTTGTCAAAGCCACGAAAAGTTGTAGTTCACCTGTAGTGTTGTTCTAGGATCGAACGGAGTGACCTCACGGTGTTTTACCTCATGCCACAAAATTTTAAAAATTAGAAAAATTTTGGAAAAATGTTTCTGGAGTCTTTTATATTTTGTTAGACGTTTAAAATACAGTGTTTTAAAAAAAGGGGGCTAATTTTGGCAGGGAAACTGAAAAATGAAGGGTGTTAAGTGAATTCCAATTGTTTTCTAATTTTCAGTACATATTTTCCGTACTCGACATTGGCATTTGTGTAATTATGATGTATGTGAGGCCTAATTACAAAAATAGATTACAAGTTATACTGTCATAGTAGTAACAATAGCTATGTTAAGCATACCAGGTTAAAAATAACTGCATTGATGTCAGTTTCCTTTTCAGATAGCGGAACGTTTTGGATAACAGTCTATATACGTGAGTGGTGCATATGCAGGCTATTATCCTTTTTCCTGCATCTTCAAAATGCTGATATGTACTGTATCATTTTTTGTCATCATTAGTTTGCCTTCATTTCATTTACGCTACCCGTTCGTTCCCAATTCATTTTGTGTAACCATCTGATTGAAGAATTGTTTAATTTTTCTTTCTAGATCATTTAAAATGAAGCATGTTAAACATTCTTTTTTAAATAAAAAGTTACCGTAGACTGAAATTCCGTCCCCCCCCCAAAAAAAATGAAGCACGCACACACACACACACGCCAAAAAAAAAAAAAGAGAGAAAATTTCAGATTTTACATTACGCCCTAAGGGGCATTTTTTTAACGTTTTGTGCGTTACCTTTATTTATTAAATATGTTCTTCGTACTTAAACCATAAAATTCAGTTCAACAGCAATATCGCAAAAGAATTTTAAAATGAGTATATCTTTAGAATTTCCGATACACAGTCTAGCGCGCTGGATATATCCCCCCCCCAGTACAGTATTGCCATTACTCGCTTTGAAATCGTTGATTTTCTTAATCAAAAATTCGTTAAAGATTTACAAAATATGAAATAGATAATAAAACAAATTCCAAATTTGTGCTTCCAGATACCCATATTCGGGTGGAAACGTACGTTTTTCAAAATGGGATGGCTCTAGGTACCGTTGTTTTATCACAATGCGAGAAACGTACATACATTTATGCAGAATCTTCATTATTTAATTTCTTTAAATATAATGCAGGGCTATAATATTTCGTGGCAACAATTTGAAAAGTGAACCAACGCAAAATGCCAAAACGAAATTAATAGTCCCCTTTGTACTAAAAAGTAATAATAATAAATTATAAATAAATTAACTAACTTGAAGAGATATTATTATATTCTTATTGAATTGACGTAAATTCTTCTCGAGAAATTTAACAAAAAGAATTAAATTAAAAATGTACAATTATAAGTCGTGTTGTAAAAAAATCTAAAAACGTATTTAAAAATAAATTAACAGTGGTCGTGTTTACTCTATTTATTGAATGAAATGATGCTGAGGATAGTTCTATATCTTACATAGAAGATTCAGTTCCCCCCCCCCAAAAAAAAAATTATGCATTCTTTGCATAGATTATTATCTCCGTTAACGTAATTGTAAAAATTATGCTTCATTCCATTAATAATTCGCAATAACTTATATAAAAATGAGGTAACTGTTAATTTCAGTTTTTTTTTTACACTGTGCATCGTTTTCTGTGACGAAAAACTCGGTGTGACGGAAATACACTCACGTTTGTGAAAATTGCAACACCATGAAGGACTTACGCGAGTGAGCTGAAATTTTCAGGAAATGCAAAGTAGCGCATGATATGCAAATGATTAGAATTGCAAATCCGTAGCGCATGCGTATGCTGAGCAGCGCCCTCTGAACGGCTGATGGATCCGAATAAATAGACGGCTGTAGCGAGGCGTGTATGGTTATCGGTGGTTATCTGCTAGTGGTAAACGTTAACTCAATCTGTACTTATGCCTCGTCGACGAAAGAGAGCGAGATTTGAACAACTTACAGAGTTTGAACGAGGGAGAATCATCGGCCTTCGTGAAGCTGGATTGTCGTATCGTGCAGTAGCCTCTCGTGTGCAGCGTAACAGCAGCACAGTGATGCGCGTTTGGAAGCAGTGGACGGACGAGTGTCGGACAACTCGGAAATCCGGGAGTGGACCCCGAAATGTGACGTCAGCTCGCGATGATAGACACCTGGTCCGCATGGCGCGGACGGACCGTACAGCTTCCTCTAGACAATTGGCAGCACTGTGGTCAATAGCTACAGGTGTTTCATTGTGTGCTTCATCAATTCGTAGACGTCTGCTGCAGTGTGGACTGCGCGCACGGACTCCTTTATACAGGATCCCCCTAACGCACGACCATCGCCGCCTGCGGCTACAATGGGCCAATCAGCATAGAGACTGGCGTGCTGATTGGCAGCATGTCGTGTTTTCTGACGAATCCCGCTTTAATTTGTGGTACCATGATGGCCGCATTCGTGTCAGACGCTATGCCGGTGAACGCCACCTTCCGGAGTGCATTATCGAACGCCACAGTGGACGAACACCCGGAGTTATGGTCTGGGGCGCCATAGCATATCATAGACGATCTCAATTGCTACGAATTGTGGGCAATCTGAACAGCAACCGGTATATCCGTGAAGTTCTACAGCCCGAAGCTGTTCCCTTCCTTCAAAGCTTGCCAGGCGCTGTATTTCAACAGGACAATGCCCGCCCTCATACTGCTCGGATTGTTAAATCCTTCTTTGCAGCGCAGCAGGTACAGCTTCTTCCTTGGCCTGCGTGTTCCCCGGATATGTCGCCAATTGAACATGTGTGGGATGTCATTGGTCGGCGTCTTGCTCGTGATCCTCGTCCTGTTGCGTCTGCAGACGAACTTTGGGTACGCGTACAAACGATATGGAATGCTCTTCCTCAGTCAGACATTCAAACTTTGTTTGACTCCATGCCACGTCGTGTAGCAGCACTTATTGCGGCGCGTGGTGGCCACACAAAATACTGATTCTGATCTCTTGTTCTTGTTTGTTTGCTTTGAACATTTAATCATTTATTTGTACCACTACCACTCAACTGTGTATTAAATTGCATTCAATTATGACGATTCCTTCTTGGTGTTGCAATTTTCACAAACGTGAGTGTATGTAACGGAATGGAAGGTAAGATTGCATAAAGTAGGGTGGCGATTTGCGCTTGTAAGAAGATTGCGGAAGAAGAAAATTACCACTTTACATATACATTGAAGATTAGCATTTCTTCAATATCAGAATTGTTTCTTAAGTTTTTGCTAGTGCCTGCTTCGGTTGTGTACTGATGATTGAGGTTGTGTATTTACCGATAATTTTACTTCTTCTTCATGTTTTCGAGATCTGAAGGGCATTCCTATGATTTTCATTAATGCCAAATTCAATTTTGGGGTCAAATATTCGGAATGAGTTTCATTCGTGCAAAGTGCCATTTTCTTTCTTTCCCAATAAAAGGAACTGGTGATGAGTGTCAGGAAATTCGTCAATTTTTAGTCCAAAGGGGGGGAGGAGGGCTTTGTCTCTGAAGGACTGTTGTTTTCGTTTTGCGATTTTGCGTCAGAAACATTAAAGGTCTGAATCACTTTTCAAACTGTTGCCACCAAATCTTGCAGCCCTGTATTATATTTAAAGAAATTAAATAATGAAGAATCTGCATAAATGCATGTACGAGGCACGTCCAGAAAGTAAGTTCCGTTTCAATTTATCTCCGCTGCAGCTCTGCGATCGCAGTTCCGCACATGCGCAGTAGACGCTCTGTATCAAGGAGAAGAAACGCGCGCCATTTGGAGATCGCTGTCAGTCACGTACGCTTTGTTGTGCTTGTTTACAATGTCGGTGTTGATTGAAAATCCCGCCGCTTGTGAAATCAGATCTGTGATTCGTTTTCTGAATGCGAGGAAAGTGAAACCTAGTGAAATTTATCGGCAAATTTGCGATGTTTACGGACCAAAAGCGATGAGTGATTCAATGGTGAGAAGATGGGTCCGAAAGTTCAATGACGGACGTAGTGATGCGCACGATGAAGAACGAAGTGGGCGTCCATCTTTGGTTACAGAAGAACTGGTTCACGCGATTGATGACAAGATCCATGAAAACCGAAGGTTTACAATTAGTGCTCTCGCTATGGAATTTCCCCAAATTTCACGATCACTAATGCATGAAATTGTTACCGAAAAACTGAAATTTCGTAAACTTTGCTCACGTTGGGTACCAAAGATTCTTACTGAGCAACACAAAACAAAACGGATGGGTAGTGCACTTCAGTTTTTGACCCGTTATGCTGAAAGCGGTGAAGAATTTCTGACACAGATAGTCACAGGAGATGAAACTTGGGTTTCTTACGACACCCCTGAAAGTAAGCGGCAATCAATGGAATGGAGGCACACTTCATCCCCAGCAAAGGTTAAGCCGAAGCAAATCTTGACACCTCGAAAAATGATGTGCACAGTGTTCTGGGACTGGAAAGGCATCTTACTCATTAATTTCTTACCGCGTGGTCAAACAATCAGAGCAGATGCTTATTGCGAGACACTTCGGAAATTGCGCCGTGCAATTCAGAATAAGCGCCGAGGATTGCTGTCAAAAGGTGTTGTTTTTCTTCACGACAACGCACGACCACACACTGCAAATGTGACGAAAAACCTCCTACAGGGATTTGGCTGGGACGTGTTTGACCATCCTCCGTACAGCCCTGACCTCGCTCCTAGCGACTTTCATCTGTTCTTACATCTTAAGTCTTTCCTTGGCGGTCAACACTTTAACAATGACGACGAGCTGAAAGAAACTGTTTCCAACTGGTTGAAGACACAGGCGGCAAATTTCTATGAAGAAGGTATACAAAAACTTGTGCCACGCTATGACAAATGCCTGCAATATTTCGGCAGTTATGTGGAAAAGTAGTTTAAGAGTTGTTGAATTTTGTGCAATAAATAACTTTTCTGTAGCTGTACACAATTTACTTTTATTACCAAACGGAACTTACTTTCTGGACGTACATTGTATATTTCTCCATATGTGATAAAACAACAGTACCTAGAGCCGTCCAATTTCGAATAGCGTACGTTTCCACCCGAATATGCGCATCTGAAAGCCCGAATTTGGAATTTGTTTTATTATATATTTCATATTTTGTAAAACTTTAACGAATTTTTGATGAACAAACTGAAACGATTTAAAAGCGAGAAATGGCAACACTCTATTGGGGGGGAACTAAAGTGCGCGGAACTGTGTATCGGAAATTCTAAAGATATACTCATTTTAAAATTATTTTGCGAAATAGCTGTTGAGCTGAATTTTATGGTTTAAGTGCGAAGATCATGATATTTAATAAATAAAGGTAACACACAAAAGTTTAAAAAACGCCCCTTTGGGCGTAATTTAAAATCTGAAACCTTTCAGTTTTTTTTAAAATTATTATTATTATTATTAAACTTAATATCGTAGAAATCGGTAACTCTTATTATTTGTAATTCGGTTCAGGCGTATGATAATACTAAGATTTAATATCAAACGGAACGCATCATCGAGTTATCTGTAAACAAAACTTTTCACATTTTGGTGGGGGAAGGGGGTAGCTATTTGGGGGAGGGGATAAACGAAGCAAGGAAGAATCTAGTAATGTATTTTTAGTTCATTTAGTTAAAAGCAGTGCGTCGGATTTAGAAAGCAAATTAAGAACACATTGTAGCTATTTTTATCTGCATATGTCAACACTATCAGATGTGACTACTATGCACTGAAGCATCAGAAAAACCGATGCAAATAAGTCTATGCAGAAAGTAACGCTATTTGTTGACGTCATTTGTTACATCTACCATTGCAAGTATAAACTAATATAGACATCTATTGAAATTTCTGGAGCTGTTTTCACATTCAGTATGGCAAATTTTAATGATTTAAACAATTTTTATTGCGGTCAGAGAGTTGGAGCTTGTGAGATGGCCATCCATTTCGGTGATAAGATTAGATTTTCGCATAAGGCCATTTTACTGTAACTGCAAGAATTCTGAAAAAAAACTTTGGACTTTTGACAATAATGTGACCTTCTGGTAAACATGACCAACATCAGCTGAACAATCATTCCACGTAATAGCGATACAACACTGCCTCTCATAATTCAGTACAGAGGTCTCAATAACCATAGAATTGTGCGCATAAGCATGAGAACTGTGGAAAATCCCCTTGTTTTATGGGTTTCAGGAGCTTACATTCAAAAGTATCCTTTATATGAACACACGAGACCGAACTATGCAACTCGCAATTTGAACATCGGACACTTGAATTTTGAAAAAACAGTCAGTAATAGGTCGATTGGGCTGACTCACCACTTATCCTGCTGTTTCTGGCTAATGAAATGATCTGCGTTTGGAAAAAATCTCATTAAGTTATCTGTTCTCGAATGTATTCATATCTCAGTACTGCATATCGCAATGTTATCGAATACATTTGTAAATGCAATGTAACGCAACGAACTATGAAACATAAATATTCAACATACCGAATGCCAAAAAATTATAAACGGTGTGCAAAAAGTAGGATATTCATTGCCTACAGAATATACCCACATAGGCGTGGATTTCATATTTCGCAGTTCTGCGCTCCCACGATCTGCGAAGTACTAGGTTGGTTTACCGGATCCTGCCGCTTTCAATATCTAGAAATCCACGAACTGAATAATTTTTTACAGTTTACTGACAAATTGTTATGTTTTAGTTTTAAATTAAGGAAAAGAGATTTATTTCTATAAGATGGCAGATCTCTCTTCGCAAAGTTTTAAAATTGAAAACAATGTTTGATTTTGTAGAAAATGCTGTGAGTCAAAGAAATAATAGAAAATCCATCTTTCGGATATAGAAACATCTGTGGCTTAATTTTTTCTGTTTGGAGGATTCTATTTTAGGTTGCACTATCAAGGAGTTATACATGTATGCGGCCTGGTTAAATTGACATTTCTCGGAAGTGTTATATTTGGTTTTCCATAAAATCTCTGGCTTTCAAATTAAAAATACTCATTGCTGAACAAAACGAGCTATTGAGTACAATATGTATGCTTGTTAATTGCTTATATGTTTATTTTATTTTTAACAACGCCTCTAATTAATACAATTATTTATAATACATCTAATTAAAATAATTTGTAATAATCGGTAAGTTTATATATATAAGTATTTGCACCATTGATATAATTAATAAGATATGTTTCTAACACCATATATTGCATACTTCGGCGCAGAAGAGTCGTTTGCGCTGTGCTTTAATAATGAGTTTAAAATTTAACAGAAAGACATTAGACGTTTTCATTAAGAAATGACATCTTTGTTAATTATATCAATGCAAACTATCACGATGTTATTTCGATTTGCCGAATTTGTAATAATTTAGATGTATTATTTATATTCTTTTTAAACGTATTTTTAAATCGCGCTTGTTATATTTTGATTTTTATAACTCGTGCGTTGTACTATCGCTGAGCCTTTCCAACTGGCATTTATAATAGAGAAGTATTGAAATGAATTTATTAAATAAATGGGGTTATTAAAATAATATCGGTAAATATTTGCTTGCACTGATCACATTTATGACAAATGTAATATTACTTCCCTGTTATGTATAGCTTAACATTAAAAATAGCCTTTAGTGATGACCTTTAACAGCACAAGCTGATGTATAAGGTGTAAAAAACGATTGTACGCACTTTCTAAGTTTCGGCAAAGAAAGGTCGCGTTTTGGTCTGGTGGTTCTCATTTGAAAAATAAGAAGAAAAATAAAAATGAATAATATAAAAATAAACTTGCTCTACAACTTTTGCGGCCGCGCAAACTGTGGAGAAGGGCCAAAGCAAAACCATCGTCTCGCGATCTGCAGTCGCGGCCCAGATACTGGGCGTGCGAATACTTGTACGTTGTTTCAATGCATCCGTTTAGATACTTAGATGGATTTATAATATTTCATTGTGCCGCTTCTTTATGGATTAAGTGACGAACAGAAAAACAGACGCTGAAGATGGTTCATCTGTCTGCCCCTTTGTTCTTGGTAAGGGAGCGGGACGATTACCAGCTGATTCTGGTGAGTTGGATAAATCATCTCCGGACCATTTTTGGACAAATGTTTATGCGTGTGTGTGTGTACGACTCGTAGGAGGGTAGCCGATGTTATACACCTGTGCTTTAAAGAAGCATTTTAACGGTGTCTCTTGCCTTGTGCAATATTTTCGTAATATATGAAGGCATCTTTTTTGTGAAATTACCAAATGCTTTTGGATTACTACATGTATCATGTTGGATTATGCGAAAATGGATTTGTTTTTATATTTTGACAACTGCCGGCACCGGATATCATGTGTGACACTTAATACTGTCATCATTGTGGATAAAATTATTATGATTCTAGATCCTCAAATCACTTTTGTATGGACCCATACTGCCCAGTATTTAGACTCCTTAAAATATTATTTATTGTTTTCGGTTATTTGCTGCTTTTGCTTTCAACGTAATCAAGAAAAAAGCATTAATAAATAAATAGATTTTAGGATTCTCCCCCCCCCGGTCCAGTTGCCGTCTGCATATATTTATTACAATTAATATCTTTTTTTGTCTTTAAAATCAGAACTAATATGAGTATTCGCGAGCAAATAAATACAGAGGTAATGTTTTTTTTTAAATGTTTATATAATATTATGCATAGTACTTTATTTACGAAAATATTTGCACCTTCATCGACTTATTATCAAAAATATATATGTCTAGAACAGGGGTCCTCAACCAGGGAAGAATGCAGTCAGCGTAGTTAAAAATTAGTATTATTTTATGAATATAAAAAAGACTGCGTTTGTTCAAGTTTGGATATATATTATCATTTTCTTGTTTAATTTATATAACGCATTGAAAAATAATCTAAATTTTAATAAATGTATATGTATTTATCAAGTTTTGGAATGGGCCGGGGAATGAGAGTCTAGCAATGGTAAAAAGAGTGTTTGGAACAAAAAAGGGTGAGAACCCCTGGTCTAGAGCAGGGTTTCTCAACCCGATTTACTCGTAGGACCGGTAAAATATTTCTGGGTTTTCTCTCGGATCGTTAAGGTTAGCAATTTAGGCTATTGGCATAAGCTTTAAATATACAAAACTGTGGAACTTAAAAACAATTGGAAGGACCGGCGAATAGTGTTTATGGGCCAGCGTTTGAGAAACACTGGTCTAGAGCATTGAAAGAATAGACTTAAGACAAATTATGTGTTTTGTTTTCGTATTTGACACTAAATGTTTATGAATTTCCAAGTTGTTTTTAGCCTTAGTTTCCTATAATCTATTCAACTCCAGTCAATCAATGAATACTAGAGACTATGCCTGTGATTAAGTCAAAATCGTGATTGATACAAGGCCAGCTGGAAAACACAAGAAAAAAGGTGTTATAATTAGCGGGAGCAAAATAAGATTAACAGTTTGTCTGCACTCACAAGCAGTTTAATTTGAAGAATAAATTCCAGTGATTATGTCAAGTAATTCAGTATTTGAAACTAAGAAAACGCATTGTAAACGATGAAAGAATAAACATCATGAATTAAGAAAAAAAGTTGTAAATGGTACTAAAGAATAATACTTGCAGAGGAATTCAAAATTGTTCTCATTTAGTTTAGAATTTTTGTTTTTGCAAAATGGTAAACTGGAATTTGTGCAGAAGGAGAATCATAAACATTTAATTTTTTGTTCTTTAAAAATAATTCTCAAGTACTATATCACTATATCATGTGCTATTACTTGCGTTATCTATTTTTCTTTTCTTATTTTCATATTTTGTAGACAGTTTTGTTTTACTCTGATGGTGTGTGAT
>KK112443.1:109977-131039 GCA_000611955.2 Stegodyphus mimosarum | reverse complement strand
ATATATATTATTCTATTCATAAATAAACTTTTGGTGTGAGAGGTGAGGCAGGGTCTGGTTAACTTAAAACCTGGTTAATCAAGAGTTTGCTTTATATAAATTATTTCTTTGAATGTGGTATGTTCAGTAAAAAGTCTGAATGGGAAACAAGTGTTTGTATTAGAAGTCTATTTTAAAGAAAGTACTTTTCTGTTATCAGGACCTGGTTCAGAAATGTGTGTACATATGCATGTGTGCATATTTGTGTTCATACACACACATACCTGTATACTTATACATACAAGCATAGAATATACATTTCGGAAACCAGTCTCGATAACAGAAAAATACTAAAATGATTTATATTCATTGTGTATTATAGTTTCAGCTGAAAACTGTTTTATATTTTGTAAATTGTAAATGAGAGTATTTTGCCTCTTGAGATGATACTGCACCAATCAGATAAATCTTAGAAACTTGCAGGAAATAACATATTTTAGATATTTTGTAGCATATGCTTAATTTATGAATGAACTATGTATTTCAAGGAAAAGGTTCAGTTTTTAAACATTAAACTCTTATCTGATTAGGTAAAGCCATCTCTATTTATGATATCTGTCTATTTCACAATAGCAGTGCCATTAATTAAAACAGATCTAATGATATATATATACTGTATAAGTGTGTGTGTGTGACTGACTGATGATTAGATTTTTTGCTGCAAATATCACCAAGAGGTATTGTGTTTGGTTTCATAAACTAATGTCTTTTAGATGCATCACGTAGGTAATACATGCATGTGTTACTGAAAGCTAAAATTTATAGTATGTAGTAACTATTTTTTTTTTTTTACACCAGGCAAAACAGCGAGCATCTGTTCTGTGGCTTCTGTCTAAAGCTTATATGCCCAAAATTCCATCAGAGCTGTATGAGCCTTGTTACCGAGATCATGAGGTTAGTCATTTATGATTTTACCCAGAAAACTATGATTAAAAATCATTAAAATATTTATGTTTTATAAGATTTTGAAAGGCATATAATAAGCTGCATTTCTGTGTATTAAATTATGACTCACCATGTATACAATATTCGAAACAGTTTTGCATTTTTCTTTCTGTGCCAACATGGATAAAAAAAGAAAAGTGCCAAATTTATATATATTGTACTTTGAAAATTAGTTCTTTTGTGTTTTTAATGAAAACTGAAAAAAATTGTAATAGTCTGCAGAATTACTGAAAGTAATGCAATTTTTTTAGAATTGTTATTTAGCTATGTATTTCTAAGTTTGGGGAAAAAAGTGCACTTACATTGAGCAAAAAGTGTATTAGCATGTTAACAAACAGTTTGTACACAACTGTAATAGTTTGGATACTGTGATATGTATTCAGAATTCGTCACATGTATTCTAAGAGAAACAGGTTCTGTATATAATTGAATAGAGTTAATGGTTTAATGGTACATACAATATTCATGGGCAAAATAGACATGTGGACAGAATAGTACTTTAGTTCGTCTACTTTCCAAATGAATACAAATTAATGATCTTAAAAATAGATATAAATGTAATATTATATTTCACAAATATGTTGCACGATATTAGGGAACATAATGTCACACCTCTCACCAAACCCCTGGGAACCGTTTGAATTTTTTAATGTGTTGACCCAAAATTGCTGTAATGTTTTCAGGCAGGCCTTCAATTTTCCCTTCAAGTGTTAATCTTGACACTAATTTTGGAACTTTTATTTTTTTAAATATAAATCATGAAAAGTTATTTCTGCAACAGCAGTTAAACATTCCGTAATCATCGTTCCATCAGCAAATGTTTTCATTTTTTGGCTAGAATTTGATTAACAGTGGCATTCATTGTCAAATCTGATGAAAAACTTTTGACTTTAACTATATTTTGTTGTTGTTTTTCAGCTTTTCTGCAATTAATTCAATTTATCTTTCAATATTTGGCCTTGGATGTATCTATAGTTTGTCATGTTTTGTCTCATAGTGCTGTTTAACATGGATACTCAGTCTGAGTATAAATGGGAAACAACTTTGTTTTTTGCAATCCAAAACTTTCTTTTCTTGGTTTATTTGTTTCTGCAACTACAAAAGTAGAGCAAATATTCATTCAGAAAATTAATTTTAATCAAGACAATTATTTTTTAAATTTAAAAACACTGCAACCTTTCAAAATAACACTGCCTCATAAAACTGTTTGTGTTGTCAAGAAACAAAAATAGTGAACACAAAATACACACAAAATGTTTGGCATTCTCCCGGTAAGTGATCTATACTTAATTGTGTACTTACTTTACGGATCGATAGTTGGCGCCATTAAAATTGTTGTTTTTATGTATTTTTTCTGCCGTTTTAATTTAAATCTACACGATAAATTTATTATTATCAAATATTAATAATTTTTTAAATTTTGCAAAATATTTATTTCTTTTGCTGTATTTTATATTGCATATAAGAAAACTTTCGGTGTGCGAATTGAAATTTTTTTTTAAAATTAGATTAGCTGGTTTAAATATTTCAATGAATTACTCAATGTTAATTAATATAGCTAAAAGTAAGCCCCTAAATGTCATGGATATAGATTATATCAAGAATTTCACATATATAGTGAATGAAACATACAAGAGTAACACAAAACACTCCCGATTTTGTACTGCTAAATTTAGTTGTTTCAAAACTGTTTACAAACAGTTTGTTGTAAGCATTAAAAAAATTTTTTAAAAAAAAAAAAAAAAAAAAAAGGTAACGAATTTTTGAGAAATAAATTAAACATTGTTGCCGCTTATGATAACAGTTATTTTATTTGCTTCTTATTTCAACTCTTTGTAAATGTGAAAATGTGAAAAAAATTAATTTCTATATAAGAGTAAATTAATAACAAAGATTCAAAGACAGCATTGTCAAAACTCTTTGCAAATTCAATGGAAATATTGCATGTAAAAGAAACAATAAGCATAAACATTGCTTTAAAAAACAAAATAGTCTGAAAAAGAGGTGGCTCCATCTAGTATACAACTGATTAACTAATGAAATTCGGTAGATCACCAGTTGGGACAATGCCAAATGTTTTATGATTTGTGCAAAAACTTTTAATTAAACTTGAAGAACTATTGCAAAACTAGCAGTTCATATGATTCCGAAGGATTATTAGTATAGAGTGCATCACCTTGTGCACGACTCAATAGTTCTTCAGGTAAACTAAGCAAACAAAAGCAACTTAGTCTGACTTTGGTATGCAGAGATAAGAAAAAGAACATTGCTACATACTATTCTTATGACAGGATAGTCTTTTCTCATTGACATCTGGCAGTGGTCAGCGTATGATATCGGATTGTTACCAACTTTATGTTAGTCGTTTCAGATCCGATTCTTGAGGTGTGTCTGCATAAAATATTTATGAAGATTCGTGAGAATTAAGATGTCTGACTCACCAAGAAGGATGATTAGCTTCTATGCTGAAGTTCACATTTCTTTGACTTTGCCATGTGTGGTGCAGAAACTACTGCTGATGAGTGTCGTCACCAAAGATGAGGCGTGGGAGGTACCCAAATGATGCAACCAGTATGAACAGATGATGTATTTATTTTATATGCTGTAGATAGAAGGTTTAGACTCTGACTTGTGATTAGTCAAACTGTTATCAGCTTAATACATATATTAAAGAATAAAATTATTTTTTAGTCTTATCGGTTGACAAAATTCAGTTTTAAACACCCATCAGTATCTCTTCTCTAAAGTCGAACCTTTACACCATGAAGCAAACTCTGTGGAACTTGAGCTTTAGCTGGCCACTCAGAAAAGTGAGCTGGGCCATGGATTGCTAAATCCTGGTCTTGATCTTTGCTGTTTAATCCAGTAAACTTCATTTCAGCATAATAGTAATTTTATTTACTTTTTTTAAATAAAATTTTCAGATATAAGTTTAGATAATTCTTTTGTATCTGCAAATTATTGAACTAATTGTAAGAAAAAAATTTTTTTGTATCCAAACTGTAATACTCTGAGTTAATATATATAATATTTTCTTATTAAACAGGAGAAGGTTTAAAGTTCTCAATTCATTTTCAATCATTTGATTTTCTTCCTTGGTAAGACTATACATTAGTTAGTTTTAAAATTATGCTTAGTGAAAAAAAAAAAGCTTGAATTTCTACTGGCCTAAGAAACCAAAATTATAATTTTTAATCTTGTATTATTCAGAATAATAAAAATTTATTAAAGCCAAAATCTAACCAGGATTCTATCCAAGAGTAAAACCCAGTTCCCTATTGAACTGTATTTTTATTGATGTCTTCAGGGTGGTGTCTTCTTCTTTATTGCTCTGTTCAGGGTGAATCTGAACAAGTGGGCAAATCTTTAGGGGGTGATAAAAGGCAACTATACAAGCAATATTCATCATAGAATGTATGGTTGGAATGCAAGCGGTAAGAAGTTATAGGCTAGTTTTTCAGTGTCGCATTTAAAAAATTAACACAAGAATGAAAGAAGATGCTTCAGGAAACATTTTATTAACAAAACATGCTCATAGAAATTTCTCAAAAGACCATCCGCCAGCTGTAGTTCAGTTTTCACACTTGCAGGATAGGTATTGAAACACATTTACGAAGACACAAGGTTTTTCCCGAATATCGCTGGCAACAACGGTGATCCTGGTGACTAGATCCATGTTGGTTTCAATGGGGCACTCATAGATTAGGCTTTTCATATTACTCCACAGGTAAAAGTCCTAACATGAGAGATCCGATAATATTGGTAACCAAACCATGAGACCACCTAGACCAATCCACCCTGAAAATTTTGGGATTCTTATAACCAGCAATGCATGGTAGAAAATACCATTGGATGTGAGATCCGAGCCTTTTTATACCATTTATTTACAATGCCATCTAGCAGGTCACTGTTTACGTTCCAATCATACATTCTATAATGAATATTGTTCATATAGCTGCCTTCTATCACCCCCTAAAGCTTTGCCCACTTGTTCAGATTCACCCTGTGTATGGAGATCATTTAAATCTTATTTATATGTTTATTGACAATTATAATTATTCACTTTTGAGAATTTTGTTTGAGTTTATATATCATTAAATGAATAAACATTGGTCTTTGAACTTATCCAGTTTTTAGAAGGGGAATTTAATATAAGAAGGTCAAAAAGGCATCTTTTATTTGCATAATTTATCCTTGCAAGCTTACGTAGAAAAAGGATTAAATGAATCAAAATTCCTATGCCATGTTATTTTTTGTTACTTTTTTGGTCTATTTGTAATTTATCTCATCTGGGTTTAACCTTCCAGCACGCATGCTTTGCAATTTTACATGAGCACGCATGCGTCGTATATTTTACGACATCCGTTATTTTACCATTTTCGTCACGGAAATGAGTGAATATTGATAATAAATTTGTTAAGAAATAAAATATTAACCTTATTATTGCAAAATACAATGATAGCACAAATATAAGTAAATTATTTTTAAGTTCTTATGTTAGTCAGATGGAAATGCAATGGTGTATTTCATTATACAAAATTTAAAATTTATTATTTAATAATTATATTTTAAAATCGAAGCTAATTTTAATATTCAAGTATAGACAAATAAAAAGCGGCAAGTATAGACAAATCAAAAGGGAAAATGCACTCACCTTGGTAGGACAAAATGTAAGTTTAGCATTACTTACTTCTGCAAGGAAATTTACTTCTGACTAGTTACAAAAACTCGCTTTAATTTTAATATCTTTATTTATTTCTAAAAAATAGAAATAAAAGAAAATAAGGAATGGTAATACTAGGAATAGAATAGAGTAGAGTAATAATGGAAAAACAGAATTTTGAAGCTATTTCTCAATGTTTGAAATTTACATTGCATTCCATGCAAATAATGTTAGTAATAGAATGACATTTGCATGTGTATCTAAGGCATGTTTTGCATTTCATAGATGCTGACGATCTCTTTTCTTTCTCTGACACATAAATACAAGGCAATTAATAACACAAAATTACAAAATATTTGAGAAAAAAAAATTTCTGAATTTTCACCCACGACACACGCACATCTCGTAACTTTTACAAAAAGGCTGCCATGTAGCACAAAAGCCCAGCAAAGAAAAAGAAAAGTGAAATGACTTTCTATTGGCATATTCCATGATGTTGGGAAGTGTAGAAAGGAGGAATGAAAATGACTCACGTCTCAGCTTCGATATGTGAAAAATGTGCATTAAAAACCGAATTTTCGTAAATTTTGCACAAATGCATGTGCTGGAAGGTTAAAAGCATAATTTTGGTTGAATGGATTTATTACACAAATCATCAGCATAAATTTGATATAAACTGTTGTGTCAGCCAGCTGTGTGCTTCATACATGTTTCTTAATGATTTCCTTCTTAATTTTCATCTTAATTATTTCCTTCTTCTTACTGATGCCCCCAGAGTTTTTCTTCATGAAAGGGGCCAGTGCAACATAACAGTTACTAAAGAACGGTCGGCCACTTATATAATTGTAATACTATCATAAATATACACAGTCCAGTCACATTAATGTGACCACCACGTACTTTCCATGTCAGAGTTAAATAACCAATCACAGAAGGCAGGTGGCAGCACAGTGCAGTTGAGCGTATATAAAGGGTGTGTGAGGGCTTCGGAAAACATTTCAATCGTTGCCGTAATGCAGAAACGAAGCGATTTATCCGACTTCCAAAAGGGCATGATCATTGGCTTTCGGGCCAAGGGTGGAAGCATTTCCGAAACGGCTGAGTTTGTGAACTGTTCGCGTGCCGCCGTGGTAAAAGTGTACCGTGCATGGCAAAATGGGACTGTCCAAAATCAGCGACGTGGCAAATGTGGTGCACCACGGGCCATAGATGACAGAGGCGAACGACGGTTGCGGAGATGCGTTCGGGCAGATAGACGGGCTACCGTTGAGCAACTGACCACCAAAATGAACCAAGGGGCTACCAAAAGTGTCTCCCAAAGTACTATTCAGCGAACATTGCTGCGTCTGGGCCTCCGAAGCAGACGCCTGGTTCGTGCACCTATGCTGACTGCTGTTCATCGACGGCGAAGGCTAGAATTTGCACGCCAGTACAGCAGCTGGACGTCCACTGAGTGGCGACAGGTTGCGTTTTCGGATGAATCGCGTTTTATGCTCCATCGGACAGATGGACGTTGGCGTATAAGGCGTGAAACCTCTGAAAGGAACCACCCTGCAACCATTGCCGGAACGGTCCAAGCTGGAGGCGGGAGCATTATGGTCTGGGGAATGTTTTCCTGGCATTCTCTAGGTTCACTGATCATTGTGGAAGGCACAATGGATCAATACAAGTACGCATCTGTCCTTGCGGACCATGTTCACCCCTACATGCGCATTGTTTTTCCTCAGGATGATGGCATCTTCCAGCAGGACAATGCGAGGTGCCATACAGCTGCCAGTGTACGTGCGTGGTTCGAAGAGCACCAGGATGAGTTTACCGTCCTCCCCTGGCCAGCAAACTCACCTGACTTAAACCCAATCGAGCATCTGTGGGACCATCTCGATCGAGTTGTTCGCGCCATGGATCCTCAACCGCGTAATCTAGCGCAGCTGGCCACGGCATTAGAGTCGGCATGGCTCAACATCCCAGAGAACACCTTCAGGGACCTATGTGACTCTCTTCCTGCACGTCTCGCAGCAGTCCGCTCTGCGAAAGGTGGTTATTCTGGCTTTTGACAGATGGTCACATTAATGTGACTGGACTGTGTAGATGCTAGTATGAATATGAACTATATTAATGAAGCAGAGCAATTTAGGGTGAGCATAGGAGTTAATTGTTCACAATTCCATTGTGAGGAAGAAAAGAATTATAGGCTCGCTCACTGTCACACAGTGCTCAACAGACTAAAGCATATATGAATTACTTGTATTGCAAGACTTTGTTTATTTATCAAATTAATTTATCATTCATTCGTTATCAAATTAAAAAAATATATATATTTGCTTATACTCCAAAACACTCACAGACCGAATTTTTCATAATCCAGGATTTTATTGTATTTTACTTTTTCATTGTTTCATGATTTTTTCTTCTTTTGGTAATTAAATTAATTTAACAATTAAGACTTTTCTGTTAAAATATCCTTATGGAATACTGTATTTACTATTTCTTCCCCCCCTTTTTTTTAGCTACTGTATTTGAAATTTGAGAGGGAAATTTATGTAATGTACCCATTTCTGACGACAAGAAAAATTTATTATATCAAAAGAATTTGCATATAATTAGATATGCTAATATTGCTGTAGTGTAGATCTGTTTCAAAGCCATCATTTGTACTTTTATCCTTCAATGCTATACTTTCGCCTTGTGCTTAGCTGTCTGTTTGTTCTATATCTATTACTATTATAAACCAAAAGTTTCTAAATTTTATGCTGTAAAAAGTAGAGGAGAAAAATATGCAACTAATTATGGTCAAGTATACAAGTATTCTCTACCTCTAAGAGAAGGTGAAAAATGCATGTATACTCCTTTTATATTCATATTAGCTATGTCCCCTATATTACGTATGTGAATTATAGAATAAGAACTATCATCCAGTGTGATAAAAAATTTTTAATTGAAGCAAAAACGTCATTCAATAGTTAAATTTATTTATTTATTGATGGTTCAGTTTTATCCAATCATCTTAAATTTGGTGCTTTTGGGGTTTTATAAGAACACTTATCTTGTCAAATCAACTTCAGTTGTGGTGGTGTAAAGCAGGACCTGCCATAATCGATTTTTCATTAATATTCTTTTTTGTATTTAAAACTGTTACACAAAGCTGTTACAAGTGCACACAGAACTATGGATAAAGAAAATTTAAGCATGCTATGCTATTGTTTACAATATTATCCATTAAAATTGCTATGTCTTGAAGAGAAATTGTTAACAGAATCATATTCATTTTACAAATACATTTTATGGAGCGGTGAAGCGATTAAAGTTTCATGTCATACGTACATGGATGGATCATGGATCATCACTTTGCTACTAGCTTCAACTACTGTGAGTTTTTACTAGTCGATTTAGTTTATTAGCATAAGGACAATCACAGTGTTTTTTTAAATTTTGGTGCAATCGCACCTTACACCCGGATGCGATGTTGTTATTTTGGAAAAGTAAAGAATTCAAAGCTAAGTTTGTAAATTCACAAAGCTCTTATCAGAAAGTGAATTAAACATGGCAGTCTTAAAATCTTGAAATTCAGTCTCTAATTCATATATACACTATTTATATACACTTATTTATTTAGATATACAGAATGTTGAAATTTGCAATTTCTTGGTCATGTGACATGAATCAGCTAATGGGAAATTTCACTTTCATAATTTGCTTAAATGAAGAAATAATCTTGATAATTCAGTTTTAGGATTGAAGTCACATGGTGTGATCTGGCTAATGGTGAGTGTTCACATACAGAACATATGAAAATCAGTATCCTGAGAACCCACCTCTGCCAATAGTAGCAATTGTTAATTATTACACCTGAATCTTAACTATGTGCAATAAAGTAGAGCTACTTTCTGGAACTTCAAAATAGCGTACATTCTTATTAGATTTGTCAGAATAGATAACATCATGTCATTAATTTGCATATGTGTAGTCTTGTATGCGTAATTGCACATTCTGATTCTTGTGCTGTAAACTCAAAGTAACTTGAAGCAGTCATTATCTTGCAGATAATCTGCAGCATTTTAGATGTTATCACTCTGTACATGTGGATATTGGATGTTTTGCAGTACACCAGGTTTGCAGGATATGTGATGTGGCTGTACAAATCATAACACTAAAATATGAACAAGGTGTTTGCTGATTTCAGTCATTGGTGACACTTCACTCTATGTTGCTCTTCTAGATCTTAATGCTTGCAAATTTTCATAACAGCAATTTGATCATGGTTGGTAGCAGCAGCAGTTTAAAAGTATGCCAGTTTGCAGCCCCAGTAAGCTTTGATTTTGCTGCAATCAAATTCTGAAATGTATTAAATGAATTCCTTCTTCTTACATGAGACATAACGCAATGTCCAACGCATCATACGTGTGAAGAAAAATATGTAAAGCTGGTTTTTTTTATTGAGTTAGCATTTTAGTCTGTTTGTTTATACTACTTCAAGGTGACACTGCTCTTGCTGTATTATATATATATATATGTATATACAAAATAAATTCCTCTAAGCCAACTATCAGTAGTTCCGGATGATTTTGATTATTCTGTAGAGGTGATAATCTTACAGAGGTGGTATATGCTAAAAAAAACTCATTACTTTCGAATGTGAGCTTGTCCAGTTTGAAGATCACTAGAAGTTTATTGTATATTCATATGTAATGCTCAAATAATATTTACTTCGTGCTTCGTTTATGGCTTTAATTTTTTTAAATGTAAGTTGGTGTCAGGATTATTACCAAGTTCATGTTTACCTCTTGCATACATTGTGTGATACATATTTAAGTGATTGCTTTCGCTATGGTCTCAGAGGCATTCTAAGGACTATTGATACATGAACTCTACAAGGTAAGATTCATAATGATTTTGAGCTGTGTGTGGATGATTTTCAGTCTATATGCTTATTCCAGGTATGCTTGCTAACAGTCTGAGTAAATCTTCAGTTCTTCATGTATATGATCAATGATTTTTGCCATAGGTATGGCTACTTATCTGTTTGGAACTTGAGCGGAAAAGAATTTAGAGTTTCTTGGCATAATCTGCCAAATATCCATTAGTACAGAAAAACCCTCCTAGTTTTATTTTTTCCCTTGTATGAATAAATTTACGTTTATATCCACAGTTCCCCCCCCCAGAGCCAACTATTCACATATTTGGTAGTTAAGAATACACTTTTTTCATAAAACTGTTTCAGTTAGAAGCTGTATTTTTGTAAACGCTGAATTCCTTCTCCTACTACTTAATCAGCTGCTCAGCAGTAAATAAATCACTATGCTCTGACAGACAGTATTCTGAGAACATTAAAAAGTTGTCAAAATGAATGATTTCCTTTTACTTGCAACTTTTCACATTGTGTCTTCAAATGCTTTTGTCGGAGTGTAATTTATTTTATATTGCGTATTCGAATGCGAGATAAAACATATCTGTCTTGGAAAAAAGATGTAGCATTTTCCTCACTTCTCGATAAATCAAATATTTTTAAATCTTTTTTTTTATTAAAAAAAGAAATATGTTAATGCATGAAATACTCAAATCTCTCTTCTTGACAAGACAATTATAAGTGATCATGAATTGTTAACATTTTTATGAAGAAAATATGAAAACACGTAGTTGTAGATCTTGTCAGGAGCGAACTGTAATGATATAAATGTAGGTGGTTTGGACTGCAAGTCATTTGATGATCATTTGCTTTAGTGATTTATTGATAATCTTGGCACCTATTATAAAAATATTTTTCCTAACTGTATTAAGAATGTTTTTTTTGGTTGAAAACTTTTGTTGCAACCAGATATTATCCGTTACAAATTGGTAATTAATTAGCACATTTATGGAGAATTTTTCTAAATAATGTGCTGGTTTCTTGTACTTTAAGATAGCATTACATTAGCAGTACTGTTGCTGCAGTTTCTTTTCCACACAAATTTATATTGTTTAGTAAATTATTTGTATCTCTTGATGTAAATCTTAATGATAATGCTGAGAATGCTTTTATTTTCATTTCTGCAAGTTAAGATTGTCGTGTTTCAAACTGTATTATAAAATATAAGTTTGTTCATCTCTACAGGATTCAGTATTAGGATTTCAGTTTTTTAAGGCCTCGAGCATTTTGCATTGAATGTCTGTTTTAATACTTATTGTGACTGTTATTCTTATATAGTATACAAAAAATATCCTTATTTTTTATTATAGGGAAATGATCGACTTAAACCTCAGATAGTACATGCTTTGGCTAATGCTGAGCTGTATTGCTTGGCATTAGCCAACATTTATGCTGATCCTAATTACCATAACCTTAATCATCATGGCATAATTCAAGTGCTCACCAGAAAAGGCATTGAAATCAATGAACCTATGGATGCAAATCTGACTGAAACAGTTTTGGTTCAGACAGCACCGATCAGAATGGTAAGCTCACAATATAATAGTGTGTGTAGCTTAGGTAAATTATTTTTTTTAAGAAAAATAGTAATTTATTATAACATTGTAAACTTATTATTTTGAGAATTAAAGCATGTATAATTATGCTTGTATTAAATTAAATATACTTTTTTATTTGTTTATTTTTTTATTTAAAAGTAATGCATATGCAACTTTAAGGTAATGTATATGATTAAATAAATTTGTGTATACAGGAAATAATATTTTGTTTTTGTGTTACATTTTTAACTGTGAAAAAGTACACTAAACTTTTACCTAGAACAGTTATAAAATACTTAAATATACCTAAAACAGCTATAAAAAAAAGAAAAAACGCATAATGATTGTAATGAGCCCGCCTAATATCATTTCAGGAGGTCAATTAATACTTAACACTAATAGAGCTGAAGAATTGCATTTATTGTTTTTAAATCGTTTAGTTTGTTAATCACTAATAGATTGATTAAAAAATTTAATATCATAGGTTTTGTCAAATGATCACAATTTGTTGCACATTTTTGGGCAGTGACAGCAAATTTGTTTTAAATTGCTGAGTTTATTTATTCAGTTTTAAAGACAAATAGCTTCACTTTGCAGAATGGCAATGCATTTCTTTTAAGTCACTGTGTTTTCCAATTAATTTGAAACATAAGCATCTTATGTTTTGCTGAGTGTAACACACTGCTTTTAAATCACTGAGATTATTAATAAAAAAAAGCAAACTCTGAAAGGTTTCAGATTTTAAATTATGCCCAAAGGGACTTTTTTTTAACATTTTGTGTGTGACCTTTATTTATTAAATATCATGTTCTTCGCACTTGAATCATAAAATTCAGTTAAAGAACAATATCGCAAAATAATTTTAAATTGAGCATATCTTTAGAATTTCCTATACACAGTCTCATGCGCTGGAGATAAAAAAATTTTTTCTGTACAATGTTGCCATCACTTGCTTTGAAATCCTTGAGTTTGTTAATCAAAAATTCGTTAAAGTTTTACAAAATATGAAATCGATAATAAAACAAATTCAAAATTTCAAATTTGGGCTTCCAGATAGATACCCATATTCGCAGCAGGATTGCGTCATTCAAAATTCGATGGCTCTAGGTACCATCATTTTATCACAGTGCAAGAAACATACTAGATTTATACACATTCTTCATTATTTATTTTTTTTTTTAAATATAATACAGGGATGGAATATTTGGGGGCAACAGTTTGAAAAGTGGACCAACATTTAATGTTTCCAATGCAAAATTGCAAAACGAAAGAAATGATCCTCCAGGGACAAGGCCCCTTTGGACTAAAAATTCATTAAATTCACCCAGAAAACAGGAAATAAATGAAAAAGGAAATTAAACATTTGTAGTTCAAGGTGCACATTTTTGGACAGAGGATTGTATGTGTTAATGTAGAAAAGTGTAATTTATATGCAGCTAAACTTGTTACGGATAGTCAATAAAGTGAATCAGAAATTATTATGGGAAATTACTGGATAAAACTACTATACAAGGAAATAGATACAACCGTAAGATAAGAAGTAGCTCTAAAATACAGAATCTTTCAGTTATAAACTGCCAGAATGGCAGTAAAATATTGAATATGGCTAATGTGAAAAAGTGTTGTTGAATAGCTAATGAGTAAAGCCACTGATATGGCTAATATGAAAAGTTTAAAATTATGTAAGTATGGCAAGTATTTACCTAGACTTTTTTTTAAATGCTGAGGTCGAAACTTTCATTTCTTATAACATTAATTTCTGCTACCGTTGAAAATTGGATTTTTTTTCTTTATTTGTATTTCATTTTATGTGTCTTTATGCTTATAAATCTAGCTTGCATCTTCATGAATTAAGCTTATCTGTTTCTTCTGTTGTTGCATGAAACGAACAAAAGAATATTTGCAATTCAGAACAACACTGCATAAAAAAACAAATCACGTGATGCAGAGACTTCTCTTTCTAATATCACGTGTGTATATTTCTTCACAAAACGCAGTACATTTCTTTCCATAACAGAGTACTCTTTGGTGATGTCCAAAAATTTTTGCCAATAATTTTCTGAATTATTTCCGTACTCTCTTTTATAAATCATCTTAGTGTATAAAATGAAAGTCTTATACAATTTTATTTCCTAACCAAAAAGAGGATCATAATATTAGTATTCCATAAAAATAAGGAGTTATTCACTTCATTATATCATTCATTTGCACCAGTATTTGGAATTTCAATATAAATGATTAATTGTATGATTTTTTTCGGTCATTTCTTTCTTTCTTTTTTTTTTTCTTTTTTTTAATTCAGCCATGAGAAGTGTCATTGAATGATATAGAAATGAAGGACTAGCTTCAAAGTTTGAATTCTGCACTTACATGAATGACAGGAAATAAAAGATTTCGTTTTGCAAGTTCCAAATGATTTGATTTATATATTATTGAATTTTGCCGCCCAGACGGTGTAGTGGTTAGGGTAGCTGACTGCGATACCAAAGGGCCCGGGTTCGAATCCTGGAGAAGGCATGGTTGTAAATGTTCATCTCTTCATGGAAGGCAAAGGTGGCCCACCTATTAGGTGCCTCCATAATAAAGTGACCACTACTTCTGGCCTTAGCAGTGGCCAAGCCGAAGTCGGCTGAGGACCGCCATTTGGGGGGGGGGCATATTATTGAATTTATGTGGTGCAGGAAATATAAAAACAATGTGATTTTTATTTTGTGTTTTCAAAATATTTTTAAAATCATGAACTGCAGATGGCAAATCAAACTAAATGTAAAGTTGTTTGTTTTATATTTATTTCAATCTTTATCATTTCTTGTATTTGAAAATATATTGATATGTTACTGTCTCACAAAATTGAACCTGAGCTGCCATTTTGAAAATTGTTCTTGTCTTTGACACATGAGCTTGGCAAAAATTTGTGGATGTTACGAAAGAGTTTCTTCCCTCTTTTAGAAAGAAATGTGCCATGTTTTGGGAAGAAACATGTGAAGTGATATTAGAAAGCAGTCTTTGTACCATGTTATCAGACAGAGCTCACTATGCTATCCAAAATTTGTTGCATATGAAAATTAAGAAATTAATTCATTAAATGAGAAATAATCACCTTTATTTCAATATTCAGAGCAGATAAACCCTCATCATTCCTGTTTGAATTTTCAATGTATTATGATCTTTCTAATGGCGCATGTAGTAAGTTAGCTTCATTCTGGATTGCATGATCCAGTGCTTGCTTTTTTTCACATTGCTCTTAATGCTTCCCCCCCCCCCATGTCATTGAGTTTCCTTATGACTGTGAATGTTTTTCTGCTAATCTTTATGCTATTCTCCTCTAAGATTTTTCACAGTAACTTCTGTCTCTCTCTTTTTTCCCCCTTAATTAACTGCTTCCGATAGCAGATTTAAAATTCAGTTCTTGCTAGAAAACAATGGTTCAAAATTTATTTACTTTTTTCATCTTTCATTCTACAGGATTTTTGTTTACATAGTCAGCTATATATTTATGCCATTTATGATTAGTGCATATATGCACACATTCTTCCATCTCTCTCTTCTTCTTCCCCCCATGTATGTGGTGCATGTGTGTATGTGTAATGAAATTAAATACTTATGTTTCTGCTTTTACGTTTAATGGTATTTAACACACTTTTTGAAGTACATATGCTTCTTTTATGAACTTCTTGCAAACTTTTGGTGCACATCTACTTGGTTATGATTCCTTCTGGGTTTATGTTCTAATGAAATTTTATTTCTGTTTTATTTTATTGGAAATTTGATTGCATTATTAATTATTTCTTGGCCACTACTGTTATAAGATTTTTGGTTATTTCGTAAGCCATGGCAACTAACCCTAAATTTCTTATTGATATTTTTACCAACCTTCGTTTGATGAACTACTTGTTTTCACAAACTGTTGCATTGTTGGAAAAATTTTGCATTTTTAAAATGTCATTCCTGTTTATGAATATTCATTTGTGAAGCCAGTATCAAAGAAATAAATACAAACAGACATTTATACTCCTGGTGTAAAAAATTCTGAATTTCAATTTTTATTATGGTACATAGTAATTCAAAAAATGCTGTATCTATGAAAATCCTTCATTTTTCTCTTGTACCCTAAATCAGGGGCTCTAGATTGGAAGTGAATGAACTATGAATGTCTATGAACTGCACTTGGCGTTCAGAATCCACTGATGTGGCCCAAGCCTGTTATTGAAAGAGATAATGGAAGGATGAATTTAAAAATGAAGTACTTGATATATGATTTTCATTGAACATGAGTGATTGTCTACTGCTATGAATTTGACAAAAAGTAAATATGAAATAAATTTCCAATCTGTGGAACTAGACACATAGATACTTTGGTATTCAAAAAACAGTTTATTTTTTCACGTTAAACATATAATGGAGATATTTTTTCCCCTACTGAGTTATCTCTTACATTGATCAGTAAATGCAACAATATTATAGGTTTTATAGTGATCACTAATAAGTGCTAAATTCTGTTTGTCCCCTTGGGATGCGTTTCTTTACAATGTAGCTTTATTAAATTGCGTGGTTCAGAAGCTCCAAAAGGTGCTTGGCTAGTGAATGCTTCAGAAATAATATGTATTATTTTAGACTAATAATTACCTTTCTGTGAACGCTGAGGATATTGTTGAGACATAAATTATACATATCATACAAAGGGATTCAAATATGGACAAAACTTGCTGTTACGAATCACTATCTGTGCATAATGCTAAGTACAACCGCTATCCCTACTAGCAAGAAATTTCTTTATAATATGTTGTTCCATGCTCTGAGACAACTTTGTTTGCCCATCACTCTGCAACTGCAAGACATGACTGAGTAAGTTCTAATCTGTAAGGGTTACCCTTACAGATTAGAACTTACTCAGTCATGTCTTGCAGTTGCAGAGTGATGGGCAAACAAAGTTGTCTCAGAGCATGGAACAACATATTATAAAGAAATTTCTTGCTTGAGACAAGGACAGAGACATCAAAGTACAATATGGGAAAGAGATTTTCTCTAAGACTCGTGCGTATACGTGATGGGCGTACTTCATTAAGGGAAGATAGCATATGGGAAACATCCTTCACCTCAAGAAACAGTGATCATGGAAATGCAGTTATTCATGAGAACAGGCACTAGTGCTTTCAGTCAGTATTGGTAGGGTACAAACTATTGTGAAAAAATATATGCATTATGACAAGGTGTACGCCTGGCAGAGTTTATGCACTCTGACAGACAAGAACAAAATTATGCATGCAAACCGTCGTTTTTTCTCCTTCAGTTATTTGAAGATGAAGAGAATGCATTTTGAAGTATGTAGTGACTGCCAATGAAGTGTAGGTATTCTACTCCAGTTTTGAGTCCAGGCTTAATCCCATCTGGAAGGCATGCAATTTGTGGATGCCGTCACCATCAGTGTTCAGAAGTAGATTCACTGCCATCTGGAAAACTTCATGAAAAGGACATAAAAAGGCTTCTAGAATGTTGGCAAAAATGTAGTGACTCTACATTTATTACAAGAGGAATATGTTGGAGAAAAACATGTTCAACTCTTCCATTTGCAATAAAGATTTCAGTTTTTCTTTCTTTTTCTATCTTTCTTTATTTCTTTTTTTTCTTTTCCTTTATCATATTTGAACCATTTTGTATTATCTCTGTAAACTGTTATAATGTTAACTCTTAGTGTACTATAAATGTAAAATTTTTATGTAACAGAATTTCTGTCATCAAAATTTTATTTCTCATAATGTATCCATAGAATGCTCACATGGCTGTGATTGAAGGTATAATGGCTCTCTTCATCAAAGAAGTGCTCATTCCAGAAAAAGTTGTCGAAGTAGTCAGGTAATTTGTACTTTTTTGGTATCATTAAAAAGATTATACTTCCTTTATATATATATATTGACACATGTTAGTTCATACTTAATCTTCTATCTGCATAGTTTTTTTTTTTTTCAAATGATTTGAGTAAGCATTTCTTTCTGTTATTTATTATTGAGTAGAATTTATTACACATCATCTAGATTATTGATTTATTGCCACATTGTCTATTTTATGCATATAAGTAGAAAAGTTTAGTTACAATAAAACTTACTCTTTATAAATGTCTAGCCGTTTCTCAGTTGTGAATCCAGAAAGTGAACTTCCATATGACTGTGAAGAAGCTGCCCTACTTTGGATCAACAAGTGCTGTATCAAAATGAGGCATAAGATTGAAGAAGAGCTCAGCACTAGCCATAGTTCTGATAGTCCTGACTCTAGTCATGTAAGCAAAAGAGTTTGCTGCTTTTACTATTCTGATATATATGTATATTTGCATTTGTGCGTGTGTGTGTATTTTTTTCCTCTGAATTTGTAAACAGTAATTCTTAATTTGCATAGCTGGGAATATATTCAATATTGAATTAATATATCGCTACATTTTAAAATTAGGTCTAATTTTTAGTGTTACATTTTCATGTTGTTCTTCTTAATTGATTTTTTGCTGCCAGCCAGGGACAGCAAAAAATCAATTAAGCCGGATTCGGAACATATCCGGAATGATCTGAAATCCGAACCTCGAAACTGCCAACAAGCCCCTTTCCCCACCTCGTTCTTCTTTTTCTTTTTTTTCCTGTTTGTGTGTGTGTGCACGTGTGCTTTACGCATGCACATTTGATTTTGCCTCCATAACAAAACATGTAGAGATTCTCGATTCTTAATATCACTTCCGCACTAAATAAATACCTCGTTACTGAAGAAGCAATAATTTAACATATATTTGTGCGATCAATAATTTGGCTTTGTAGCTGCATATTTGCTTGGCATACATCTTAAGCCAAAACATTCTACATACAAACAACATTGATTTTACACCTGTTAATATTTTATATCCCTGAGGCCAACTTGGAAAATCATTATTTATTATATTTTGCTTTCATCACCGCATGTTTATCAACACATGACAACTTAAGTAATGACTCATGCAGCAGTGAGCAAACAATTTTTTATACTAGTAATTTAATAACAAAGAGCATGGTAACCTTTTATGTTGACATTATGCTTGGCAACGATTACAGATTTAAGTTAAATGCGCTAAGAAATGTTGACAAGGAAAATTTAACAAAAATCTCTTTCCATATGCTAAAAATAGATTTTGTTTATGATACTCATAGGCCAAAAGATTACATTTAGTGCTATTTGAATTAAGAATAACTGATTTGTTTTTCACATAAACCAGAACCGGCGCCAGAGCTTGTATGCCTGCACCGGGTGGAAGAATTTACGGAAGAGAAATTTTTGGAATTGAGAGAAGCACCAAACAGCAAAATTAATGGATGAAAAAATTTTTAGAATTTAGGGAAAGCACTGGGATCCAAAATTTAGATGCGGCAAAAATTTACAACTTAGGGATTGGTAGTAGAATTTAGAAAACCCACAGTGACTGCATCAGGCGGTTAGATATCAAGCGCCGGTCCTGGATAAGCCTTAAGTATATGTGAGAATTTATATAATCAGGACTACGGCAAACTTAAGCATGTGCAAGAAACAGACATAAGTATAATAAATTCGACAAATTCGATTGGCAAGTTAGTCAGAATTCTCGACACAGCAGTTACAGGACTTGAACAAGTGGAACTTTGTAACTGAATAAGAAATTATGTCTGTCTACAGAATTAAAGAGAAAATATTAGCACAAAAGAGAAACACCTTACATCGAGAAATGTGTAATTGCTTAGGATGTGTTGACACCCCATGCACGATTGCATGTTACATAATACAGCATGTGTCCTTCAGGGTTAATAAAGTAATATAAATATTAAGTTCTTTTTGTAAATTTTGTTACCCTAAATTTTATGATTTCTAAATGCCATCTTACTAGTTTTAAACTGATGGTCTGGAAAAATCTGTAAAGACTCCCAAATCCAGAACAGCTGAAGTCCCGACGAGTCCGAATATCGGACTTTGTACTGTATTATCAGAAATCATTTGAGTGGGTTTAATCACTTGCCACCATGTTGAAAGACTTAGTTTCAAAATTTTTGGAAGAAATAATTCTATTAAGAATGAGTACTATGCTTTTTTGTTTGTTTGTTGTTGTAATAAAATACCATATTATGTATTGTTATTTATGCTTTATTGTGTTATTTTCTGTTTTACTCTTGTTTTAGCCTCAAAGAGGTAATTCTCCATTTATTGCTTTGGCTCAAGATTTGGGAGACCTTAGTGATGGTTGCTGTTTGTCTGCCTTACTCAGCCTGTACTGTCCTAGGTATTTTAAATGGCAAGGTAAAGCTTTCAAATAAAAAAACATGATATGGTCATTTCAACTGCTTTTTTTATTGTTAAATATTGTCAAAATTTATTACTTATATTTCACGTGATGAATTTAATAAAAAATTATGAATGCTTAATTAAACAATTAATTATTTTAAATAACTTTGTACTTGTTACCTTTATGATCAACCCTCTGAGTGTTACAAATTTCTCTTTGTGTTTCATCATAAGCAGATCGAAAATTAGTACTAAGAGATCAACCTTCTGAGTGTTAATTTTGAGTCTGCTTATGATGAGCTGTACTTATATAGCACATATTAGCTAGATTTCTATAATTACTTCCTTTACTCTTTTCATAGTTTTTCTTAAGATGGTATTTAATGATGCTTGCAGCCCTAAATTATTACTCCCCAATTTAATCTATTATTTAATGACTGCATTAATGATTTAAATAAAAAGGTGAAAATATTGTTTAGCTTCCACTTTAACACTTTTAATGATTGCTAAATACACTACTCTTTCCTTCTCCTTTGTTTTATCAGCAATGATAATATTTAAAAACAAAATCCTATTTAATACATTGTTATTTAACTGTGCATTTTCTAATTATTGAAATTTTCATTATCAGGTTTTTATCTCTTGTATAAAACTTAATACAAAATAATAATAATAATAATAACAATAATTAAAGAAAATTTCCAAATAAAAT
>KK112443.1:86291-109898 GCA_000611955.2 Stegodyphus mimosarum | reverse complement strand
AGAATGGACCTGATTTTAAATAGTTTTAAATAGTTTTTTTTTTTTTTAATTTACAAAAAGACCTGATTTTAAATAGTTTTATTTAAAAAAAGCATCTGAGACAGCTTAACAGTTTATACAGTAAAATAAGCATACAGTTTATTTATTATTTTTTAAAACCATTTAGTTAGTAAATTTCATACGAGTTCATTTAGTTACTCTTCAGGTATCAAAATGGTATTTTGTTTCCAACAATTTGCAGGATTGTATTTCCTGCGAGTATAATAACAGCTGTGTTGATTCTCAAAATGAAGATCTTGAAGGTAGTTAGTTATCGAGTTTTACAGAATACATAATGTTTTCTGCGTAGTCCCAAATAAAAATATAACTCATGTTAAATCAAATGTACGAGTAGGGGTAGAACACATCACAACTGTAATGAGGATGTACACCTCCTGAAAGTTTGACAGTTATGTTAACTGTGTCTTTAGTTGCCTTCTATCAGAAGTGAAATACACAATTGTAGTTAGTCCAAATATGCATTTCCTATGAAGGTTCAGTGAAGATAAAAGGGCAAATATGTAATTACATAGTAATTTGCATGAGACCTTCAGTATTGTTTAATCCTAGATGTGCATCTTGATTTCATTCAGTTGCTGTATTTCCTAGAAGTGAAATACACAATTGTAGTTAGTCCAAATATGCATTTCCTATGAAGGTTCAGTGAAGATAAAAGGGCAAATATGTAATTACATAGTAATCTGCATCAGACCTTCAGTATTGTTTAATCCTAGATGTGCATCATGATTTCATTCAGTTGTTGTATTTCCTAAATGCAACAGTTATAACAATTCATAGAGTACTTCACATAAAAGGGCGCTTCATCTATGAAAACTACTTGTTTTAAAAATTATTTATCATCTTTAATTGCATTTAGCATTTCACTTACAAATTCTACATGCTTGGGACTATCTGTTGTTTAATTTCTTCACTAAGTTGACTTTTTTATGCTTGCAGTTGTAGATGCAAGATATGTTTTTAAAATAAGTGTCATTTTGATATTACACACATTACAAGGATAATTTTATTTTTGCATGAAAGCTTGAGCCTTAACCAGATCATCAATATTATATATGTTTTCATAAGAAAAATATGGATGATCACTCACTTCATCCCCTATCATCATGCTTTACAATTTTATCATTATCTGTTAAATTTCCTCAAGTTTCAAGAAATGTTCTATGTAAAATTGTCATCAGTAATCAATACTTGAATTATTGCCACTCAATTTGCAACAAAAGTATTCAGCTGGTAAGGCTTCCTTTGCAACCAAGAAAGTACAATCATGGAGTCACTCCACAGGTACACTTTGTTCACGGGGATCTCTAATGCAAATATAACTCCAATTATTAGCCTTGCAAGTAAGATTACCATACACAGCTCTAGTCTTGGAATAGTGACTCGTTCCATAGGCAAGACCCTGGATTTATTAGTCATTAACCTTGTCTTCACTTCTCCATCTCTCAGACAGGACTGGTAATATATTACTGCTTTCTATGCTGCCTTAGAGGCATCGGCAAATCCTTGAAGTTCCGCCTGGAACTTCAAGGATTTTGCATCATATATTTTCATTTTTTGCTTCCTATATTTTTATTTATTTTTGCTTCATATATTTTTATGTTACATATATCTATGTAAAATAATTGTTAGCTCAAAGTTATGCCCCTATTAATTTCGTTTTGGCATTTTGCATTGGTTCTGTATAAACAATACTTTGTTTTTCAAATTATTGCTACCAAATGTTAGAGCCCTGCAATATATTTAAAGAAATTAAATAATGAAGAATCTACATTAAATGTATGTATGTTTCTTACACTGTGAAAAAACAATGGTACTTAGAGACATCAAATTTGAATAACGTAATCCTCCACTTGAATGGGCATCTGGAAGTCCAAATTTGGAATTTGTTTTATTATCTATTTCATATTTAGTAAAGCTTTAACACGTTTTTTGATTAACAAACTGAACAGTTTCAAAGTGTGCAATGGCAGCACTGTATGGGGGGAGGACATTTTTATCTCCAGCATGCGAGATTGTTTATCAGAAATTCTAAAAATGTGCTCTTTTTAAATATTTTATGATATTGGTGTTGAATTGAATTTTATGGTTTAAGTGCGAAGAACTTGATATTTATTAAATAAAAGTAACACACGAAATGTTAAAAAACACTCATTTGGGTGTAATATAAAATCTGAAAGCTTTCAAATTTTTTGAAAGCCATTTTTAAAGTTTGATTTTGAATTTTTGGTGTTGGTGATGTTCATATTATTATTGCATATGTGAAACTGCTTCATTATTAGTATATGTTTAGTTAATTTTTGCACATCTTTTTTATGTGAAACTGTTTCATTAGTATATGTTAATTTTTGCACATATTTTTTTTTTCTTTTATAGATATCCATTTGCACGACCCAATAAGTTTAGCAGATTCTGTTCATAATTTACAGTTAGTGCAGAAATTTTGCCAGGAACACTTACCACAGGACATCTATTGCCTTTCTCTGGAAGATATGGTTTACATGCATCCATCTATTGTTCCCAATGTTCTTGCTTTTATAGCAGACCTCATGTACATATTTGAAATCCGGCCTCCAAAGCACATCTGCAGACCAGGTGCTAGAATAGAGAGGGAAGATGAAGCCAAAATGGTCGATGGTAAGAAAATATACAAATTTAAAAAATAAATAAATAAATAAATACATTAATTTTATAAATGATTAATTGGGAACATGTTATAGTGATAGAAGTACATATATATTAATTGAAAAAAATGCTTAATATCTATGAGTTTCATAAAAAATTATGTAAATTTTACAAAAGTAATGGAGAACTTATCCAAAATATGTAATCCAAGATGTTATCCCCTGTTTAGGAAGAAAATGCAGAAAGTAATTTATTATAACATATATGGGGAAGTATTTCTTACTTTCAGATGCAGGGGCATATTTATTTTACTGAATATAATATAACTGATAAAGTGTGTGCAATATTTGTCAAATATAATATAAATATTGTGCAATATTTGTCAACAAATTGTTTTAAATTCTTACTGTCCTTTCTTTATCCCCCTCAACTTCTATTGAACTCCTTGAGAATGTGAATTGATGAGGTATTTTAATCTTTTTTTTTTCTCTCTCTCTCTCTCTCTCTCTTTTCTGCTGAGATATACAGACTAGAAGTGGCTGGCTATGCCCCTTAAATTTATTTCATTGTGCCAGTTTCTGCTTGTGTGGTTTTATAGCTCTAGGTGAATGAAAATTTTGATAATCCATGTTGTTGAATATTCTGCTCTTAAATGCGATTGGTTAAATTAGTTGTATTTTTTATTGAGGTTAACAAGATTTTGAACTTTTTTAAAATTTTTATGAACTAAACAGTGTATCTGAAGTTGAGTTTATCTTCTTCTAAAAAGTAGTATATAAGTTTTTTACTTCTTTCTACAAGTTAATAGTAAACAAATAATTATTTCATTTTATTAAGATTTATTTGCATGTTTTAATAGTAGTACACTTTTTTTACCATGTTTTACTCAAGTTAGGCAAAATAATCGGAGCTTTTTAAGGTCTTGTTTTAGTAAGAATGAGTATTTAGGTGATTTAAGTGTAACTAGTATCCTGTAATATAAAAAATCTGATGTTAAGAGCTATTCTAATGTTCCTTTGTGCTATTTCAATGAAGTTTATTTTCTTTTAGAGATCACACCTTTTGTCTCACAAGTTAGGAAGGGAAAAAAAAATCTTTGAATAACATAAGTCATAAAACCGTTTGATTTAACTATTGCATTTTTACCTAAAGATGCAATAGTTAATGGAAACTCGTACAGAAAAATTTGTGTGTATTAATTTAGCATGTGAAAGCTATTATCTTGTTACTGGCCAGTAATCATAATCAAAAATGTAATTAGTGCAGTTATGGTCTCAGTATTCATACTGTAACATTATACTGAAAATGAATCTTATTATGTTGCTTTCGGAACCCTTTGCTTATTTTCATGTTGGCTAGCACTTCAGCTTTTCCTTATTCATAGTTTAAGTCTTGATATAAGACATTGTCTCATTATTTTATGAAAATTACTTATGCATCTTTTCTGCTAAGCTGTGCTATGAACAAATTAACTTGAATTAAGATATCTCACTTAAGAACATATATAAGAGTAATATAATTAAGAATTAAGATAATTAGCACTCTATTTCCAATGTAATAGATGTAGAAAGTAGAAGATATTGTTTTGGGTATGATTTGTTTCAAGCTGTGTTTTATGTATATGGTTTTAAGAGTAAGTCTTTTATTTACAATGCACATTTTCCATGTTTATTTTACCCTCATTAGGAGGTATGTATTGAAAATGTATGTATGTTATATTAATAATATCAGTTTCTGAATTTATTCTTAACTTTAATATTTAACGTAAATAATATAAACATGTTAAGAGAAGTTCCCATATGCTATATATATAGTGTTTTCAATTATCTCTTCAGTTAGTAATTTAAATGGCCAAAGACAGTCACCCCTCCAAAACTGCAGAATCCGAAATTTCCAAAAGTCTGTGAGTCCTATTCCAGATTTAAGATCAGGGAATTATGAAATTAGCAGGAGGTATGTGTATGCAAAAAGTTTTTGTTTGTTTGTTATTATTGTTATTTCTTTTTCCTTATTTGCATGTAAAATTTTTCTCAGCATAGAATGTGTGGCAGAAAAGGAATCGAACTTATGGTACTGCACAGGAACTCAAACCTTGTAACTTTCCTTTTGTGTTAGAGAAGTCAGAAAACACTCTTTGACCTTCAGAACAAGTTTTTATTCCGTACCATAAGCATATGCTTGTTCTGACTGTATTACTACAGGTACTTTGTTGGTTATGTCCTGACAGTGGAAGTTTAGAACTTCAAAAAATGTCATGTAATAATGTAGTATGAAGTTCAGGACAAATGCAACTTAGAAATTTTTGAGACGATGAAATTGGTTTATGAGGATGCATTATTGAAGGCATAAGTGGCACAAAATCATTTTAGAAGATCACGAAACTATTGAGGATGAGAATCACTCAGGAATACTTTGCACATCCAGTATGGATGAAAATTTGGTAAAAATAAGAAATCATTATGGTTACATTATTGATTAACAATAAAAATGATTAGCAGAACCATTTCACAGTGCCGAAAATTTTAGTCCTTGAACTGACACATAAAAGTTATATGCAAACTGATAATAGGAAAAAAAAACTTATATTCAAAGAAAGAAAATTGAAAACATATGTGTTTATATTTTCCACAAAGTATCCAAATTACTAGGAATTTCTTAAAAATAATGATAAATCGAAGCTAAGGATGGTCTTTTGTAGCTCATTACATCCCTAGTAAGAAAGAATAAGCAAACTCAAGATCAATGCTGATTTAGTTTTTTGATAGTTGAGTGTTATTCAGAAGGATTCTGTGCATTATATGAAGAAGTGTTACTACCATAAGATTCTCGAAAGGCTCTATGAAACAGTATTTCACTTACAGTAAGAATTTGAGGCACTTGGAAACTGCATTGTGATGATGCCTCTTATTACACAATGCTACCCATTAGTATTTATTATTATTATTCAGTATATATTTCAGTGCTTCAAAAGCACTTCTTCAGAATGTTTTGCCAGTTTAGTGTGGTTTGTGTTTTTTACAGTAAATTGAAAAATTCATCTCGGGCAAAAAAATGGAATTGACTCATGAACATGTTCATGCGATTATTTTTCCTAACTTTTGACATGGATTATCAAGACAGGAGTGCTTTGATTCTTAATTCGCTGTGCAGTGATAAAGCACCATCCTACACCACTGTAAAAAACTGGTATAACGAATGCAGTCGTGGTCGACATTTGCTCCAGGATGAATTCCATGAAAGTCGTCCAAAATCGGTTGTTGTGCCAGAAAATATGGATGGTGTGTGTGAACTGATAAAGCAAGATTGTTATGTGGCATACCTTGAAATTGAGGCATCTATAGGCAATAGTATGAAAAGCATCAATAAGATATTACATGAACATTTGGCTGTTAAAAAGATTTGTTCGCGTTGGATTCCACATAATCTGACTAGTGCTCAAAAAAAGGCTCATGTCAATTGATGCAAGGAAATGTTGGAAGATACATTCAGGGTGCATCAAAGGCTGTGTGTAACATCTACAAAGATGATGAATCATGGACCTATGCGTATGAGCCCGAAACAAATCAGTAGTCAAATATATGGGTCTTCCAAGACGAGCCAAATCCAATAAAATTTAAAAGTTATTCTCCGAAAAAGCACATCGAAGCAAATGGTTGCCCTTTTTCTTCAGCATTACTGATCACATGGCAACAGTGACATTAGAGCAATGCAGGATGGTCTATTCTGAATAGTACATGATTATTTGTTTGCCAAAAGTAATCAGAAAAATTTGAAAAAAGCAGAAGCGCTGAATCATTCTTAATCATGACAATGCAAGCTGTCACTGATCAGCTCAAACAAAGAAATTCTTGACGGGCCAAAACATCGAATTGATGGGTCATCCACCATGATTTGGCACCCAATGACTTTTTTTTTATTCCCACACATCAAAAATAAATTATGTGGCCAGTGATTTGTGACACCCAAAGAAGCGGTTGATGCATTCAAAATGCATGTTTTGGAGTCACCTTAATCGGAATGAGAAAAGTGCTTTGAAAATTTGTTCAAACGCATACAAAAGTGTATAAATCATCATGGAGAATATTTTGAAAAGCAGTAAAACCAATTTTGATCATAAACATTTGTTTTTTCATTACTAAGCCAGAAATATATATACCAACCCTCGTAATTGAAAATGATTCATTCCATTTTTTTTAGCAATGCTACAGAGATAGGAGTAATTCTTTGCACTGTGCAGATTCCTAAGGGAGCTACTTTTAAGGAAATTACTGTTGTTATATAACTTATGAATGCATACTGTGCTTCGTAAATCAGTTTGATTACTTATTTGCCCCACCTTGGCAACTGCATTTAATATTTGGTATTGAATAATTATTTATTTATTTATTTGAGAATATTATACATATTTTATTCACAATTAACTTATACTTTAGTGTAAATTAAGTGTATGCTATCGATAAATGAACAGTAATTCAGACTTTTTTTTATTTAAAACACATGGGCATATCATAAATGTATATCTTGTGTTATTAAAAGTGGTCCTTTCTTAAATTTTTTATAATAATGCAATGCTTTCTTATCAGTTTTGTTTTTAATGTGAACGATCTATCAGTATCTATTTAAAGTAAATTTTCTTTCATCTCTTTTTAAATATGTTTGTAAGCTTTGTAACATAGTTCCAAAAATTATTAATATTTTATTTAAAATGTTAATATTAGGTAATATATTAAAATGCTGTATTGAGGGAAGATAGTTGTATATCTTCCTTCATCTGAATTTTGTTGTTATGAAATAGAAAGATGATAAAGAAAAACAGACTGGGAATTTCTTCAATGATATTAAAATATTTTGTGTTTTGGCTGTGAGATATAATATTATCAGCACATCCTCGAAGCACTCTGAATATAATAAAATTAGCCGTTCTTAGCATGCTTTATTGTTAATCCTACTCACTCATTTAACTTTAATTGTTAGTTGATCCAATTTTATTTTATAGATCTGGATTTTTGTATATTTCGGTCACTATGTTTCTGTAGCAGTAAGACGTATATAATTTGACCAAAAAAATTTTGTATTCTATGAAAATAAAATAATCAAACTTTTTTCTTTTTTATCTTGTGGAAAATACATGTACATATATGTGTATCATATTTGTTCATAACTCCTGTAATTTGTGCTTTATGAAATATCAGAATTGTAAACTCATCTTGAATAAATTATTCCACCCAAAGCAAATATGACCATCTGCTACCCATTACATTGCCATGGCAATGTTTTCTACAGGATTGAATTTAATTTAATTACCTATATTTAGCTATATTAATATAATTACTATATTACCTATATTTAATTACCTGTATGCATAAATAACTGCAATTTATATATAATCAGGAATGGAATGATAAATAAAATTATGTATTAAGAGTTTTCATCATTTAATTGCTTCATTGTATTCTTTGAGTAACCAGAAATTATTTAGGCTTTACTAGTTTAGCAATATAGTCAGTCTGTCAGTCATTTAAAAAATACATTTTGTTTGGATGTTTCATTTTAATAACTTAATATGATGTATTTTTCAATTTTAGTGGGAGTTGGCAAAGACCACAAAAGTCTCTGTCAGCTAGAAAAATTAATATGCAAGATGATAGAAAACTTGAAAGTAAGTATTTAGTTATGTTTTGTATGCATAACTGAACAGTATATAATTTCTTGCTTGTGCATTTCAGTTATAATGCACATACATATGTATATATTACTGAGAAAGTTGACAAATTTTCTGTTTGTTGTTGAGATATATATACATATATCCAAGATAAAAATATATAAATCAAAATTATAGCTTAAATTAGCAATAGCACAATAAATCTTCATTTTAATTTGTATATCTCGCCTTTCTGTTCTAAGGGTAGAAACTGTTTATAATAACTTTTACTGGACTGCATCTTTTCAAAATTAATCCGCTTCATGCTTACTTATCTAAACCTGCAGTCTGAGCAGCTCATACCAATCACAGATCAAAATACCTTTCGACTCTTTTACTCTTTTTCTGAATGCACACATACTTGTCCCCCCCTTTTTGTTTTCTTTTTTTTTTTCTTTTTTTCTTTTAAGTAAAGGAAGTATTGTAATCGCGAAAATTTTCGGGCATCATATTTCAATGAAAATATCCATTTTGAGCGCTATCTAATGCAATTTAACGATGTTTTTGCACGACATCTGTAAGTAAGGACAGAATAAAGGAATCTTTTACTGAAAACAGGTTGCAAAAAGAACTTAAAAAATGGATTCAGAAGACATTTTTTCATGATGTCTGTTTCTGGATTGAGAAGGTATCTTTTTCATGCCATACATACGTAGGTATGTATGTATGTTGCATAACTCAAAAATGTGTAGCCTCACAATGTTGAAATTTTATATAAAGGACTGCTATAACATGTAGTTGTGACTTCCCTTTTTGGTTGCAATCGGCCACAACAAAAGTGTATAAATATATTTATATCCACTCTGTTACTTGGCTCCGTGAGCTCAGTTTTTTTTATTCATATATGTTGGTAAACTGTGCAGTTTTTGCTTTAAAAATGATTGAATTATGTTATTCTTATCTTCTGGTTAGTTTTTTTTATGCCTTTAGTTAATCTGCATGCAATAGTTGTAGAATTATCAACAATTTAAAAGCTGTTTAAGTGCAGCTAAACCTAATTTTTGTTTACATTTGAAACTTAGCAGAATAGTGAATTAAGTCAGTTTCTTCACCTTCAATGTCTTTTTGCCGAGTGGAACCAAAAGTAAACTTTCAGTTTTATGCACTGAAAGATCTGCCTTGTTGCCTACTCACCGATTTTGCTTGTTTTTGCATAGAAACTGTATTTTTAATTGTAAAAAAATTTTTAGCTGTATTTGGTGTTTTGTATTTTTCTATATTTTAAAATTTGTAGTAAAGATAATGACATTTTACATATTTTTGCCTTGCCGCAAATTGAGAACTGAATTAATTGAATGAGAAATATATCTAATGAAATTCAAGGAAATAAGTTTCATTGAAATGCAGCAGGAAAAAATGCATATAATTTAATATTCTATGCAAGGAAATCATGTGGTGTGCACGTCAGATTATGTTATTTCGCCTTGCTGCTTATAGACTCACCACTTGCCGCTGCTATCTATTGTCCATTTTCTGCAAAAATGTAAGTTGCGTACAAAATTGTGGAGCAAATCACAACCGTTATGATGATGTGCGAAGAATATGTATTGCGAGAATTAGTTGCCCAGAAATAAGTTCTGTTTCATTGTCTTCATCCACTTCTGTCTCTGATTGTCATCTTATGTATCTATGCAGCTCTCTTCTAATCATGAAGATATTTACAAAATTTATTGCAGTTATTTAGTCGACAGGATTATTGCCTATCTTGACCTAATGGAAAAATGTTTGCACGTTCAGAAATCTAAAGAGTGAAATGGAATGTGGCATTATGAGTGCATCGCAAAGCTAATGGAACTCACTTAAGGGAGGTAAAAGGGCTTTCGAAAAAATGAGCGATTCACCATTATAGGTCAGGGTCATAGAGTTTGTCTAATGTGTTAATTCATTTGCTTCCAATTTTCAATGTGCTTGTCATGTTTAAAGCATCACATTCATGAATTGAATCAAGTTTGTTTTCTGTTTCAAGAATGAAAATTATGCTAAAAATGTTTGAATTTATAAGTTGAGTAATTTTAATATTATTTCATAATTTATTCCCAGTGCTTTTAATGTTGCTTTTATACGCTTAAATTATTTTATCATCGTAACAAATAAGAAATTTATTGAATAATTAACAATATTATAAATAACAATAATAATTAACAATATTATAAATACTTATAAGTTTCACACTATTATTTTGAGTAGGGTAAAATTTTTATTTGCTAAATTTCTGAGACCCAACTTGAATATACAAGTTATTGGTCTTAATTTGGAATTTGAATTTTTGTGTATTTATATTTATACTTCTGTTCTGTAATACTGAAAAATATTTATGGCAATACTTCATAATACATTATACAATGCTAAAAGTTAAATTACCTTGTATAAGAAACAGAGGTTTTTATATGCTATGTTTAAGCATCCCACAGCCTTCCATTTTACATTGCTTTACAGTAAGTAAGTGTGGATTGTTTTATATTGAACAGATAATTAATTTTAATAGAATTTCATGGATATGTTTTATATAGAAGAAAACAATTTCTACAAAAGACTTTCAATGGAAGGACCAAAAAGCTACATTATGATATTCAAGCAATGAAGTGTGAATTTAAAGCCATGATTTTAAAGTGAAAATCGAAGGCTTTGGTAAATCGCATTTGCTTTATTTGAAAAACATGATCTAGTGTTCCTTTTAGTAATAAATATGACTCCTTTCAATGAAAACAAACGTAATGCTCGTTTAAAATAATGCAAAGTTATTCAGTTTGTGAAAGAAAATTGATGTCTTGGTGCAGCTAAGATGTTCAGTGTTTGCAAGCTCCATTCATGAATCATGAAAAAAAATTACATCATAATAAATGTGCCAAAGAATAAATGTGCTTTGCATCAAGAAGTAACAAAATAGCCTATCCTAGAAGAAAGTATTGCAAGCAGGGTCCTAGAAAATTGCCAGAATGGATTAATTATAGCAGAAAACAGCTTACATTTATTTGCCTTAAAGTGGGCAGAAAAGAAGCAAATGAAAGGGAAAACTTAAGCAATATCGAGTTAGTGTAGTCAATTTATGGAAGGGAATAATTTCATTCTTCGAGAAAAAGCAAAAGTTTTGCTTTCTGAAAGATATGCACAACAAACTGATGAGTTTTCAGAAGTATGTTACTGACCTATGAAGACAAAAAACTATTTACTGTCACATGCTGGAAATATGGATGAAACTCCAGTAATGTCTGATACGATAGGAAATAAAACAGTTGAACAAGAACAGAAAAACCTTTCACATAAATATTAAAATCTCACTTCACGATAGCGTTTTACCTGCTTAGAGGATGGTACAAAATAAAACCCATGATTATAGATGAATGGACAAAATTGTGAATAAGAAATATTTGGCAAAAGCATCCTGTTGCCTTTAAGAATTTAGAAAATCTTTTAACTTGAGACATTTTCAGATCCGATCTAACATATAATGGGAATAAATTATTGGAAGAGTGTAATACAGACTTGACAGTTAGTATTCCAGGCAAATTAACACCATTCGTTTATTGTGCTTGGCCTACAGGTGTGTGTAGCAATAAACCAATAAAAGAAAATTTAAAACAACAGGGGAATACATGGATGTTAGAAGGTGAAAAAACATTTATAAAAGGAGGTCAAACACAGCATGCCAGGCTAGAAGTAGTGTGTGAGGGTATATTAAAAGCATGGAATGAAATTAAGCCCGACATAATTCAAAAGTTATTTTAAAAATGTATTATAAATCTAACATCTAGATGAAACAGAAGATGATTATTTATTTTTGGATCAGAGTAATAGTAATAATGAAGATGAAACAGAATTCGATGCTGTGCCTAAAGATGTAACGGAAGACGAATATGACGAACTTTTCATATCATCCGATAAGGAAAATTAAGTTCATAACGTATGTCATTTGCTTTAAATAAATAGCATTTAGGTACATGTAGAAATCTAATTTTGTAGCTCATCTTTTCCTTATTTTTAAACCCAGCATTCTTATATCCAGCTTGTAATGTGCACCTGTAAATTTTGATCTTATTTTTTGTATTAAAAGTGTGCGTTATATGCTAGACTATATGTTACATCATTTACAGTGTTTTTTGATGTGTAGTGAAATATGGCTTGTATAAAAAGATTTGAGGAAAAGTTGAAATAACCTAATTATATTTTTAATAACAGGTTCTAGGTCATTAAGGCGAACGCATTCAGTGAATTTTTCAGAAGTCAATAGGCATGGTGAGCTTTCTGTAGCACCATCAGATCAAAGGTAAATGATAACTGATGTCTTATCCATGTCTCTTATTTTAAATCATGAGTTTGTTTTTATTCCTATATTTATTTATGAAGTTAATGTATAAATAGATATAGGATACATGTATTTAAATAGAAGTACAACTGATAAATTTTCCATAAACACATGCATGCCATTTAATCATACAAGATAAAAGTATCTGAAAGAACTTTTGTATATAGTCCTTTAATGAATGAAAAATGTTTATAATTTTTTAATATTCATTTGGATATATGCATTCCAAATTTAGTATTTTCCATCATACCTTTCTAACCGATTTTTTTTATTAAAGTATGTTTTTATTTAAAACCCATTTTATATTTTAGATTGATAGCTTATCTTCTAAAATCTAAATTAAGAAGGGGAGGGGACGGGAAGCTTTATATCTTTACTTATGGAAAAGTAAGTAGTTTGAAGTTTAAACTGCTATGCCATTTCTCAATAATAATGGCAATTTATAAACATCATTTCAAAAGTAGTTCTATATTTCTATGATGTTATAAGAACGCACAGCATATTTTAAAGACCACAGTCTTGCAAAATACAGAGTTGCAATACTGGTTCGTTATCACAAGATAGAACTAGATAGGTATTCTTATTAATTATTAAGTCCCTAGTACAATATTCGCTACATATTTAACTTACAATTGGTATATTACAACTGGTTAATAAAGTCAGCTGCTTTTTACATTCATATTTCCAGGAAACAAAACAAACATATACTGCCATTTATTTACCCTTTTTCTACAGGAGCTTCGGTCACTGATCTGCTATGTTGAGACACAGTTTGTGCTGCTATGTCTAACTTTTGAAAAAAACCTGCAAAATTAAATTTGTGATCTAGGTGTTTCAATTTTTGGCACATTATGAGACGAACACTCATGTGGTTGTCAGAATTAACTTAAAAACTTTATTATTTTGTTTTTCTGCCATTTGAAGTATAAAATATGTTTAGATAAACAATGCACAAAATTTTCCCATCATCACTAGCCAAACTCTAAGAAGAATGAATGAAACCTATAAAACAATAGGTCATATATTTCCATTATCCTCATACTGTCAAAAATGAAAACAAAAGTGTTCAGAAGCATTAAAACCCTCTCCATTTTTTTATATCAGCTAATGCAGTAAATAGCTAGCTCTGTTTATTTACATTACTGAACCGACGATTTCTGTTTTAATTCCGATACAAAATACCAAAAAAAGAAACTACTGGAACAAAATGAAAGGCAGCAGACATTCTCCACTCTCAGTAAATATCACCATAACAGACAAAGGGCTACATGTAGTAGCAGAAAAAGATACTAATTAATTAAGCATTTTAAAAATTCTTATGTAGTACACTCGCCCTAACAGCACATTCAAATGGCGATTCATATATGACATATTCGGCTCTGATACAGTTGGTGCCTGATGCATATATGACACACCCATCGCTAAAGGGCTAACTCAGAGTGGCAAAAGATTGATTCTTCAGTGCCTTAATATCCTATTGTACCTAGCAACCTACTGTATAGTTGTTTGTAGTTTATCGATTTCACTTATCGAGGGCTGTGCCTTATTGATTATTCAACTTTGTAGTGTTTTAAATGTAGATTTAGCTGAAATTTGGCCAGTGTGTATCTACTAACAGTTATATCAATAACCCTTTCAAAGACCCTGTCAGACATTGTTTGGTAAGCTCCTTACCCGGGCTAGAGCTGATTCTAAACTTTACAAATGCAGTTCTCTAGAGCAGTGGTCTTCGAGCTTTGTCGACTTACGGAACCCTTAGAACTATAAGGATTTTTTCTTGGGGAATCCCAACCCACCTTTAGAAGAATATATCTTAAAATAATATTTAAAATAGATCAATATGTTATAGGTATTGTATGTAAAGGCAATTAAAGAAAAGTATTGTATTTTTATTATTTTAAAAAGTTCAACATAAAATTAATGTAATTTACTCATTAAAAGCATTAGCTCATGTTCCAGGTGTCACCTGCCCTCGCATTATATTTAGTGATTAGGACGGGCTTGCATTTTAAAGATAATTAAATGTATTTATATATTTTTTAATTAAGAAACACTAATCAACTAATGTGAGTGCTTTGTGATTTTCTTCTTGAATTTTTATTTTGACTTACAGACTTCCGATGTTTTACTGACAGAACCCCGGAGTTCCATAGAACACAGTTTGAAGACCACTGCTGTAGAGGCACTGTAAATTCCTGAGTGTTCCTTGGAATTAAAGAAAACGTGGTGCTTAAGTGAGCAGTGGTTTTCATTCTTGAATGGCAGCTCATAGGGGATTTAAGTACATTCCTGTTGGGATATAGATATTAAATTCACAGGAGTGTCAGAAAACTTCATGAAATGCTTCCTTGTATTTTGTACATTGCCATTCTTTGAGTTTAAAAAGGGAGTGGTCACTGAAGGCTGAACAAGAAGTAAAGAAAGCAGCACTTGTGCCTATGAACATGCAGTGGAAGATCGACTTAACAGAGAAAGTGAAATCTTTATGTTGGGTAGAAATATGAATATGTGAATTTGAGTGTACGACTGGAAGAAAGAAGCATTCTATAATTTGCTGTGTGCATGTCAAAAATGTCTATGTAAAAGAAGGAGAAAATTCGGGGGGGGGGGAGGATAAATTGTTAAAAGACAGTGATGCTTTTTGTATGGACAGCCAAAGAGAAGCTTCATTTAAACTTAGAATTTTCCAAAGAGCACTGCTGTGTTTACTTAAGCAAAGAACTAATTGAAAAGGAGCTGATAAAAAATTCAAATGTCTCCATGAAGGCATGGAAGATTAAGTGATGTTAAGCTGTTTTTCTAGAATGGTTCCAAGCTATGAGATTAAAACATGTCCCTATTTATGTTCCTATTTCTGAAGACCACAAATGCTGTGTCATTCACTGAAATGCTAAAAAAAGGAATTTTTGCTAATGGCTCACAAGAATGACAGAAAATAATATTGTTCATTGCAAATTGCAGGGTAAGAGGCAGATCATCATGCCTGTTGTTTATCATTATATTATCAGTACTGTTTTACAAAGCATTGCCAGATCACATGTTAATGCTTAAAATGAAAACTGCAACAACAAGAATTTCTGGCTGACAAGCAATAGTTTTACAGTTTTTTTTTTTTTTTTCTTTTTTTTCTTTTTAAATAGAGCAGCAAACTGAAAAACAAGTAAGTAGCTTAAGATAACTATGCTGCACAGTCCTCTGATCTCAATCTGAAAAATATTAAATTTGTGTTTCTTCCATCAAATACAAATTCTATCATTTAGCCTTTAGTATTATAAGCACTTTCACTTTCATTACAGAAAAGATAACATTAAAAAAAATACTGTTGTGAAAATGTGAACACTTTGAGGGAAGAAACTAAATTGATATTTTTACTAGAGACTATGCATTATATAATCAGTGTATGAAGAGCCAGCTATCAAGATGTAATTGAAAATTGTTTTCGGAAACGTGGTTTTCTTTTAGACAAGCCTTGGAGGAAATACAAGTTATAGCCAGAGTTCTGAATTTCAGTGAGGAAAGTAATGAAGATTCGTTTTTAGACTACATTGCAGTTGATAATAATATTGAGAAAATGTGTAAAAAACTGGACTGTGATATTATAGAAAGTGTTAAAAGTGCTGTAGAAACTGAAACTGACAGTGAAAGTGATATGGAAGAAAGTGAAGGCATGCCAGCCTGAGTCAAAGCTAGTTAAGTAGTGAGATCTTTAAGAATTCTTGTATTCAAAAGTGGAGATCAGAAAAAGCTGTCAGCAGGTTTACAAACTTGAGAATGCAACTGAAAAACTGTTGATGAACAATATGAAACAAATATAGATATATCAGTTCTTTGTAAAAGTTTTAACTTTCATTGAGTACATAACTATAAAAATTTCCATGAAAATTTTTTTAAATAGATTTTTAGTTGCATAAATAATTTAATTTTGTCATTAACTGTTATTTTAACTATTATCATTATACAGAATGAAACTTCAGTTATAGATATGCATACTGTAAGCGTGAATCAACGAAAGTTAAGACCGCACAATTAAAAATCTCTTAAGGAACTGGATTCTCAAATTTTTTAATTTTTGCTGTTAAAATAGATAAAACAATACACATGTCTGTTACATATCAATAGGGAAATGTAAAGAGTAAAATAACTTGTTAATCAAGTAGAATTTTATTTTTCTATTATTTAATCTGTGACTTCATTAAAGTTTATTTTCTGATTTTGGAGATAATAAAATTAGTATGTTTTTAAACTATGCATTTGTCATTTCAGGTATCATCCAGAAGAGGATGAAGAGCTTGCTAGTTATTTTTCTTCTAAACATCCTCATTCTCAGTCTCAATACAATTTGCTTGACCAAGAAGACAATCGCCGTTTGACGAGGCACACAAATGATCACAGTCAGAGGCTACAACAGCAAGCTCAGGGTCACTATCAAGTCTTTCATACTGAAAAACCTTACCAGGATGCCTCTTCTCCAGGGCATCTGGAGTCTCTAAGTGAAACTAATGAATTTACAGGAGGAAAATGGGCCGAGCCTCGAGAGCAACTTGCAAAATCTGGTTTGCAAAGATCTCCATCTTCATATGAAATTCACCAACTATCTCCTAGCAAGCAAATTGTAAAAGGAAGAGGATACTCCTGCCAACGTAGTCAATCTGATTTACATTTGTCCCAAGAAAAAAGGCCAACAAATAAACAGAATGCTGAAAGTGAAAATAATCTGTACCAAGTTCAGTCTGTCTCTCATGAACACTACTCTCCAAGGACATTCACTAAAGAACCAAGAAGAAATCGAAATTCTTTTCATGAATCATCACATTCTGAAAACTTAGGCTCTAACGGACCTACATCCAGGCGGTATAGCACAGATTGTGGAAAATGGGTTTCGGGTGATATTGAAAATCAGAGCAAACATCTTTCAGGAAGCCTTACATGGAGGAAACCAAAGGATTTATTTTCACAATCTGAATGGAACAAAGAAAATGTTGATTTAGAAAACAGTGGAAATTTTCAGAGTTCTGAAGACCAAAGAGCTAATGAGGATCAAGGTGGTGTAATTAGTTTTGCTAATTTATCAAAACAAAAAAATAATTCTGGTACAGCTATAAACATAGTTTATACACACCAAGATAAAGAAAATGAACAGGGAACCTATAAAAAAGCCACTCGACCTGGTTATTTGCATATCAATAAATCTCATCCTATGACAGATAATACCAGTCCAACCTCCAGTTATGGTACCTCTTCGGAGTGGGCAAAAAGTGATGCAAAGAGTCAACCTACATCTGATTCCTCAGTTGCTGCCCAGATGCTTGATATTCGTTTGAAACTGGAAGAAAAGCGAAAAAGGATTGAGCAAGAAAAAGCATTGCTGGAAAGTTTGTCAAAAAAACAGAGGGAGAAAATGGGTAAAGCTGCATTTTTGCAGGCAGTCAAAGGAGGAGGCTCAAATACTCCAAACAGAGATGACAGATATGATACAAACTACAGTAGGACTCGTCAGTTTTCTGTTGAAGATATTTCAGATGACTTGGATACAGTCAGAAGGAAATGGTTAGAAAGAAAAAATGCTGAGCTAGACTTGGAAAATGATATGCAATCTGAAGATATCCAACAGTCAATTGAACAGTTGAACTGTAGTTTGTCAGATTTACAATCTGATATATCTCGTTTAACAGAACAGCAAGAAATGATACAAAAGCTCCTAAAAAGTAATACACCTCCGCAAAATGATCTACAAGCATACTTTCTACATGATCAAAATGTACCTAAACAAAATAAAACACCTAGTAAATGGGCTGAGCCTGTGAATACTTTTCAGAACAGTAATGTATATCCTCAAAATATGATGGCACCTGAGATTCACCCCCATGTGGGAAGTCGAGGCCATTGGGGACAACCTGTCATTCCGTTTGGGGGATATCAGCAACAGCAACCCCAACAGCAAAACATTCCAATGTGGCAACAAACATCACAATCTTTGAGGCCTTCTTCTGCAGAGCCTCAGGTGATGTATGGACAGCTTATGAACATGCAGTCTCATATGTATGAAAGACCACCTTCTACTGTTCCTTTCAACCAGGGATTCTCATTGCATCCTCAGCAACTCCCTCAAAATTATAATAATTATTATGCACCAAATCCTTATTATTCAAATGAAACACAATCCAGCAATCCACAAAACCAGAGTCAGTATCCGTATGGAGCATACCAACAAACAAATTATCCAGTCATGCAAAATACCTTCACTCGTAATATGTCCCAAGGACCTATTCGTTCAGACAGCCGAAGTTTCCACTTGCATCAGAATCCTTCTGAAACATATCCAGCTGATGAAAGTGACAATTATACCCACCCAAGTAATGGCAATTCTGCTGATATTCAGTATGATGCACTTCGCTCAGAAACAAGGACTTCACCTCATGATAGTTCAGCTTTGAATGTTACAACAGATGAATTTGGTAGACCATCGAGGAGTTCCGAATTACAACATTCTCCTCCAAATAAGCCTGTTTTAGGTAAAACATTTCGTGTTGCAAAATCTAAAGTTACATCTCCTTCTTCACCTAATTATAAACAACAAACTTCATTTAATCAAAACACTGAAGAACCTCAGGTTCAAAATGATCAATCAGAAGGACAAAATTCTAATATTGAGCAGCAACAATTAAATGATAAAGGTTTTTATATATCATTTGAAGAAGAACCTCGTAAACCAAAACCTAAGTTAAAACCTAAGCATTTAAAAGCACGTAATCAGCAAAAGAAAATAGATTCTGAATATCGAAAATCAGATAATTCAGATAACCAAAGTATAGAAAATACTGGCACTTCTAGGCAGCAGTGGAATAAAAAAAGTCATAACGATCAAGCCTTAGAAACTGAAAACTCCACAAATGAAGAATCAGTATCTGAATCAGCTGAGAAAATACCAGAAGGATCAGCTTCTCAACCACATACTGGAGTTGGTTTTGTAGTATGTGCAACCTCTACTGAAGGTGATCCTGTAAGTAATATTATGTTCTTTTGGTATATTACTTTATAAATTTAATGACACATTACTAGATGTTAAAAATTTTAGCAGTGTCTGAACATAATTTCTAACAAGCTGAATCATATATTTATTTAGAGATTAGTCAAAAAACATTTATTTTGCACTATTTTAACTATAACTGATAATTTTTAAAATGCTAAATGTTATTGTTTATTTTAGAAGGCAGTAGTTTACAGAAATGCTGTAAAATAGGAATAAAAAAATGCATAGAATTATAAGGGTTAAAAAATTAAATTTTTGCTCTTATTTACACAATATATAAACAAATATATCACACAAAAAAAAAGTTTTTAAGTAAGATGCATAATTATCCTTATTTCTATTCCTAAATTGTACAACTTCTCATAGCAGTGTGACTTAACATTTTTTACCTCCCATTACTTGTTGATTTTAGACTTAAAAGAAAAAAAAGAAAGAAAGAAAAAAGAAACTACTTCTTACCTTATTTAAATTTAAAAAATTTTTCATAAAATCTGAAATTAACATGGATGATAACTAATATTCTAGGAATACATACTGTAGAGATCCATGTTTAAGCAATTTTGGTGTTTAATGTTAAAAGATTTCTTCTACTTCTTCAGAATCTTAAACATTCAATTACTGATCTTTATTGACTTTTTGAAACTCTAAGAAAATGTCTCTAATAATACTTTTTTAACTAGTGGATCAAATAAATCTAATGATTGTCATCATTCTGTTAAATTTACCTTTATCAGCACTTGCCACCCTGTTGGCATGGCACTGGGGGACTGTCTGCTATATTCACACACTAGCCAGTGAATTAGAAACCCAAGATCAATATTTTATTGGACCACCTTTTGTACGAATAACTGCTCTGATTCATTTGGGCATTAAGTCTACAGTGCATTTATATCCAGGAATGCATTGGCTATGCAGCTTTTTAAATTTTGTAAATTAGATGAAAAAAGAGAGTGCTGCCGGATGCGTCTATCTACCATATTGTCACATGTTTTCTATGAGGTTAAGATCTGGGTCATACGGTGGCCAAGGAAGGTATTAAAAGTCAGATTGATGCTCAAAGAACCAATTTTGAACTCTTCTGGAATGATGTATAGTTGCATTATCGTCCATAAAGTATCTGTCACCATCAGTGTAAAAATGCAATATTGTAGAGTGCACTTGATCTGCCAGTACATCTATGTGTCTCATGGCTGTTTACCCTCAAGGAACATCAGGGCACCACTTCCATGCCAACAGAACATGCCCCATAGCATGATACTCTCACCTGACCCTTGCATAGTGCAAGTAAGGCAAGATGCATGGCTTCATGGGGTTCTCACCAAATTCGATATCTTCCTGAGTACAAAGTAAGTTGTAACATGATTCATCCATTTACCTGGTTCCAATCTTCATATGTCTTCTTTCTCAACTCCACTACTAACGAATTCTTGCATGTCGGACAGAAATAAGTATTTTTCTCACAGGCACCCAACTATGCATTCCTATCCTCTGCAATTCTCTATGCATGGTTCAAGCTGAAATCTGTTGGAGAGAGCCTTGGTAAATGATCTATGTTAGTTGAAGCACCGAAAGTCCCTGTTCTGCCGTGCAATTTGGAGATGCAGCTGATCGCTCTCTTGAAAAACTATGCTCAAACCGCAGTTTAGAGAAGGACTGTGGGTTCTGATTACGACTTTTGAAAACCTTTGATATGGCTGCTTTTGTGACCCCCTTTGATATGCTGTTTTTGAAATTGAGGCCTCTGTTAAACAGGCACCAAAAATTAGCCTTTTTTCAAATGGTGAAAGATTTATCGTTTTTCCCATTTTACTTCATTCATCATAAAAAATGCTCTTACACCTTACTTATACTAGCATTCTAACCATCTGTAATCCACATCATAAAAAAATTTGCATACTTCATCCCTAGCACACATTCAAATGAATATCTCAAAGGTTTTCATTTGAATGTGTGCTAGGGATTTGAATGTGTCCCAACTATAATTTTTTTTTACATCTTCAATTTTACCCACCAACTGTTTTGGCGAAGTGACCGTAGCCCATTCATCTATCAAATGTTCCTTAAGCCCATTTTAATTAAATACCAACATTAAATTCTTTAGTTTCTCAAATGTTTTAATTTTTAATCTGTTGAACCATCCACTTAAAAATGTGTTAAGTTCGTAATAAAAATCATACCAAGCAGAACCCGGGCTTTTCTGAGTGTTAACAAGAAGTTGCCGAAACTTCTCAGCACTGAACTTAAAATTTTTCAAGTAGTATAATGTTTTAATATGTTGGTAATCTCTGGCCTGTTCTTGAGGTCCCCTAGCAATTATATTATTTACCTCAATCGGTAGAACACCAATGAGATATGACACCCATTGATTCATGGGCAAGTGTAGAACTTTAGCTTGCCTCTCGAAAAATTCTAGGAATAACTAATAATGACTTGGGCATAAGTTTTTGAAAATTTTGATTAAATACATTTTCACCTCCAGGTTTAGCAAATTCTCTTTTGCTTTAAGGCATTCTAGTTCTAACTGTTGCTTTTCAGTTTCTTTATTTTGTTGTATTATTTGAAATTCCCTCTCGCTGGCTTCCTGTTCTAACTGTAATTCTCTCACTTTTGTTTGCTTCTCTGAGTTTTCCTTTTCTATCCTATCACACATAATACTTTTTAAGAAATTTTTGACAAATTCTTTCTTATAATTTTTACTGTTCATTATTAATTGTTTTAAATCTATCACTTTCATATCTTCTATAGCTATTTCCCCAAGTTCTGTCATGACAAGGAATAGATTCTCTTTTTTAGCTTTCCCCCAAAACATCATTTTCACAAAAGTAATTGTTGAAAAAAAATAAAAACTCAAGAAGTAGTTACTCACAAATAATACACATAAAATATATCAGAGATATAAAAGCACAATTTTCTTCTTTTTTACAAAATTAGACAAGTGAAAATAAAAGGTTAAAAAAAATATTCAGCATTTTAAATTTATTTCCATTAGAACACAAAAAGAATAAACATCCTTTACCAATATTTTGGTATAAAAAAATAATAATAACAAATTCCTTTCCTTCAGTGCAACCAGACAGAGACAAAACAGACTGGCACCAATAAGTATAAACACCGCTCATTTACTTTCGTTTTCATAAACAGCCATTTCCTTCATGATCCTATGGGAACAGATTTAAGTCAGAACACTAAAACCATTTTCTTACTGCTAAAAGCTTTAAAAATTAAAATGAAATGATACAATATAACATTCTACATATCAGAAAATACACAGCATGGGTGGGCTTTCATGAGAAGCCAAAAGTACCAAGTTCTCAATAAATTCAACAACTTATTTCTTTCAGAAGCATTTAACATCATTTTCTTCTAAAGGATGACTTAAAACAGAACTGAAAATTTCAATATTGCACTGATGTGTTTTCACACATACACAAAAATGTACAGTTTAGATTATACTACACCAATTTATGTATACCAGAATTCTAAACGTAAATACATTGATGTTTTATTTATTTACGGGACTTGGTTTTTTCCATTATGTTGCAAAAGAAAAATATCTTATTAGATATATAAATGCAACACTGATTCTTTTAAAACTCTTATGCACTGACATGCTATCAAACACACTGATGGGAAAATGCTTTCCCAAATATATCACAAAAGGAAAATATCGCATTAGATATATAAAAGCAACACACTTAGTGTTTAAAATTCTTATCCACTGATGTGCTACTTCTACTTTGGGAATTGATTTCCCGAATTCATTAGCAATAAATAACTAAATTATATTTTTCAGGCCTGGAAATAAGTACTATAGAGAATACATACCTTATGTCACTTGTCACGCTGATCTCCGAAGAATCTTTTTTTTTTTTTTTTTTTTTTTTTTTTTTT
>KK112443.1:33948-86260 GCA_000611955.2 Stegodyphus mimosarum | reverse complement strand
TTTTTTTTTTTTTTTTTTTTTTTTTTTGTCTCTGACGTTGTGAGTGTGCCCCTGTAGTAATGAAGGTAGCACCAGTGATGCATCATTCACTTTATTTATTATTTATTATTTATAATGCAGGTATAGGTAAAAGTGTTGGAAGCACCAGAAACTTCATTCATTAAAGATCGAACAGGTATAGCTTCCAATCACTAACCTACTATAAGAAGAAGAATAAAGGTGATGATAAAAGTTTCTTTTAGAGGGAGGTTTAGAATTTTATTTTAAAGAGAGAAGGACTAAAAAGGGGGAAAAGTTATTAGAAGAAAAAGGAGGAAAAAAAAAAAACTAGAAGAAGGGTTACTGTGTAATGGGTGAATCAATTATTAGCCCACTGGATGAGATCAGAACTCGAACGCTCTGTATGTTTGGGAAAAGAGGGAAATCTAATAAAACAAGTTTTACATTAAGCTAGCGTAGAATATATCATGTGACAAATTTAGAGTAATATTTAATCTAGAAAAGGAAAGGAAAAAAAAAAAAAAAACAGAAAATAAAATATAGACTAATACATGACATATAGAATAATGCATAATGTGTCATATAATAAAAGTTTGTGCTGAAACATAGAATAAATCATATGATAAATTTAAAATAGTACTTAATAATACATAAAGTAGAGAATAATACATAATATATCATATAATAAAATTTAGACTAAAATGTTAAAACATAGGATGTTACATGGTGTACCATATAATAAAATTAATAAAATAGGGGTCGTAGTATGTATAAAATGTAGAAGAGAATAATATTGTATTTTAGAGTTGATCATTCACAAATAGTTTTCAGTATTCATTAGGCAGAGTTCATGAGTCATTAAAGTGTTCATGATTATAGAGTTCATATATTTTACATCACTCATACAATATTCATGACTCATTTTTATCATGACACAGCAGTCAATATCATGACTCACCTTTTTTAGTTCTAATTTGTTGTCATGACTCAATTTTTATATTTTATTTCGTTTATTATGGATTTTGTAAGTCTTTTGTTATTACGATCAATACAAGTAAGTATTTGTTACAAAGATCGATAATTGTTCTTAAAGATTCTAAAAAGTTGAAAATTAAATATTTTGTTGTATTTCGTTCTTTGTAGATGGGGTTACTCTGCATAGATCTAATTCAATTGTGTTAAGTTTGTGGTGAATTTATTTCATATTAAAATGAAGATGTTGAAGTTTGATGCTCATTCTTTTGAAGGATATATCAATATTTCTGAATGTACAAATATGAAAATTTTTTGTGAGAGGACGTGAGAAAAGATAGTGATCACCGTCTCCTTTTTTGCTGCATATACAGATATCAGTGTCTATTAAGTTCCTTTGATGAAAATAAACAGGATACGGTCCATGGCCAGTAATATAACTTGTTAAAAAGAATTTTGTACTCTTGATGTCAGTATTGCAGTTGGGGTAGAATAGGTATGTGTGGAGAGTCTAAGTTAAGATTTGGGGTATTTTATATATAGAAAATTGCTTTCTTGATTAAGAGCAGCTTCTTTGGCAAGTTTGTCAACTGTTTTGTTACCAGTATTTCCACTATGGCCTCTTATCCATGATATATGAATATTTAAACTATCTGTTATGCTAGAGAGGTTATTGATGTCATAAGCAGCATAGATAGCAGATTGACTGTTAGTATTAATATTTAATACTGTAATATAATTTCTTTTGCTAATTTGATAACCATTGTTATTTCAGAAAGTTCAGTTTGATGAACACTGTTTGCATCTCTTAAGAATCCTTTCCATATAATATTTGATTGTAGAAATTTTTGCTTGGGAATAAAGACTGCACAGCCAACTTTATTATTAATTTTTGAACTGTCTGTGTAAATGCTTCAATTGAATTGTTTTTGGCTTGAGAGTTTATTAATGTTTTTATTTTTGTGTGTGGTACAGCAGGATGTCTATTGTAAGGAGGAGGGCACATTTCGTAATCATCTGTTATATATGTGGTGTTTTTATAAATAATATTCTGACGAAGTTGATATATTGTAGAATAAATTGCTTCTTGAATGGATTCAAGATGGAGAGGAAGAGCAGTACTGGAGGTTGCTCGAAAGCCTCTGGCAATATTAATTGTAAATTGTTGTATTGAAGTAAGAATTTTTTCTTTTCTTGTCATCATAGGGAATGTCCAGATGACAGAGCCATAGGTAAACATTTTGGTTATTACTGTATGACATAGTAATTTGGTGGTGTGGGGATTTAAACCCCAGTTTGTGTCATGCATGCATCGTAGATTTTGACTTATAGGAATGAATACGAATTTTTTGAGATGTTTGATAAAATTTTGTTTTTTATCTGTTATAATTCCTAGGTACTTGATTGATTTAGTATGCTTCATTTTTTTGCCATTTATTTTAACAGAAAGTTGCTTAGTAAGATTTTGTCCAGGTTTATGAATAGTCATGATTCTGGATGTGGAGGTTGAAATTTCAAGTTTCAGTTTCATGCATTCTTGTTGGAATATGGTTACTATTCCTTGACAATTTCTTTGAAGGGTTACATGAGACTGTCCACTGATGACAAATGTGACATTGTCAGCAAAAGCAGGAATTTTAACAAAAGGAGGCTAGGCAATTTTTATAATTTCATTAAATGTAATATTCCATAATTCTGCGCTCATACATGCACCTTGTGGACATAACGAACTTCTTTTCTGCTGATTAAAGTATTATTATATAAAATGAGACTATTTCGATTATCGAGGAAATTACTGATAATTTGATAGATGTTATAGGGACATTCAGTATTTCTAAGTATTCACAACAAAAAAAGACACAGATACAAAATTCAGTCAGCGTACATTTAGAAAACTTTAACAGATATCCAAGTTGGTGACACGATCAGAGATGTTGGCCATGATGACACTCGTCACCCCTGGACAAATCATAAATCTCCACACCTTCGCTCACTGGCGGAGCTTCCCATCTCTCTCTGCGACCCACGTTGAAACCACTGCTGTTCTACTCGCACAGGTGCATTACTCTGTAAAGTCATTGCCAGCTAGAGTACATTATACTCTGTCATTCATGACATCATAATTCTTACATGGTTAATGGTGGAAAAAATCCAAAAGTCTATACATTGCATTGAAAAATCAATGAATTTTATATCTGATTTGTTTATTACCTAGATGAAATGTATTATAACTATTTCATTTCTTTTATAAATGTATGCAGTTTGTCTCTTGTAAATGTATTTTATGTATGCAGAATTAATTTTTATGTTATACTTTTAACTAATTATATTTGGGACGGCATTTTATTATAAGTGTGTTTCAATGTCAGTGACTGCAAATATTTCAGATGCATTCCATTGCACTAAAACGATATTTCATCTTCTCTCACTGTATAAGAGAAAAAAATATTTATTTATTTATATATATATATATATATACTGGTTCGAACTTGACGCCTATTTTGATAGCAGTCTGAGAAACTAATACATGTCTGTTTACCATTTACCATCACATATTCTAAACTTTATCACAAATTTTATCCACACTGTGGCCCAGTCTGAAGTTATATTGGGGGGATAGTCTTCCCTGTTTAAATATAGCAACCTATCTTTTGGGAATGGTGTCAAATGGTGCTGCATCATCACAGATTGCAGCTGTACATTCATGAATATTTACAGTGTTATGCTTCCTTTTATTAAGAACTGATTTGCCAAACAGTGTTCGATATTTTTAATATTAAATGTCATCACTATCCGACAAATTTCAATGGTCTCACATAATTTAAATAAATAACACCTACTATGTATGCTGTCTTCTTTGGGGGGGCAGGGGCCTTCTAAAAGGTAATACGTTCAGATAACCATTTTTTGTCATCATACAGGTATTGCATCATGTGTAAATTGTTGAATTACCCTCACTTCTACATGGAATCTTAACTTTCAGTATGCAAATATAGTTGTTTAAAAAATTTTTGGTCAGCTTTATGAAGCAATTTTTCTTTCATTAGGACAAAGAATTAGAAATGACAAGGAGAAAAGAAATGATCATGATGATGTCCTTACGTAGAAGAGCTGAGCAAGAAAAAAAGAAAAATGAAAAGCAACAAGAGTATCTTCGAAAGAAAGAAGAAGAAAGGTAAATAAAGCTCATATGAAAATTTAATGGTATATTGTCTTAGAAATAGATTCAGGCTCCACCAGTGGTCAACTGGTTAAGACCTCTGAATATTGGGAGTTTGATCCCAGATGAACAGGCTGATTGTTTAGCTTGCTTTCCCCATGTGCAACATGAATACGAACTCCTTAGAAACTCCTTCATGAAGGCATTCCTCTCTGTAAGCATATAGCCCTCACATGATTTGCCATAGTCAGATAACCTAACTTAACCTAGAAATAGATTTTATAATGATATGTTCACAATGAATATGTTTACTATTAAATAAACATTGAAATGTGTAATTGTATAACTAGCAAAAAAGTCTCTCTTCAAGAAAAGATTTTATTCATTAGGATAAAAAGAGAGCAACAGGAAAAGAAGAAAGAAGAAGAAAAACTTCGCCGTCAGCTCATCCTGGAACAGTATCGACAGAGAAAGGCTCAGGAAGAGGAAGATGGAACATCTGGTGGCTCTTCTAGAGGCAGGGAAGAAACAACTGCTGCAAGTAGAGGTGCAACTATGACAAGGTCTAAGTCAAGGTATGTTTTTAAATTTAATGCATATAATGCTCAATCCTTTTTTGTTAATTTTATTTGAAATTTGGTAATCATTTTATGTAATTTGTTACATACATTTTATGTTATTGAGCATTTAAATAAAATGCAAGACTTGTCAGATTTGAAGTGTAATTTGTAATTGAAAATTATTGCCTACATGCTTTGTTCAGTAATATTTTTTGAAGTCATGGGTATTACTGGTTATCCCGTATAGTATCAAAGACCAAGAATATAACTGTATTTTTTAATGTTGTGAGTTGTAAAAGATAAAATGTTAATGAACTTTCTTTAAATTAATTTTGGAGTTAGACCTGCCTACAAATCATAAAAAATATTTTCCTTTTTGTGGTAGAGAAGAGATTAGCTTCTTCATTAATATTGTCAAATCTCAATAGCTAAAATAATTCAGCATTTTCCCAACTTTGTTTATATATGTGTGTCTATTTAATTGTATTGCTCTTTTGTTTATTGTTGTAATTTTTTGTATTGTTTTTATTTAATTATTTATGTATTTGTTGCTTTTTAGGTAATCATTTTAAGGCTTATTTTTTATGCAGTTAAATTTATGGCCATATGTTTTGTGTATAGAAGCTTATTTCTTTTATAGAATTATAATTCTTTGATTAGTTCAAGTAGAATATGGGCAGAAATGTTCCTGGCAAGTCTTAACAACAATATTTGGCAGTCTATGACAATTTTATTGCCAGTATATGGCAATTTTTTTAACAACTTGGCAATGTTTTGGAAATTTTAGAATACATTTTCGAAGTTTATGGAACAATGTCTCCAAAGCTTCCTGACTCTGTGTAGTGTAGTTTGTAGGCTTTCCATCTCATCAGATATTGTTTTGAATAGTCTGTAGTTTGTTGCATTAGATTTAATGAAATTAATAACTTTTATAGATTTATTGAGTATTTATCTCAGTGATTCTTACTAGGGATTTGAAAGCAAGTTTTTGTGTTTGAATGTGGAAATGGCTTTAAGCTTTCAACAGCCAGCCATCAGTCATTTAGCCTGAGAGTCTGCAGCTCAATGAGAGTTAGTAGAATTGCATTTGAGTTTACTCTATGAATGATATTGATTATTTGATATACTTCTTGTGCATAAAGGGGGATCTGCCTATTATCTGTGCTCTCCTTGAGTTATTTTCAGCTGTATTGCTGTGTACTGTGATTTTCCCAATAAACTGTCATCTTCTTCCTGCTTGTTTAGGGTGATTATTTAATGAGGTGTAGATTACATTAATTACAAAGGCATAGATGACAACAATATGGTGCTTTCAACTTGCTAAATTTCTAATTGAAAATTTTTCATTTAGCAGTGTCACAATTGTGTGTTTAATCTCTTTATGACCAAGAATATTGTGATTACTAAAATTCATTCTATGGTATTTAATGCATTTTTTAAAATTGTAAATTAAAAAGATTTAGCCATGTGTTTCTATATTATTGACTAATGCTCACTTGTCCGACCTATAGTCAGCCCAAGCCCATGAAATTCCTTATGGCGAGGAGTGCAAGATATGCCTGTCATTGGCATAGCCTTGAGTACCTTAGGTGACAGTGTGATTTAGCTCAGCTCCATCCCCAGTTTTCATGGCAGAGAGAGCACTGCAGGAGCTTTACAAGTATGCATTAATTGAGAGTTATGTACTGGCTGTGCTTGTCTGTGTGCTAGTGCACACTTCCATTTAATGGTGATGCATTACTATGTAGTTACCAGTTAACAGTCAGATATAGGTAGCCGTGCAGTAGCTGATGTCCCTAGCTAGGAAGGTTTGATGAGTCAAAGTTAGCCATAGTAACCGAGATGCTGTATGCCCAGTCAGCAAATATCTGCTGGTGTGTATACACTGAACCCCAGAGGCTTACAAGTGGACCACTATGTTCGTTACTGGCTGGGTGGCATTTGTATAATTTTTGCCATTATTAAATTTTTTCATTAATACTTCTGTGAACATTTCTAATATTTCTATTTTGTATGAAAAGAATCCTTCTGCTGGTTTGAAGAATTAGGTCTTATTTAATTCCATATGAAATTTAGAAATTTTCTGATATTCAAATTGCAATTTTGCATCATTCAGTTGAATTGATCTAGTTCATGAGCATCAATTCATAATTTTTCTTATTAGTTAATTTTTAGAGTGTGTTTAATTTTAACTCTTTGGGGTTGCATGTATCATATATAAATTACTGTTTAAATGCACTGTTAGGATGGGTGTACCATATATGAATGTTTACATAAAATGTTTAATTGGTATCCTTTTTTGCTACTAGATGTAGCCCTATATCTGCAGTGGTAGAATTTATTGAGACTGGAGAATACTGACTTCCATTCTGATACAATATTTATTATTTTTGTTAATTTTGAAACCTAAGTGGAAATCATGCCTTGAATAATGTAAGTAAGCACAGCTCCCTATTAACTGTATCAAGTGATATAAACACATTGGGATGTTTTTGAAACTTCTGAATATTTTTTTTATTATTATTTTTGGTGACATGGCAATGTATGTTCTGTTGTTTTAGAGGTTTTGTTCATTCCTCTTAGAGTTAGACTAACACTGATGCGAATATTTTGTGTATCGTTTAGTGAAATATATTTTATACTTTAACTGGAAGGAAAATATAATGGTAAAGTTTTCAAATTAATTCTGACAATTACCTCAGTGTTCCTCTCAGAATGTGCCAAAAATTAGAATAATTAGACCATAAATTTAATTTATCTGAATTTTTTTCCAAAGGCTAGTACAAATTGCCTGCCTCTACAAGACAGTGCACCCTGAGTACACTGTCCCAAGAGAGTGGTTCGATGACTGAGACACCTGTCACAAAAGGATTAAAAAAAATAACTTCTGTAGTTATATTATTACAGTACCAGAATACTGTTCTTAAGTATCATTTTGTCTTATTACCATAAATGAGTGCAATAGTACATTCTTCAACATTATCCAAGTTGTGTACAGATCCAACTTGAAAGTGTTTCCAAAATTGTTCATAACTTGGAAACAATTTTCCTTGGAAATAAAATCTCAAAATTCATAATCTTAAATTATTTGTCCTGCTCTAGGTCAGCTTCAGTCACAAGACCAAGGCAGAGAAGTGGCCATTCATCGAATAGTCGCAATCAGAATGTGTCTTCTCCATCTTCTCTAGATTCTCCAGTGGGAAGGGGTTCACAGTATAACCTTGCAGGTAATATTTAAGATTAGCATTTTTCAGCCTAAAATTGATAAAACCAGTATCAATGTATAATTAAATTTTACCTCATTTTGAATTGTTCAATAGTTTATTTCAGTGGTTCTCAAACATTTTCAGCCATATGCAACTTTTTGGCCATTGCTAAATGATCATTTCCCCCTTCCTGCCTAAAAAAATACATATATCTTTATTTAAATTTATATTATTTTTGATGTGCTCTATAAATTAAACAAGAAACAGTATAGAAAAATTTGATAAATACCAAACCTTGAATAAAAGTATTTTTTATATTCATGAACTAAAATTAAATCCTGAACACGTTGAATGCCATGGCGATCACAGGTTGAAGCACCATTTGCACTTCCAAGCAGGTTAGTCATAATTCTTACCGGATTCAAACACGGTTCAATCACTTCAATACGTGAATAAATCAGCACACGAACTAAAACTATTTACAAGTTTATTTACAACATTAGCTATTTTAGAATTACACTCAAAACGAGAGTTCAAAATCATTATTACCGACTCAGTCGGTTCTTGTACGCAAAACTGCATGTTTCTGCTTCAGTTTATCAAGACTATCCATTACGTTTATACTATATATCAAGTTATAAATAAGCATGCACTTACCTGCTAAATTTTATATTCCAAACTTTCAATTCAAACATCCTGTCACGCATGCCAAAAAATTAAGCACCATTTGCACTTCCAAGCTGGTTAGTCATAATTCTTACCGGATTCAAACACGGTTCAATCACTTCAATATGTGAATAAATCAGCAGACAAACTAAAACTATTTACAAGTTTATTTACAACATTAGCTATTTTAGAATTACTCTCAAAAAGAGAGTTCAAAATCATTGTTACCAACTCAGTCGGTTTTTGAATCAGTTCTACAGATCAGAGTGCAACAGAGTTGCCACAAAAATATGCAAAATCAAATATTTACTTCAGCACTGCCTAACGGTCAAATCGGCAGTCACAACACAGGTTAATGGCGAAGCCAAGATTACTAGAAACACATAATTCAAGTAAATTTTTGATGTTTTTAAGTTTTTCAATATTATCATCATTACTAAAATGGTGTGAAGAAATTAATGCAATATAGAACATACAAAAATAATTTTATTTATATATATATAGCATGTAAGCTTAAATATTATGCAGGCATTTTGTGATGTGTTGTATTGAAGTTTTTTGAGCAAATGAAAGATGAACCAATGGAATCTCCACAGTATCTCAAAATTTTTTGGTACCTTTAGCCTACAGAGGTTTTCTGAATTTTTTTCATAGCACACTTTACAAAATCATCTTACACAATACCCTAGTTCTTCTTGACATTTTTTAAAGTTTGTGATGAGGTAAGAGTTGCTAAGTTCATTAACTTACCTGTCATAATTAATAATTTCACCAAAATATTCAGCACATAATGAAAAATTCACAAATATGATCATATTGACCAGATTCTCAAGGCATGTGAAATTACATGGCATTCAACATGTTAACATGCAAATAAAATGGACCGCATTTTCCTCTGAAACTATAAAATCCCCTCTGTTTATTCTATTTTGCAAGAATTTAATTGTTTCATTACATACATTATGATGTGTACTAAAATTTTATTTGATTTAATGAACACTTTTGTTTATAAAATAAGCATTTTAACCCTTCATTTGGTAAAGTTATGTTTCTTCATTCACTTCAGTGCAGAAAAGGATTTCATAGAAACATTGCATTGACTGAAGGGGAAAGGGAAGAAATGCTGCAGCATAAATTGTGAAATTATGTTGCTTAAAATTATTATATGCTCATTGTTATTTATTTTCCCTTGTAAGGTAATAATTGGATCTGCTTCAGACTATGATATGACTGTTTGAGCATAATAAAATCATCATCATATTTTACTGTAAAGCAGAGTCTGGATTATAAACTTCTGTTGATGTTCTGTGCAATTAAACCCATTGTGAAGTAAAGATTGACTAGTCAGAAAGCGGTACTTCTCGTCACCGATTGCCATTCCACAAGTTATATCCCTGGCTCCATTGTAGATTCTATTTTATACTTCTTTGTGACCCAGGAAGTTTTAGAAAGCAATACTGCTAATGCGGTTCTCTTCATATTATATATACTGAAACTGGGTTCTGTAGAAATGTATTAAGTGCAGCAGAATTTTTTTTTCTTTTTGGTGTAAGAAACTCTTTTTAACATCCTTCTGGCTATGGGGGTAAGCTTTCATTACTTTGTTTTGTAAACGATATTTTGCCATTAATACTGTACACAGTCATGACTTCAGACACAGTACCTCTCAATATCTTCATCAGTTTTGTGACTTAGGTTACAGACGTGTCAGTCAACCCAGCACCAGCTATTTTGATTTCTATGGAACTTAGTCAAGTCACATTTGTATTTAAAATAATTACATACAGAAATTTGTGTTTATTTGTATGGTTCACTGTGTAATTGATAGGGAAAAAAATATTTTTAAGCATAGTATGTCTATTACAGGGTTGCCACGCTACTTGAAAAATGAGAAAAAAGCAGGGAATTTGTATCCCCTCAAAAAGCGATTTTTACACCAGCGTTGGAAACGAATTGTGTATTGTGTGAGCATCATTCGAGCAGCTGGCATAGAGCCAATTTTCACAGCTTCAATCAGATTGTCTTTTAGAAATGCAAAGCAATTTTTCAGCAACTTTGGTTTCCAGTAACCTCGAGAATCGAAAGCTTCGCATACAAATGTGCAGTGCATGTTAAACGAAAGGAAATACCTTGCTATTCTCATATAGAACAAAATTGGTTTAATCCTAGTATACGGTACATACAGGATTTGGCAACATTATGATGAGCAGTAAACTTGTCATTTTGGTGTTAGTGACAATTTTCAAAATTGTGCCAAGGTTGTACTGTATTCTAGGATTTTATTACGTCTTTTAAACTTCGTTTTAATAAATGCCTTATTTATCATTTTGCAGTAAAATAAAAAAAAATAGTACTCAGTCATCTAGGCTAACCATTTAATATAATTTATATTCGCCAAAATATTGTTCAGTATTGTAATTCAGTTTTTAATCTTTTAAGTAATTAACTTTATTTTAATGTTATTTGTATCATTTAATGTGGCTTCTTCCTTCTAAATTTATTTATTATTAGTTAATAATACTTTCAAATTTCAGGCAATTTTCTCTGGCTGGCATACTCCTGAAACTATCATTGAATAAATTCCTTTTGTTTAGCTGCAAAATGTCTGGAAAAAAAAAATAATTTTTAATCCAGATTGTGCAGATTCTGATCTCAACCTCCCTGGAGAAAACAACTCCTATTATAGTTATAATAGCAGGGAATTTTTGTGTTTTCAAGTGGTACCATAATTAATTTACCTCTCAGCACCCCCAACACGCACTATGCGGATAGACTGGAATTTTCTTAAAACACACCTGGAAAAGTCAGAGAATTTCATGCTCCTGTTAGAGTGGCAACCCTACCATTGTTTTGAAAACCTCTGAATCCTCGTTATTGAAAATAAAGTGTGTTTAAGTTATTGAAAATTATAAAATGGGGAAGGTGGATTTTGCTTACAGATTTATTTCATTCGGATATTTTATAAAATGAAATTTAAATATAAGCATTTTATTTTAGGTGGATATCCAGATGAAGTATCCTCCGAGCATGGGTATGCACCTTCTCCGTGTCGGACGCGTAACTATCCACATTCTTCCCCCATATCGCCAACCTCGTACCCATCCTCTCCTGGACCTTTATTATCTGGTATGCTTGGAGGCGGTAGTCGTAATCGAAGCACGCCAAGTGATGGCTTATCTGACAGCAGTTCAACTGTTTCCTCTGCTTGGGCATCTGAATATACAGGGCCAAAACTATTTGTAAAGCCTTCCACAAAATCAAATCGTGGCATTGTGACTAATGCTGTGAATACCGTCCTGGCTGGTGCTGTAAATTCTGAAACAAAGCGGAAAGTTTTAGAGGTAAGGATTTATTCTTTCAGTGTGATTTATTTCAAATTCAGAAGATTTTCTTGCCAATAAGTTATATTTTTGATATTTTGTACAGATCAAATTTTCTAATCACGAACTCTTATTTATATTGGATTTTATTATACGAGGGTTGGAACTTTAATAGTGGCAACACAGCTGAAAACACGCTACGCAACAAAACCAAAGAATATCGCGTATACCACACGTGAACTAAATACCTACTTTACATCTCCGCAAAAAGACTCGTCCTGCCTACGTCATGCGCATGCGGAGTGACGCGAAGAACGGATCCTTGTATTAGCTCGCGGTCTAAAGTAAGTGTTGTCAGGATGTTTTCAAAACAAGAACAACGATGTTGGATAAAAATTGAATGTGCCAGAGGTCGTACAACACGACAGTGTCATCAAGGGCTTCAAGAAGCTTGCGGGAAATCTGCATTGCTTTACAGAACCGTAGCAAGATGGGTGAAAGCATTCAATGAAGGACGCCAAAACGTGGCAGACATGCTGCGGCCAGGTCGTCCGAGTGTCAGACCTGCAAGCTGTTGCCGGCCACACTTTCTGCAAAACGCCCCTCTCATTTTGCATGACAATGCTCGGCCGCACGCAGCGCAAGCTGTGACTGATTTGTTCAAGCGATGGGGCTGGGAAGTGCTTTACCATCCACCATACTCCCCAAATCTAAGCCCTTGTGACTATGACTTAATTCCTAAGATGAAGGAACCACTTCGTGGCACTCGCTTCCAAACTGTTCCTAAGATTCTTGCGGCAGTAGACCGGTCCATGCAAACTATCAACAAATCAGGCGCTGCTACAGATATTCTGCGACTTCCACATCGTTGGAAACGGGTTGTATACAATGCTGGCGACTGACTATATTGAAGGACTGTAAAACATGGTGACATGAATCACTTTTGTATTCCTTGTAAATAAATAGTTGCCACTATTAAAGTTCCAACCCTCGTATTATTAGCAAGTAGATTCAGATATATTAATAAATTTTGAATGCTTGACTTTTTCTAATAATTTTAATCCTCCAACCAGCCAGAGGTTTCTCTAAGCAATCCCAAATTCCTCGGAACTGCCGTAAGAAAGAGGTATTTTCTTAATTTTAATGCAAAAATGTCCTTGGTACTTTATACCTGGATTTGTGTACTTCTGATATATTGCCTTACTTTCTTGAACACATTTCAAGATGCAAGTATATATATATACTTTCTTAAAGGTCCTCAAAGGTTGAAGGGTTAATTTGAAAAAGAATTCTTATAGTTAATGTAATAAATATTCAACCTCACCTTTACTCCTTTTTTATAAATAGTTAAATTTATGTATGGAATTTGCTCTTTTGTTTTTATAAAAGAGTCAAAAATATGACTAAAGCAATGGGGAAAGTGATTTGTATAGTAACAAGGCCAAACATTAAATAACCACCTCATTGAGATTCTCTCCTTCATATAGAGGCCTTCTGATTCATCTATTCTTTTTCACTCCAGTTATCATACGCCATGTCATAAGTCATGAAAAAATTGGGAGAACTATAAGAAAAAGAAAAACCATCTAATGCAGTAGATTTGCACTTTTATGAACCTTTAATTTATCAGTTGCTCATTTTTTACAAACTACTGCAATTAATTACAAAAATATCCCTTGGAACTAATGCTAGTTTCAGCTCCATTTTACAAATTAAAATTACATATTCTTTTTTTTTTATAAACTTAAGTTTTTGTTTCTTTTTTAAAGTTGAAAATTCCGTACTGGAAAAATGAAATGTCCCGAAACTAGTTGAATGAGCTTCTTAAAAGCTAGTCAAGAAGGAAGAAAAAATTTGTGTTTATACTGAAACTGACAATACAATTAGTAGATATTGAAAGAGTTATTATAAATTACTGCTTTCTCTTAAAAATGATTGTGTTGCGAGTTCCATTGGTGTAAAATATATTAACATTTAGCAAAGTAATCCAGAATTTGACATTTTTTGTTTGTGCTAAAAAAAAGGTTCAAATTATACACTGTTCATGTTTTTACTTGGTGAATTTGATTTATCACTTTTTCAAATAGAAAGTTTATTATTATCGTTGTTTAAAAGTAAATAAATATTTTCATCACTTGATAAAAATTGAAATTGCCAAAAAGTTTGGATTAATTGTATGGTATTTCTGCGACAGATTTTGATGAAATATAGTTAAAAAACAAATTCATTTAATGTCTTTAAAAATTTTAATTAATAATGTTATTGATTTAATTAATAAATTTTAATCAGTAAAATTGCATTTATTCTTAATGGCATTCTGACTAATGAACTCTATTTGAGCTCATAAATTTGAGACTATACCCTTTTTAATATTGCCTTTTAATAATTTTTCACCAATAAATATATAATTTTAATTTTCTCTTTGTAATTAATAAGGTACTTTAATTTTTCAGCAAAAAGTTTTCTGTCTGAAATGTTTTAAAAAATAGTATTTTTGTACTATCTGTCACTGAAACTTTAATTATAAAGTCTTAAATTAGCATCTTAGAATTTATAAAAAAATTATGGTCCTTCAGATCAACCTTAAACTAAATACAAGCAGTCAAAATGTGTAGGTCTTTCAGAAACTGAAATGTGAAAATTTTGATAATTATGTCATTCTCCTCTGATGCAGTTTAAATAAGAAAAAAAGAAACTGTAATTAGTTTGCATATATTCTACTTTTTTAATACATATATGGTTATTAAATTTTACCTACTAATTGGGCTCACCAGCAACTAAGTTATAAAGCTGCTAAACATTGGTAGTTCAGTCTGGTATCAAATTAATGAATGTGCTGGTTGCATGGCTTTTTCCGTGTATAATTTGAATGTAAGTCAGTTTCCGTTAGATATCCTCCATAAATGTATCTATCTCCTTATGCAGATAGCCATAGTGTGTTATGTATTAACTGGATAAGTTACAAATTTAAATATCAACTTGATTGGTTCTACATTATATAGAACGTAGATGGCTTTTTAAATTTAAAAAAAAAAAAAACCCTGCAAGTAATCAAAATAATATTTTTTAATACTATTTGTATAGCAGGTTTTTTTTTATTTATATATAAATTTAAAATGCACTTACAGAGAGTTTGAACTAAAGCAGATTATGTATACAAAGCAATTTAGCATAATTTCTTTGTTTTTAAATGGAAAATAGAACATTCTGAAACAAAGCACTTTCTATACTGTTTTTATGTATAATTATATAAATCAGGTATTTATGTATAATTATATAAATAAATTATTAAATAAATGGGGAATTATGTTAACATAATTCTCCGTTTTTGTGCAGACCTTTCTAAAAAAATATTTTCTAATACTTTTTTATGTATAATTCTATAAAGGAATTTGCTTCCCCCCCCCTTTATATATATATATATTTTAAATGCAGAAAATAGAATGTTCTAAAGGAAAATTTTTCATTAGTGTTTACGGTGTAAAATTATATGAAGCAATTCAGCATAATAAATATATTTTTGTAATATATGCAGGAAATAGAACGTTCTGAAGGAAAACACTTTCTAATACTATTTCGAGATGCTGGCTGCCAATTCCGGGCTCTTTATTCTTATAATCCTGAAACTGAAGAAGTTATCAAACTATATGGTATTGGTCCAAGAGTGATTACCGATAAAATGATGGATAGATTTTACAAGTAAGACTGTTATTTTGTTAAGTTTCTATGAAGGGTAAAATAATGTTATGGGTTGGTAAGAAAGTAATTTTGGTTTGAAATAAAACTCAGTTTTCTGTATACAGAAAATGAACTTTCAAATATCTTGCATTTTGTTCAATAATCTTTTGCTATCTTTCTGGTAACTTCATGATTCCTCGTTCATAGAACTTCTGGTCTTTATCAGTGGAAAACTCAGCCAAGTGCGATTTGAAATCATCATAATTACTGAAATATTTATCATTTAAGAAGTTTTGTAAACTTTGAAATAAATGATAATCCGATGATATAAAGTCGGGGCTATATGGGGGTGTGACATTACTTCCCAGCCAAGCTCCAATAATGCCATATGTATTGCTAGAGCTGTGTCCTCACATTGTCGTGGTGTAACACGATTTCTTTGGCATTTGTTATTTGGCCTCTTTGGCTGCAAGTTGTTGACCGTAAACATCCAAGTTGATCATTTGGTTGCTTGGAAGCAGCTCAAAATGCACAGCAATGTTCAGAGCCATAGTAGGATTTTTAGCACCCAGACACAACTGAAGATTTCGTGCTCACCTACTGCTTGCCATGAATGGAAAATTTCTAGTGTCATTCTAAAATTTCGTAGTGTCAGTTTGGCACCCCTTGCATGCTGCGCCTGAGGACAGATGTTCTCCTTTGCCCGTCTCTTGCTATGCCATTGATACTGTAATCCCTTCAAATTGACAGCATAATCTTTTTTCAATATTATTAGTGCTAATTTGTCATGCTTGGACCAGGAATTTTTTCGATTAATGCAATTGTAGATGATCCATTTTTCATCACCAATAATAATTCATTTAAAAAAGGGTCGTTTGCATTACATTTTTAAAATATTGATTCGTTAAGTGAATTTCTTTTATTTCAAGTGCAACTCAAATATTGAACTTCAAATAATGACTAAGACTTGTAATTGTCAGTTGTTGTGTGTGATACATTTAAATTTTTTGCAATCTGTCGCACAGTTATGTGACGATTTGATTCTATTACGGCTTTAATTTTGTCATCATCAAACTCAGAAGATCGGCCAGAACATTGGTCATCTTCAAGTGAAAACTCTCCGGAATGAAAATTTTTAAACCAGGCTCTAACGCATGCGTTCTCTTAAGCAATCAACACCATAAACTTCTCATATCCCTTTGTAAGCTTAACATGCATTCTTCCCTTTGTGAAAATAAAGTAAAATATGTTGAAAATATTAATTTTTGCACCTCTTGTTAAAATTGACTGTAAAATAAGAGTTGCAAACAAAAATCAAAAGGAAGAAAATTACAAGATTAATAGAAAAATAACTAAATGAACATAACACTATTTGTGAAAATTGAAATTATCTTCTTGCTAACCCATTATATGCATTTATTTTTACATTGTATTTTGGATATATATGATGAGAAACTGTATTCTTATATCTTATTTTTCCTTATGTTTCTTTAATTTTAAAAAATTCTAATTTTCGTAATTGCAAACTCGATTTTGAATTTCATTTTTTAACTTTCCATATGATCTTGATCAATGAAGAAAGTGAATTATGGCATTTGAATTATCTTGTATTGCTTTTCATGAAAATTCATTTATTATTGTCAGAACCTTTTTCATATCGCTGTATGTGATGTCTTGTTGATATAATTGCACAGTTTATAAGTGAAAAATATTTGCTTGGTTTATATAGCCTTTTATTCACATTATGTAGAACAGTGTGCCTCATGATTTATACTGCAGATTTATATCAGAGTTATTATGTATACATTATGACACTTTTAGCCTACAAAAATAAATATACTGAGGAAAGAGTAGTCATTGCACAGAATAGATGAACATCTCCAGGAATGGCTTCCTGTTAAGATGTGTCCAGTTTCAAAATAAGAAAAGCAGCAGTTCATGAAACGGGCCGTAATTAACAGATCACCAGTTCTAGACCATTAAAATTCTTTACTTTTTCTTCAGAAATTTTGAGTAGTTGACAAATCCACATTCCTAATATATGACATAAAGCTGAGAATATATATGCTAATTGCATCTGACAGCAGTACTACTTGAATAGTATTGGGAAAGTATGTGCTGGCAAAAGAGAATGTGAGTGATGTTATCATGGGAAACTTTAAGCCTTGTTACCCCATTAAAACCGCTTCTGACAGCTATAAAGTACCTGAACACTATTGTGGATCACAATATCAATCAGTATCTAACTTGGAATTTTCTAGCAATTCATGAAATCACATATTTCTTTTTATCCATTATTCAAGAATCTCGGGGCTAATAATTAGACAATTAAGTATGACGAACACCAATTTATGTATGAATTAACACACAAAAAGAAATAAGAAAAGTGAGAGAGTTGTTTAGCTACATAACTTGCACGAAGCATTCCAAGTTTGTTGAGTCACATGACCTGTAAGAAAAAAGAACGCTTATGTTTTGGCGAAGCTTGCATCATGTGACCTAGAGCTCCGTTTTAAGAATGACTCATGACATCTGTTACAGATCCATGTCTAGATAATACCTTTGTCAGTTTTATTCAGATAGACAAAGGTATTACTATGTTCTACATTTGTCGATTTTGTTCACAGTTTCACACCTCACCAAAAGTGATTACTTTTAGCAAAATATGTAGTCTTTTTTTGTTTGTTTGAGCATCTTTCATTACATAGAAATAAAAGACACATTTTACTTACATCACAATTAAGGGAAGAAGAATTCTTGAAAATATTTACCATTATTGAAAGTCATAAAATTTTCCACACTATTTTTATGTAATATGATGTGTGAAGGTGAATTGGCACTCACCTTGGTTCGGGTGCAAGGCATTTTGCCACTTAGTGAAATCTTTGCAGGTTCTATATTCAGCTGTGTGGTACCTTCCTAAATTCTAAAAATTATAACCACTTCCAAATCCTGCAGCCTAGTGCCTCTTCTAAATTTTGTCCCTAATTTTTGCTGTTTGATGCTTCTTTAAATTCTAAAATTTTTGCTGCCTGGCCCTGTTGGGGAGGGAATAGCATTCCTCTGTCTAACCTAAACAATAAATGAAGCTCCAATGCTGCTATCGGTGCATTTCTTCTTACTAAATTTAAACTGATGGTCTGAAATCCAGAATCATCTATTCCTCAAAAATTCTGAATCTCAGACTTTATACTATATTATATATGTAGTTATAAATTTTAATAAACAGATATTAATATTTGTCTGATTTTAGGTATAATTCTGGAGGAAAGTCTTTTACTCAGATTCATACAAAGCATCTTACTGCAACTATTGATGCCTTCACAATTCAGAATAGTTTGTGGCAGGGTAAAAAGACAACAATGGCCCCCAAGAGAGACTACTACTGACTAGCCACCATGAAGAAGTGCCAACGTGATAGTGCGGCCGTCCCTTGCGTTTGAATGTACTGTAAATAATCACTGTAAAGTTCTTTCACTTCCTATGTTAACATTCCACTAGCAAAAAAAACATTGCTGGGCTGTGATTTAAAAAACAATGTAGAGCTATATTTAAATTTTTAGTGATGATGTGGAGGTGATTGGGACTGACTGACTGGCCTGTAAATTATTAGTATGCTTTTTATAATTGACATGTACAGCTTGCTTATCTCCAACGGGACTAGCTCATAAAAAGTGTATTTTGTTTTTGTTGGCAAATTTTATGCTCAATATAAAAAATTCACATTTTATTTTTCTCCTAATAGTGTCAAATTTTTTAGGATGTATGAAATTTGTTAACAAATTCAAATCAAAATTTCATGTTCAATCACTAGATTCAATATCATGCTGTCACTCAGTCTGACAAAATGTAAATCTAAGCTTGCATTGCTAATTAATTTTTATGTATGTGTATAGCCTCAGGATTTTTTTTCTCCAGCTATTTTATAAATACATGCAAATTTTTTAGTTAAATAATATAAACGATAATACTTTTGATGAGAAAATGCTAACGATCTGTTTATAAAATAAAAATCAACAAGAAATAAAATATTAAATTTAATATTTTTTACTGCATCACACTCACTTCCTGATATTAATGACCTCAAATATTTATGTATCATACTGAGAATTTTTATATTTTTACAGTTAATTTTTTTGTTACATATGCTAATTTTTTAACTGATTTACTGTAATTTTTTTTTACTAATTTATTTTAAAAGATAATAAAATATGCATGTTTGTTTAAACTTTATCTGCATTGCACAGTTCCACCACATTTCAATGCACAAAGTATTAAATGTGCGTCTTTAATATTGCAATTCAAATCTTCCGACCAAAATCATATTCAAAATACACTAAAAAAAATGTAGTAAAAAAAGTTGCCTGGCCTGTAAATGCTTTAAAAATTTGAACACCTGAAACACTTGTCTTCCAATTTCAAGACCTACATCGGCAGGATCGATTTCTGTGGACTTCAGAAAGAAAGGTGTACTCAATTTTATTGTTCTTAATACGTACCATCTGGTATGGTACGATAGCATAAGCCGGAACAAACGATTTTCTTATAATTTAAAATTGTCAGTGTTTACTGCTTTTCTTTTTCCTTCGATTTCTACATTTTTTTGTACATTCCCATTTTATTCAATTCTAAGTGTATAAGGACTGCAAGTTGCATGCGTTTGAATGTAATGTATGAGAGATGCAATGTGAAGTTTTATTTACCACTTAAAGAGCTTTGTAATCAAGTAACAAATAAATCTTTCCAACAGCATTGTACTCAGTTTCTCTTCTAAATGTTCCCTCATACTTTTTTCCTAAGTTATTTAAATGAACAAATGTTATAATGATTTTATAAATATTTATTTTTGGAATTCTTATTGTGAACCTGCAAGATCTGAATAAAAAAAAATTGCATAAAATTTGTTGCTGATCCGAATCACATGTTCTGCGATTTCATTCTTATATTTTGGAATATTTTCTTGCTTTGCATACTACACTAAATACTTTCACATGATTCTAAAAATATTTTTCATACATGAGTGAATTCTAATTTGCATAATATCTTATCCAAATCTAACTGATAATATTTATTTTTAAGCAGTTAATAAATGTACAATAAATCTGATATTCTTTTAATATGAAAAAAGGAAGTTTCTTAATCACTCGATTCAAAATTTGATATACTTTTTTTAAAAATAGTTCTATAGTATCTTATGATATAAAATTTTGTTGCATATAAAAATAAGACAAAACAGATCAGCATAACTTACATTCTCCTTTTCTACTACCTGGTGCAGCTATCTGAAAGTACAGGGGAGGATGGTACTGCCATCTATTAATTAGGAACTAGAATTAAAATCTTTTTTTTTATCAACTGCTGCTGTCAAATAGCAGAGTTGAAAATTAAAAACTGGATATGCTAAGTATTAACCATTGAAAGAAATCTATATTTTCTGAATATTATTATTGCAAGCAACATAGTTGATATATAGTAAAATCCTTGCCGAATATGGCAGTATGTCATAATACGTACCATCAATAGCAAAACTGCATTCTGCACAGCTAAATTTCTACGGAAACATGTTAGTGAGTTTAAATTAAGAAAGTATGTAAATTCTAAACAAATCTAAATATTGGTTGTAATTAAGCAACGTAGTTGATATATAGTAAAATCATTGCCGAATATGGCAGTATGTCATAATACACTCATGTCCAAAATTATGTTTACATGCATAAGTGTGACAAAGAGAATTAAGAAAAAAGGAATGATTCAGAAAAAGAATTAAGTCTTACGAATTTAATATGGAATATGACCTCCCCTGACTTGTACACACATATCACAACGTGTTTTAAGGCTGGAAATAACGTTGTTAACCACAGTTTGGGGAATTAATCTCCACTCTTCCAGCAATGCCGTCTTCAGAGCATTTACATCTCTAGGAGGAGGATGTATACGTGCAATTGCTCTTCCAAGGTAGTCCCATACGTTCTCTATCGGGTTAAGGTCAGGAGAGTTTGGTGACCAAGGTCTTCACTTCGCTTAATGTCTTCACTTTCAAGGAATTCATCAACGAGGTTTGCTCGATGTGGACGGGCATTATCATCCATAAATAAAAAGTCAGGTCCATATGCACCCCTGAAAAGTCTTACATAAGGATCTAAGACTTCATCCCGATATATCTGGCCTGTCACAGATCCGCTGCTGAACACGTGTAGGGGCGTACGTCCATCGATCATTATTCCACCCCATACCATCACACCTCCACTACCGAAACGGTCACGTTCCACAATGTTCGAGGGATCATTTCGTGTTCCTGACTCCCTCCAGATGTAAACACGTTTAGAATCACCAGTTAAACTAAACCGCGACTCATCAGTAAAGAGAACATGGGACCATTGATGTTCAGTCCAGTTTTGATGTTCTTTACACCAATTAAAGCGATCCCTCTTTTTCTGTGAAGACAGTAAAACACATACCCTTGGCTTTCTGGCATAAAGGCCTTTTTCATTAAGCCTTCTGTATATTGTTTGCCGTGATGCAACAGTTCCAGTGGCGGCTGCAAGCTCTGAACTTAACTGGCGAGCAGTAGCCTTTCTGTTACGACGGGCAGTTAATGCCAGATACCGATCTTCAGAAGCAGTTGTCATTCGTTTCCGACCTTGTCCAGGCCTCCTTACAACACTTCCATCATTTTGAAACTGTTTCCATAGCTTAGAGACTGTCTGTCTTGAAATATTCAGACATGTGGCTGTTTCCATGATTGACTGCCCTGCTTCTAAACGGCCGATAATTCGCCACTTTACAGATTCTTCCAAATGATACTTCGAAGCCATAACAAACCGCTTTGAGTCCCTACACACTGAAATCAAACGCTATGTTGCAGAAATTCACTCAAATATTCAGTCTGCGCAAAGCGCTTGATTCACCCTTGGATGACGTAACGCCTAGATTTGCATATCACAAACCGTTTGATTACTTTTGATTGGATCATGCTAATTAGGCTTGGTTTTCACACATTATATTTTCCACATTATATTTTTTGCTTTCATCATTGCATAACTATCAGCAGCTTGAGAAATGACTCCAGCAATATCTAAACAGTTAAAAAAAAACTAGTAAATGATTGAAAAAGAGCAATGGTAACCTTTTTCTGTTGACATTATACTTGGTGATGATTAAGGCTTTAACTAATTCCTGCCACATGCTGAATGTGATGATGAGGGGAAAATCTCACATAAATTTCTTTCTATTTGAAGGAAAAGAAAAAAGTATATTTTGTAAATTATACTTTTAGGCTCAACATTTGGTGCTGCTTGAATTCAGAATAACTCATTTGTTATTCAAATAAACCAAGGACTGGTGAAATTGCACTAAGTGGTAAAATTTTTATAATTTAGAGAAACACTGAGTAACAAAATTAAGGAATGGCGAAATCTAGCAGTGAACAAATATGTTCACACTAAGCAGTGCTTACTATACAAACAAATTACAATAATATCAGAAAATATTAATGCTGCATTTTGAACAATTGGTAACAGTTTAGTTTGATTAGTGTATATCAAAATGTGTATGTAATGATACAGAATGAATGACTCAATTTCTCTGAGAACAGCAAAGTGCTTGGATAAAACTTCAGCTGAGGAAGAAAATCTTGTCAAAATGTGAACTCGTCAGGATGAGGAATTTTTATGGGCTATGTACATTTGGTTAGAATGTTTTGCAACAGATTAAAAACCTCACTGCAAATGAAGCTAATAAACATATTTTCCTTTTGTTTTATTTGTTCCCTTAGATTGTATAAGGGCTAGCAGCGGTTGATTGTTAGTTGCAGGGTAAGGCTTGGTTATTTGTGTGTTTTTCAATCTTCCTGTGAATGTAAGATCAGACCACCATTTAGTGGTACACTTGCACAATATTCTCAATTATGAGACATCTAAGATCAATATTTGTCCATTTGAAAAAATAAATAAATAAAACTATCTTTTATCTTCTATGACATGTCGGTTATAAATTTATTATCTTAAATTTATTTAATCACTTAATTTTTAGTTCAAAGGGGCAATTTGCCTAGAAGGACTATTAATTTTGTTTTGGCATTTTGCATTGTTCATTACAATTGTTTCACTTTTCAAATTGTTGCCACCAAATATTATTGCCCTGTATTACATGTAAAGAAATAATGAAGAATCTGGACAAATATGTATGTTTCTAAAACAATGGTATCTAGAGAATCAAATTTTTAATAATGTAATCATCCTCCACCGAATATGGGCATCTGAAAGTCCTAATTTGGAATTTGTTTTATTATCTATTTCATATTTTGTCAAACATTAAAGAATTTTTTATTAACAAACTCATCGATTTCAAAGTGAGCAATGGCAACATTGTGTGTATATATTTAAAAAAAAAATAATTATCTTCAGCGCATGAGACTGTGTATCAGAAATTCCAAAGATATGCACATTTTAAAATTATTTTGCAATACTGCTCTTGAACTGAATTTTATGGTTTACATGTGAATACTATGATATTTAATAAATAAAGTTAACACACAAAATGCTAAAAAAAAGGCCCCTTTGGATGTAATTTAAAATCTGAAACCTTTTAGATTCCCCCCCCCCAATTTTTCCCAATGTATTATTATTATTAGTTTATTTTAATTTACTCATTTTCAATTCATTTTTCATATTATTTAATTATTCATTATAATCTATTACCTTATTTATTTATTTTTACTTCCATTCCTGACAGTATATTATAGAATTGCAACACTTCTAATTTTAGACATTTAGTTCTGGTTGTAATATTAGAATAGAGCTTTTATTATACTATAATAGATCTTCAGTAAAATAAGCAAATGAAAATATCTGTAAACTTTCTAATGTGATAATAAAAGCCATAAAATATTAAATTGATTGATATATTATAAACATGTCTCCATAAAACAAGAGCTGCCTTGGTCAGTCTGCTGAATCCCCAAATAGATAAAATTACATAAAATTGATAAATTTAACTATCAGCAGAAAACAGAGTCACAAAGCAGCATGGATATTTTTCACTGTTTAAAATGGTTTTAAAGTTGCAATCATATGAAGACCATGTAAAGGAACAGCGATTTCTCACTTTCTTTTCATGCAGTATAATCACAGCTCACACACAAAGGGGGAAAAGCTCCTCCCCAAACAAAATGTGCATTCAAAAGTGTGAAATCAATTACCTATATTGTGAGGCTATAATATATGTTCAAGAAAATATGCAAAATGCTTGATTCTAGTAAGTGCAAATATAGAAATTGCCTTCTTCCAACTGCAATTTTCCCAAAATTTTATTAAACATATTTAACATTATTTGAATTGAATGTTGTCTATTTTTCTTGAAACTGAAAATAACTTTTACATAAATTCATACCATATATACATAACCAGCAGTATTTATAACAGAAGTGAAATGATTGAGTTGCTGATTTTGCTAAATAACGGTGTGTCCATTAACGGTTACACTGTTTAACTTTTATCTGCCACAACCATGAATTAATAATTCTTTAATAAAGTATATTTACTGATTATACTTGGAAATATATTGTAGCGAAATCTGCATAAATAAAGCAAAACTGAATTATGACTCTAGGATACAAACAGTTTGCAAACCTTAGCTGAAAAAATTTCAAATCTGGTGAATTTAAAATTTGTATCATATGCATTTTGTTATTTTGCATGCCGTGTGATATTTAAAAATACATTAAATAGGCAACTTTTGAATATGTGTAATTTTTAATTTCCGTTCATTAATACGACTTTTTAAAAATTTGGTGTTCAGCAGCATGCTCTTTATGAAAATTCAGGATACAGCCCTGGTCAAAGACCAGTTAAAGGAACCTGAACTAAACAATGGAGTAATGAGAAATATTAAAAATTAGAAATTATTCCTAAGTTTATGTGGTAAAAGTCAGTAAAAACTGCTAACAGGGTCTACAAGGGTATTAATATTCATTTTGTATTTTTCAGAAAAATGTTTTGCTTTAAGTATGCTTCTTCCTTAAATACCTTTTGTATTTTTTACCCCCTCCAAGACTTCTAATAAGTAATTTTTAATACTTAAAAAAACAAAGGAGTTTAAATGTTATATGACCACATATTGCCTGATGTATTTTATTAAGTAATTTATGAAAAAAATCAAACAATAGTGATAACCCTTTCACTCCCAATAGTCTAACACGGAAACCACCAGAACGTAAGCCAGGTTTTCTTGCACGGTTGCATAAATAGGTTAGGTTATTCAATTATGGCAAAGCACACAAGGGCTATCTGCCTAAGAGGAGGGATGCCTTCGTGGAGGACTTTCTAAGGGAAACTGGCTCGTATACACATTCGGAAAACCATGAAAACACCCATGCAGCCAGCCCGTTCGCGGGATTCGAACCTCGAACCGAACTACCAGTGTTCAGCGTCTTTACCGCTCGGCCGCTGGTGGGCCCATATACATAAATAGATAGCATCCTATGCTATCTATTTATGCCACTACATGCCAAAAGATAGCATCCTATGCTATCTTTTAGCATGTAGTGGAAATTTCGGGATCAAATATGTTTCATCAATATTGGCATTCTTGGTGTGATACCACCTACAGAAAACTGCTTTTTGTGTGTTTTGTGAAAATAAAATTTCCATATCGTTTGTGGAATGGCTATTAATAATTTTCTTGATGTTGGCAGCTTCGTATATTTTGGCATTCTGTTGACCTTACAATTACAGATTTATAAATCTTGTTCTCTACAAGAAGCGAAGATTATAAGCCTTACAATTGAAAGATTTTGAATTTTTACAGCAAGAGGATTAACAGCACTGCAAAAATATGAAAGAAAAAGTGAAGACATCAGTGTATGTCGGATATATGTGCTATGTAGTTTACATAGTACAAAGCTGAATTCTATCACACAAAATGGTAGGGTGCAGTTTGCAATGTTGGACTTTTCCTGAAAGATAGGAACTGTATTCTACAATATCAAAGATAAATTAAGACATACAGTCCTAATGGTATTATAGTATAATTACCATATCTTCTGTAATAATTTAAAAAGTCAATAAAAGTTTTGTTTGTATTAATCATTACCATTATGTTAATCGTGAGACAAATAAATAAACTTTTTTTTACTGACCAACTTTTAGGGGAACCAAAGGGCTATTTAAACATGCAAAGAAGGTACAGATTCATAACTTTTCTATATAATGATTATTCTCATATCAAAGACAGCTTTCTGTTTTAATCTCTGCAATTCTGAATTAAAAGAGCGATATTACAAAATACTAGTCATTTGTATGGTCAGCCTAGTTATTACAAAAAAGAAAGTATATGTAATGATTTTAATGAGTCTAACTAGAGTAATTTCATTTTGAGCAGTGGCAGCAAACTGCTTTTAAATTGTGGATTTTGTTAACAAAATTCATTAGGTTCGCATAAAACATGAAATACGTATTACAATAAATAAATAAATAAAATTGAACTTCAAGGTGCACAAGTTCAGGTGTAAGACTCTGTGCACTAAAAATTTGGAGGCTTTAGGTACAAACCATCTTTCTGCAATGCAATCAACATATATACATTCTTCATTTTTTAATAATAGACTACATAATATGAAAACCGAATTTAGAATATAACTTGAACAGAAAAGCTTGGTTAGGATGATACTGTTCAAACAAATATATATACCTTATTTATTTTCGTTTCCTGTTCTATTACCTTGAATTTTACATGATGTCTCCCATATATTGCCTGAATTGTTCATATGATAAGAACTTCAGAATTAGTTATTTTTTGGTAATATTCAGTGAACATTTTGATGGAATGGAAAGATTCACAAAAGCATCCTGAGCAATGTGCAATCACCCAACGGCAAAGATTATCAGCTTTAATGCTTGCAAACTGCTAATACATGTTAGCATGCTAATACAGTGTGTCTATAATTTAATCACTGGATAACAAAATTAAATTTAAATGTAATTTTACAAAATAACAGAAAATAATTTAAATCGATATAATCTTTAACTCAAGGAGTTTCGTTTTTCTAATTTTGGAGAATGGCAACTAGGGGCTTGTTTGTTTACAAAGTGGCATCATGCATTGCAAAAGCAAAGTATGTTCTGTGGTTATGGAAAATGAAATTTCCCAAAACAGTTTACAGGCAATTAATAAACCTCCGATGGAACAATCGGTTGAAAGTTCCAAGAAACCAAATAAGTTTTGCATAAAGGGATTGGAGTCAGTGATGAAAATGTTTCCACCATTCGAGATGTGTTTACGTGCAGTCCCAGCAAAATGCCAGCCTGCAAACACAAATTCCCAGGTCGACACTGAAACTGACTGCATATAAACTGCAGAAAGTCTGCTTTCAAGAAATCAATCCTAATGATTTGACTTATTCATTAAGAATTTTCTATTGGCTTTCTTGCTCTAATTAGTCACATCAGTTTCTTCAGAAAATCATATTAACAATGAAGAAACATTTTATGTTTGAGAAAAGGTTAACTGATATAACTGCAGGATTTGGGTGTTAGAAAACCTGTATTTTGTACGTAAAATTGAGCATGGTAGTCCTTAAGTTAATGTTTCACATGCACTGTGATGGATTCACATACACTGTGATGTGTGTGTGAACAAAGTGATGGATTCCTTCTTTTCTCGAAGTCATTAATTAATTTAGATGATTATTCTGATATGCTGAGATTGTTTTCAGTACTGCAATTGGAAGAAATGCACCCCCCCCCAACAGAAAGGGGCCCAATGTCATTGAGCTACACATGTATATGTCTTCCTTAATAAATCATTGAATTGGTACAGTTGTACCAATTTCATGGCCATCCCATTCTTCGGACATCCCACCACTCAACTTCTTTTTTTTTGGAGACACAGAAGATCTGAGTTTATACTACAGATTTGTAGGATAAAATCACTTTCAGAAACAACTACTGTTAACTCCACAAATGCGTTATCATGCTAGTATATGCGAGCAAATTTATGACACTTTGTAAAATGTCATGAAGATTTTGGGAAGTCAGATAAGTGCATCAAGCAAGAGTTACAATACACTGCATACAAAGAATTTCAATAGGAAAAATAGTTGGAGGCAAAGATGTACATTTTTCCGAAATAACTGTGCACTGCAAGTGCTAAGTGCATAAGCTATAGTTCCTCTCCACCCTATTTAAATATGCGATATCATATCCTAAAGGATGGCATCCTAACCATTAGCAAAGTTTGCTATATTTATTAATTTCAGTTAATCCCTAAACAAAGCCAGTTATTTTCTTTTTTTTCTTCAAAAGACAATATATTTTGAATTATTTAATTTTTACAAATAAAAAATATCTAAATTAAAATTTGTGTTTTAATTTTATCATTTGTCATAATTACTTTTACACTGACAAAAAGGCCACACTAATAACATTTTGTTTTAACAGTTACCATAATACTGCATACCTACAGCATAAAAAAATATCAAGATGAGATTTAATAAAATATAATAATTAACAGCAAGCAGAATTCCTGACTTCTATAAGCACTTAATTATAATATAAGACTATTAATGCATAATTAAAAGGATCAACAAGCACAATCTGCAATTTATGGAGGACAAACCAAACATTTTTATTAATGCTAACAGCGTGTTGCCAACTACTTGTTCGATCTTTATAACATCCCATTTTTGAGTCTCATTTTGAATAATGTTAAAAAAAATTATTGATGATATCAAACTATTCCAATTTTAACAATGGTTTATTGTTTACTGTTCCAAGATAAAAACATGTTGTACTAAAATGAGCATTGTCTAAAATTTTTATTAACAAAACATTACTATAAATGTAACAGAATGAAATATTAGCACATCAATTCTTTTAAAAAAATGAAACATCATGAATGGTGTGTCAAAACTAAATCAAACATAAATGACTTCCAGTTACAAATGAGTTTGCTACAAAATAGCAATACTGAAAGAAACTGCAGATGTGTAATAAGAATTCGTAAACTATTTCATGTACATGAGGATTTAAAAATTTTTCAAGAGTAATCACTCTATAGCAGTTCCATTTACAGAGAAATCTCTTATAACTGTTCCTTTGTATTTTTGACCCCTTAATTCTTTACCTACTACTTCTATATGATACAGACTGGACAGATGAAGTCTGGCACAGACAAAGGGTTATAAAATGCACTAGAAGGGCAAGATGGAGTGAAAGCTAATTCATAGGCATTTTTTTTTAAACTAATACTTAATGATACATTTTATGATACAAGATACATAGTTTGCTCGTAATTACACACAAATACTCCATTGTAAGAAAATTTATCATTTACAAAGGCATGAATTTTTTCAAAACCAAGACTGCTTATTATTTTAAGCAATGATTTTTAAAGTAAAGATGCAAATAAATATGACTGAATCCTGTTTTACACTCAAAGCAACAATGAGGTTGCCTACCAGCACTTTTTAAAATTCTCAACGATCTCAAAAACCCACTGACTGCAAATTTATTTGAAATAATAAGCAATGCAATGTATAATAAATGAAATCATATATCATTCCATTTTTGCACATTACTAACAACATCTGGAAGTTTAAAAAAAATCCTACTGCTCAAAATGTTACGGGGTTCTGAAATATAAAATATTAAAAAATAAAAAAGGGGGGTGCCTTTTATTTATATATATATACTACTAATATTTTTTTCTTTAAATTTATTTCAATGCAAAGCTTATTGTCTTAATACACAAGAAGGGTGAAAAACAAATTTTCTAAGTTAGGAATGTGCAAATGGGGAATATGATAAGAGTAATTACATGAAAAATGTTTCCACCTTTGATTATTCTGGAGTGGAATTTTTAATGCAGAGTTTCGCCTTGAACAAATGATGCAGCCAATGTTTTAACTCCCATAACAATTTTTGTTGCTTCACTGGTTTCCTGATTTGTTGTGCTTTCTGATGGGCCACTATTTTCCTCCAAAGACGGGGCACTATTCTCACCCAAATTGCTGCTTTCTGCATCAGGATCATCCCCCTAAAAAAAGTATAACACATTTATATTACTCATTTTTTGTTCTCAGTTAACTTTGTGTAACGTGAATAACTGAACAGCCAAATAAAATTTAATTTATCAAATCTTTAGTAAATATATTTTATAGAAGTACTCGATACAACACTTCACACCGTTAAGCTGTTGAAGTCATTTTTTAAAGCAATCAATCCACTGATCGTATCTGATGCTCTTAAAAGAATTTGCTATGAAGAGAAAACTGTTTATATTTCAGCTCCTCCTTTTGTCAAAATAATAATAAATAAATAGGAGAATAGATCTGAATTTAAATAAAATGAGTATGATGGAACAACTACCTTACAGTGCTGAAGTATTCCACTGTTTTTGCTGAAGCATGCGTATGTATACTGTCAGGAATACTGTACAAATGCAATCATCACAGATCAGTTCTGGATCACTTTTTAGACCTCCCTCTCCAAAGCCCAGAAAGTAAGAGAGCATACATAGCTAATTTTTTAAGCAATTTTAAGTCTACTACATCACATTTAGAGACACAATTTTTCAGAAACAAAAGTATCTTTTTTTCCCCTTTTCTTTTTATTCCCGCCAATAGGGTCTTTTATTTTTTATTTCAAATTATTTAGTGTTTAGTACTAAACACTAAAGAAAAATCTCTCTCAGGGAAGAAAAGAAAGAAAAAACTCTCATGAAAAACAGAAATAACATTGCCTAATTTTAACTTTACAGCAGTCTTGACCTGTTCACACCTGAAAAAAGGATCTTCAGTCCCAAATTTTTTTACAGCAGGAACATGACATCTTTCACATGTGTCATCTTCTAAAGAATTATTTTCCAATACAAAATGAATATACTAATTTAAACAACACAAATGGGTTTCAAAACATGACTTAAAATTCTTCTTGGTTTTTATAAAACTTTTATGAAACCTTTTATGCCACTTTTTATGAAACCAATAAATAAAGTTGGTGAATACATTGTTAATAGTAAGGATTTCTTGGTTTTACAAATAGATGTCTGACACTAATAACTAGTATTGGTTCACAAAGTAGCAGCATTTAATGAGATGTATTTATAAACTGAAATAATATGTTGACATTAATTCGTTTTAAATCTAAGTACCATGAAATGTCTGCCGCATTCCATGCATTTAAGAACCAATAATTGATAATAATTTATTTATCTTTTACTGAGTTTTTTTTTATTCATTGTTATTATTTTTTTTTATTTTACCTGTTTGCGTTTGTTCTTCTTTGCTTTAGTAAGTGGTTTTCCTTCTACCTTTGCTTGATGCTTTTTGCTTGTTAAATGCTACCAAAAACAAAAGTAAAACAATTATTTTATTTCATACATAAGACAAACACACATACATATAAGCATACAATACAGCAATAATTATCTGATTTAAGCAAGATCAATGTTAAGTTTGGATAATCCGTTTTGTTATTTAATAACGGGTAGTAAAAAAGGGTAGTATTTTGTTATTTAATAAAGGGTAATAAAGTTCAAGTAAAACATTTATTTTTAAAATTTAACATGCTACACAGAAATTTATTTTCAAGCATTTAATTTGACAGAAAATTAAGGGACTAGTTCAAGTAAAACATTTATTTTTTAAATGTAACTTTTTTTTTAACTAGATAGAAATTTATTTTCAAGCATTTGACAGTAAATTATACTTTTCATTAATTAACAGAAAAATTAGTCATATCTGTAACTGCTGATTTTTGTATACTTTTTTGCAATTAAAGCACTCAGAGTTCTACCTTCAAAGGGGCAGTAACTGATTAATTTTCACTTGCCTTTACTCAGTATGAAAAAATATACTTGAAGAGGGATTTTTACCTGTGAGGCCACATCATCTGAACTTCAAGAACAAGATGAAATAAAGTCTCTTCTAGATATACTATCAACTTATATTATCATGGTCAAATGTTATGTTCTCAAATCACAACAAAACAGTTCCCGTTTCCCACCAATAAGATCATATATTACAAAAGACCTTCCACTTGATCACATCTCAAATACTCAAAAATGTGACAAAGACTTGATGGCATTAATTATAAACTTGAGAATCCAGTATGAGATAGCAAATGTAGAACCTACGGACAAAAGCTCATTACTCTATAAAGATATGATAATTCCTCAGATGCACTATAACAAATATACATAGAGAGATTCAGAGATTACCAAAAAACAATCTTTGTCTATAAACTAATCATATTTAACGGTAGTAATGACTGTTTATTGAGTTTTAATGAGATAAAGACTTTATAGGGACTTTTTCAAAAAGATTGCCAACCTGAATTGAAATTTAACTTGATTTTAAAGAGATTATTTGAATTGAAAGTACTTTTATCAGATACAATACTTTCAGTGCAGGAGAGTAAAAACCGCTCTAATTTCAAATGTGCAATTACTGCAGTCTTAATTAATTTCTTTTTGTCTAAAAAACAGCAGCAAAAATCTCATATTGGAATGTCAGCACAATAAATCTTGCCTTTTGTTAATGTAACTTTTATATAAAAGTTTATTTTGACCATCATAACACAACAATGACATGCTTTCTACACTGCTAGACATTGAAAATGCAACACCATGAAGGAATAGTCAGAAATTTATGCTAATTTTAGAGTAGATGCACACCACTGAGTTATGCGAATGATGTGAAATGCGCAGCTCTCCGACGCACGTGAAGTAAGATATAAGGGAAGGAACGTGCAGAATGGGCAATATTCATATCATTATTTCTGCCAGACGAATTATTGAAGAAAGTTGTTTTTTTGTCTCGGAGGACACACGTAATAGGAAAAAATGCCAGGCTGCCGTCAACAAAGGCACTTCCAGCAGATATAGGACTTTATGAGGGGTATGGTGATCGGACTGAGAAGGGCGGTTTGGTCCTTATGTCAAATCGCAGCTGATACCCACGTGGATGCGAGCACAGTGAATCAGCTATGGCGAACATGGTTGGAACAAGGGAATGTGGGAAGAAGGAGGGGTGCAGGTGCAGCCAGATTGACGTCAGCACACGTGGATCGGCGCATCCGCCGACAAGCTGTGGTGGTCCCGCAAATCACTTGTACCGCGATTTTGCAGCATGTGCAAGATACCCTGGATGTTCTCATGTCGACAAGAACCATTTCCCGTCGATTGGTTGAACGTGGCCTGCACTCATGGCATCTGTTAAGAAGTCTGCCATTGACCCCACAGCACAGATGCCAACGTTTAGAATGGTGCCGGACTGGAGTGATGTGGACGACAGAGTGGCGAAACGTCGTGTTCTCAGATGAGTTACGTTTCTGTTTATCCAGTGACAGTCACCGCATATGTGTGTGGCGTCGACGCGGAGACAGATCTAATCCAGCAGAAACTGTGGAACGCCCCACCGCACGACAATGTGGCATAATGATTTGGGGCACTATTGCCTATGATTCCAGGTCACCTTTAGTTCGTATTCAGGGCAATATGATAGCCCAACGATACTTGGATAATGTACTGTGGCTGGTGACAATACCCTACCTTCAGGTTCAGCAGGATAACGCCCGACCACACAGTGCTCGCATCTGTCAACATGCTCTGCAAGGTATACAGATGCTTCTCTGGCCACCGTACTCTCCTGACCTGTCACCAATCGAACATGTGTGGGATGTGATTGACGTCGTTTGCAGACTCTGCCCCTACCTCGTTCAGAAGACGAACTGTGGCAAATGGTTGAAAGGGAATGGAGAGCCATCTCTCAGGACACCATCCGCACTCTATGCCTAGACGTGTTTCTTCGTGCATCGCTGTCTGCCGTGGTCCTACATCCTACTGAGCCGACGCCGTTCTCGCTCTGTATTCTGACTATCATTTTGAAAATAAAGATCACTTATTGCTGCTTGCTGTCTCTTCTTTTTTCCAAATTTCATCACTTTCTGACCACTCCTTCTTTGTGTTGCATTTTCAATGTCGAGCAGAATGTACATTGCGACAAAGCCATATTACAATACCATGTTACAAACTAAGTGACTGCAAAATATTTTACTTTAAAAAAACAAAAAACATTAATTAAACATCAATTAAAATCAGATAAAAAAGCAACCTTAGATTGGCATAAATTTTAAGTAAAACTGATAAAATCCCAACAACAAGTCAAAATATCTGCAATTAAACAGAAATGGCACAAGAAGGCAAAAGGTAAAATAGCAAAAAAATGTTAAGCTAAGATTGCATTTTTGCCTAAATTTAATTTTTACAATAGCCTAATTCTCTTTCAATTATATTTATAAATTACTTTACAACTAACAATTTGGTTATAAATATTCAACCTTTTTAGATAAATGTCAAAATGGTTAAATCAAAGAGACAATCAAAATATGTCTTTTTCTCCTCAAAATCCCAAATTTAAAACTTTAAACGGATGGAATAAGTTTTTACCATTTACACAGTGAATGTTATATTTTTACAGTATACAAAAATTTTGATTTTCATTTCTAAAAACTAAAATTCAGTTCTGATTAAGAATAATTTTTGGAGGGATGTATACAAAATCTTTGTTTATACATTAAACAAAAATAAAATAATGAAACAAGATAATAATAAATTAAATAAAAGTTAAGGTAAACATGATAAAATGCACTTAAAAAAAATTACCTGCTGAAGTTGAATTTCTGAATTGACAATTACACTGCACAAGTCACAGGAATATTTAGCTAATTTTGCAGGCTGTGGCTCTCCAAATTCAGATGGCAAAGGTCTAATATAAGCTTCATTAGCTAAATAAAAAATATCAAGCTGTAAAAACTAATAAAACAGCTCATAAAAATAAAATAAGAGACTTTTTCCAGTAATATGTCATCTAAAACTGACTTAATCTAAACTAAGGACATATGAATTAGAACATTTATTTCTACGATATTTAACTGGATGATATCAATGGCTGTTTGTAAGGCTGCCTGTATTCAACAGCAGAAGTTCACAGACTTATAGAGTCACTTCTACCTTACAGTATGCTGCTGACAAATTAAATCTATTGATTCACGATCCCCTTTTCCTGCAGACTCTTGTAGCTGCTTAAATCAGATGGAAAGATGACCTGTTAGATCAACATCCCAACTAATGTTACTGAGGCACAGGGCAGTAGAATATAACTCATCTTGAATATTCTACTGTCCTGTGCCTCATTAACACCAATTTGGATATTAACAGTTAATGCCTATATCATACAAATAGGACTGCAGTCTTAAGGCTAATATTAGTGAAGGCTCAATAACTGATTGCAGTGTTACTTATATTAGCACTGCACACTTGTAATTTGAAATAATTTTTAATAGTAAATTTGATAGTTTTGAAAAAAATAATTTTTGATGCTTTATTATAATCAACTATAGTATATTAATAATACTGTTTCCATTATGCATTTAAATATTATTAGAATTTTTGTTTTAAGAACACAGTATATATACTTTATCCAGAATATATATTTGAGTATTTCCTTATTTTTACAGACCTCGTTTTCTTAAACATCACCAAGGACAGCGATAAATCACCAATAGCAGTCCAAAAAACAAATGCTTAAGAAGTTCGCTCGGCATCACCAGTGGTTGAGCAACTGATGATTGCAAAATACTGACAGTTCGTCCCGGGTTGTGAATGGCCTGACTGTATGGTTGGTTTTCATGGTTTTTCCTATGTGTAACATGAATACAAGCAAGTTTCCCTTATAACCTTCCACAGAAGCACTACTTCACTCAAGAAATTATCTCTTCAGTGCTTCACCATATTCAGAATAATCTAATTAGTTCACACATCACAAGAAGATTTGTAAGTATGCTGAGTGTTATATTTTCTTTCTTCAAAAATTAATTGTTTTTTATTTACCTACAACTTAGGAAGCTGCAATATCACTCTTTTAACAAAGAAGCATTTTGCATTGCATTTGATGATGCAAAAATGGCCATGAAATGAACTACAATATTGGTGGAACATTTGGAAGTGCAGCAAGAAAAGCAAACATTCTGACAATCTGTTTGTTAGCTTCAAATAACCATTCATAACAGTACTGTGGTTTATTTACTGTTTGTCAGAGGAAATGACATTGATTAAGCAGTGCCAGATCTAGGTCAGCCTTTGAAAAAATACATCGATTGACTGAAATAGTTTTATGAGAGATATAAGTTCTCTGCATTTAAGTTGACAGCAAAAATGAATGAATATGTGGTACAGAAAAAATTCAGGAAATAGATGAAAGTTTGTTCATCAAATGTAAGAACAACTAGGCAGGTTTTCCCACAATAGTAGATATTTGACGAATATGCTGAGAAATTGGCAAACAGGTTCTTGTTCAGTTTCCAAATAGAGAGACAATAACACTCATGGCAAAAATCGTAGATCATGCATAAGAGAGACTGGATTTATTCAGACTGCCGGCGAGTGTACAAAACAGATTAAAAAGCAGGGTACGCTCACTACACTGTGAATCATTAATTCTACTTTCTGGATCCAGAAAAATGGTTGCTCGTAAATAGACTATTGAAACACAGTGGGTCTCTGTTAAAAAGGACAAAATAAAAAGCAACAAGGTATGGTTTATCATCATGTTGAGTCCTGGCTTGCAGAATTCATATGGTGAAAGTCCTTGAGACGAAAATGCTTTAGATGCCATATCAAAAGCAACCATAGAAATATGGCAGCTAGAAACTGTGAGAAAGTAAACATAACTAAATGGTAATCATATCATCATTATGATAGGACCCATAAAGATCAGGAAGTACCCATAATTGATATCACTATAATATTCTAACATGATCAGAAGTATCCACACACTCCTTGGTGTGTAAGCCTCCCCCTAAGTTATTGTTCTCCCCTCTAAGTTAGCCTCCCCCTTTGTGAAAAAATTATCCCACTTGCCAACACCTATGACGCTCAAAAATCGGGAGATTTATTTTCAATGAAACAAGATTTTTAAATGATAAAAATATAATTTTTAATAATGATTTAACCTCAAACCTAATATGTGTCAGGTGACACGCAGTGGCACTCTATGTTTATTGGAGAAATGGAACATGACGTTTTCGGACACGTGCTCTCACTTACAAAGCAGAAGTGCGCCATAATTTCTCACTGATGAAACTATTTTGGTTTTCTATGCAATCTAGAAAAAAGACAGGTGCTTTCAGCTACTCCAAATCACTTTTTAGGGGATGCAAATAACAAAGTGTTAAGCCAAGCTACATAAAAATCGTGAGAAATTTTAAGTATAAGAGAAAGTCAGGACAAATATATTGTAAATCGGGTTGGCAGGGGAACAGTCGGAAATCGGGAGAGATGGCAACTCTGAATAATGAACACAGAGAATATCTCTATATGATCAACCTCCTGTCCACAAGGCACAGTATACACTATTTTAGTGTTGAAAACAAGTATGACATTAAGGATTAATTAAATGTTTGTGTTCTGTGGATCTAACATTGTGATTATTTAATTCATGCTGATCAGATGCTAATCATCACTTGGATGTTAAAGAACCTATATGATGGAATTAATCTTGAAAAATAATTTGCTCATCACATAACATTTTATTTTGGCTGCTGTAACATTTAGCAAATTAGTGCCTGATGCATACTAAAGACAGACTTCACACAGTTAGAAATGCAATAAAAGCATATAAGAACAGCAATCAGTATGTGCACAAAGAAAGCAGAAGATTAACTTTTGAAAGAACTGCCAGATGTCAAAGTACTTTGGATTCTGAAAGCACAGTTACATGATAAATTCGGAAGATTAGCCAGGTTTCAAGAGGAAGTCTCCAGCATCATTCTGCAACTTACAGGTTCACTAAATATTTCTGAAAATGATTTACAAGCTACAGAAGATTATTGAGATAAATATGTAGTTTCTATCACTGTTCAAATTTCAATGAACTACCATTTACTGAAAGATAATTTTTAAAAAAAAAGTTTTAACTTCCATACATAAATCAAGCTAAAACAATTAAATGAAGACTTGAAAGGATTACCTCGAAGACAAAGCCAATCTGAGAAAATACATTTGGATGAAAGTCTTCCATATGAAGGAAAATTCCAGTATTCATTGCAAGCCATAGTGGAATTAACACTTGAAAGTTATCCTGTCACTGTGAAACTTATTCAAAATTTTAGAACTAAAGGAAAGTTTTGGGATGAAGATTTATTCATCCATATCTATCTAAGAGATTTCTGGTCTATGGTAATGAAAAATATTATTTCAGGGCACTTCAAGAAAGATCTGCACTGTATAATAAACTGTAAGGCATATTAAGAGTTTACAAAGCTTGAGATAAAATCAAGACAAATACAGAGACTACCAGAAAATACCCTTATTACATGGAACAGAAATAAGAATTCTATATAAAATGAATATTTTCATCAAAACTTAAAGTATTTCCTCAAAGTGACAGGAGAGGAGATGTTTGCTCATGCCCATTCTGGATTTGAGGCTAAACACAATAAGAAAAAATATCAAGGCAAGCAAAATTTTAATTGTTTATGTTGTGACAAGAAGCATGGCAGCGAAACCTGTCTTACAGCAAAAAGATTAACTTTTGAAGAAAGAAAATGCCAATAAACAAAGAAGCGTGCTTTTCTTGTTTAAAATTAGGCCATACTTCTACAGTTTGCAAATTTTAAAATAGATGTTTGGAATACAGTAGAAATAATTTTATTTTAATTTGACCTAAAAGGGAATCTATTACAAATGAATCTAAAAGAAAGTAACCATTGAGCAATTTCAAGATAATTCAACTGTTCTTTCTGATGGAAAATATGAATTAGTTCTTATCATTTACCTTTAAAAGTAATTAAAACATGTGTAAGCATGCAGCTAACGGGAAATTTTGAGACTATTCACTGTGAACATTTTTGTTGAATTTTAGCCAGTTAATTCAGAAGCAAAATTGGAAGCATCAGTATAGAAGTGCCAAATCAAGTGAAGCTGTTCTTATAGAAGAAGGCTTTAAGAAACAGTTAAATTGGCCTCTTGCAAAATTATACAATGTATACTGTCCGACCACGTATTCCAGATATATGCAAACATCCAATTTGGGGCGGAAGTGGGCATATCTATCAGTGATGTAGGGGTGAGTTCAGTAGCCCTGTATATTTAAAAGATTCTTCCATTATGGAAGAGAAATTTTTGTCTATGCTTTATATATTTGAAATTGATGTATCATGAAATTTTAAAATTATAGAATTAAATGAAAATACATTAAAACATCAGATCATAACATTTCAAAGAAAAACCAGAATAAGACCTGCAGTAGTAAACTATGTATCTTAATATAATTTATCATCAATTTATACATATTTTAATAGATATTAATTTAATAATTTAATAGATAATGCATTTTAATTAACTTTAAATATTTTCAAACATTGAATGAAAAACTTTTATCTGTTAAATATGCTTTAATATATTACATTTCTTAATATAATCAAATGATCTATAAATAAAATAAAGCTATTTAATGAGAAGAGGTTGTGTAAAAATTATTTTAGTTTTAATTAGACATGCCATACCTTTCGCCCCCCCCCCTTTACATTTACTTGCCACACAGTATTAAGGGTTCTCCAAATTCGTAGAGAATTCAGAATCCAAATTGTCACTGACAATAAAATTTAATGGTTCACAAAATAATTCTTCTATAATACAATCTTTTCTCCAATATTCAATTTCTAAATTCTTCACATGATCACAATACTGCTTTCAATTGTTCACTGAAACACCTTCAACAGCCTCGTTTGTGAAATGTACTAAATTCAACATACTTATATCTGCAATTGTGTTCTGACTTCGAACATAATTTTTTACTTCAGCCCATACATACTCTATGGCATTTATATCACAGTGTTATGGTGGGAGTTGCAGAACTGTATGGCCTTGTTCTTCGATTATACAATCAAATTTAAAAGTTTTGATTTTGGGAGTATTTTGTTTTACTAAATCCAGCAGCTCCACTTTTCACAAATTCAAACAAAAAGAAATGCTGTGGGCCACTGCATTATATCTCCTCCCCTCCTTTTTTTGAGCCACTTCATTATGTCTTCCTTTTTTTTGGCGGGGGGGAGGTACTGGAGGCTTTATTGACCTGCACTGAATGATAAGGTGCATTATCAATAATTATAATGGAATTTGGTGGTAGGTTTGAAATTAATTTTTCGAGTGCCCATTTTTCAAATATAGTAGAATTCATTTGTCTGTGATAATTGCCAGTTAGTAGCATATGCTTAGTGCTTGAGTTGCAGAGTTTACTTTATAAATTAAGCTAGCATTAGGAATGAAACCCATCTTACCACCAGCAAATAAAATTATTATACGACGAGAGGCATTCCGTGTTTCTAAAATCCCACTGATTTCATTTGATTGCCAGCATTTCCAAATGTTAAATTGATGTCCACCCATGTTTCATCTATGTAAATTAGGGGACGGGATTCTTCTCTGTAATATTGAATATTTCTCGAATACATTGTTCTTGACAAAACAATGTCAGGTCTTTCTAGTAAAATGCTTCTTTTATTGTGGGACTTTTTCCAGATGAAACCAATTTATTGGAAAATCTTTCTGAGTGTTTCTCTTTGCCATGGAAAACTGATTGTGTCTTTTAACATAGGAAGCAGTTTGGCTATAGTTGGTACTTTCTTTTCCTTGGCATAAAAGTCCTGAACAGCTCGTTTTAAAATATCCAAATTAAAATTATCTAAGTCTGAACTTAAACAGTTTTTCCCTTTTTTCTTCTTTTTAGAGGAGAATTCACAACACTTTCCTTACTTTCATATTCTTTACAAATTCTGTTTATGCTCGCAATAGAAACGTCAGTCATCTTACTCGCTCTACATGTTAGCTGTGTAGTAGGATGGTCAGTCTTCCTAAGTGTGACTCATCACAAACTTTAATCCTGTTATACACTAACTACTTAAAACTGCTGCAGAAAGGTATATTTCTAGAGCTTCCTGGAACACTAGAATTCATAGTAAAGACGAAAATTTGAAAGTAAAAGAAGGTCAGTAATAGTGATGCTCATTGATTGTAAGAAAAAACATTAAATGACTCCTGACCTCAGATAGGAAAAAAATACCGTTTTTCACCCACACCTTCAAACTCCGAGACCGAAAAATAACGCACTTTTAACCAAGTAACTTCAAGTAAACTGACCAATCTTGGCCATCAACCAAACTGCTCTCGCTAGTCAAGTGGGGCTGTTAAACTCAAGATATAAATAGGTGTAACAAGACCAACATAAATAATTTTTCCGTTAGAATTGCCGTCTAATGATTCTTGAGATAATTTTTTCCAAGATAAGAAAAATGTTGGGATATGTCCAACAACAGCACAGAACTTGCAGCTTGCAAGAGCTGAGAGGATTATAAATGCTGCCTGATCCAGATCCTGATTCCAGATCTGGTCATGTTATCAAGATACCAGAAAGACTTGACTTCTACGTCACCTGAGTTTTGAGTCTTCCAAAAGGAAGAAGTATTATGTTAGGAACATGGCAACAAAATTTTAACAAAAAGAAATGATTCATTACATAACGGTAGTAATTCATTACCAAATGGAAGTAACAGGTTTGATACAACGTAAATAGTTTAAAATGAATATGATGTAGTATTGAGATGTCATATTAAGCACTAATTAAATGTTTGTGTTTATGATTATAACCTGTAATGTGATTATTCTATTGTAAGCAAATGCTAATAATGCTAATCATTGATTAGACATTTAAGAACACATCTGATATTTATAAATGATTTGTTCATCATACCTTAACTGTTGGTCAGCGGATACAGTTTGAGAAGAATTGGACTGTCTGCTTTTTGCCTGATACAAGCTTTAATGAGCAACTTAAGAGTAAATTAAATTGCTGACCAAAATCAAAAACACCCGCTCCATATAGATGAAAAAACTGACTGTTGCTCTTACATAAAAAACGGCATTCAATTCCGGTGACAATATTTAAAAAATGAGTGAATAATCTTCGTGATCAAATGACAGCAGAAGATGTACCCACACTCTATTAATTTCTTATCTACTTGCAGAAAACCAGCATATAAATATCTAGATATTTTTAATAACATTGTGTGCTTTGATAACATTGTTTTAATAACAATGTTCTTTAAATGGTAATTTCTCAAGATCCCAAATACTCACATTAAAAACCAGAGTTCATTGATTTAAATTACAATAAAAATCATCCGATTTAAAAAGAAAATATATATATATTGTTTTAAATCTTGTCCCTTACAAATGCAAAACGTACAGAAATTGACAAAAAACCTGACTATAAGAAGCATGTTGAAATAATACAACTACTTATTTGCCTGAAATACAAAGAATTTGTCAGTTCTTTTTAAAATATATACATATATATATTTCAGCGAAAAGGGAGAAAGAATTACATTTTGAGAGTAGCATATGCTTAATGCTTCATGCATGTGCAATCGGCATTTTTAATAATAAAACATGTGGAGGGTCCTCTTTCTTAATTTCACTTCGCCGTAAATAAAAACATCCTCATTTTAGAAATACAATAATTTATTAGCATAAGTTTGTATGATCAATAACTTGATTCCATAGCCGCCTTATTCCTTGGCAATCATCTCAAGCCAAAACGTTCTATCACTGCTAATAATTTCATGCCTACTGAATATCATTATAACCCTTATGCCAAACTGGCAAATAATTTATTACCACCTTTTTCATCATCAAATAACTATCACCTCACAGCAGCTTGAGAAATGACTCACATAGTGACATCTAAGACAATTTTTGTTTTAAATATTAGTTGTTGAATACCAACAGGATGGTAGTATTTTATGCTGGCATACACTTGACGACAATTAAAGACTTCAGGCAACTGCAATGTGAAGTGTGTGTCGACAAGGAGAAATGTAGCAAAAATTTCTAAAAATATATTTTGTAAATGGTATTCATAGACTAAATTACATAGGCCAAACATAGCTGTTTGAATTAAGAACAACTGATTTTTTGTTTCAATAAGCCTTAAAGGTACTTTTCCATTATATACCTGCCACACTTATTACGATGATCTATTGACCATTAATTGCCAAATGATGTGTGTGTTTGCCATCTATAAACTATTTGCATAACTAGAAATTGTAAGATTAAAAAAAAGTAAATTTCCAATCAATGGAATCTGTGAAGAAATGTGGAAAAGTGGTAATAAATGAAGATGATAAAACAGAAGTATTCCATTGTGATTACAATGCTCCAATAATCAAATGGTGAAATCTGTAGTATAGTTCCGAGTTCAGAAAATATTGCTATCAATAGTGAAGAAAGTGAGTTGTTGTTGAGAACAAAAAAATTAAGTTGATGACATAATGAAAATTCTGGACACAATAATTACAGGATTTGAATTTCATACTGCAGAAGAAATCATGTCTGTCTATAAAATTAAAGAAAAAGTATTAGCACAAAATATGTGACAAAATGAAAGAATATTTAATAAAGCAAAAAAAAAAAAAAAAAAAAAAAAAAAAAAAAAAAAAAAAAAAAAACAAATATTCAGCTTTTTTTTTAGGGGGAAGGGGGGTAAATTTTGATTCTCTTATAGGTTAAAAATGCTTCATTATTTCATATGCAACTAATTATGATTTTTAATTTTATAATTCCTATATGTCATCTTATTAGATTTAAATTAGTGATCTAAAATCTAGAATTGACAAAGTTCCGATGAATGCGGATCTCAGACTTTGTACCGTATAGATCTTTAAAGGTATTTTAAACAAATTTTAATGGTACTTGATGAAATACAGTAAAAAGATTACAGTAGTATCAATATTTGTTCATATCTAGAAGGATATAAAGATCTTGACAGAAAAAAAACATTAATTCACTTATGCACGAGAAGCTTTCAATGCTCATTATAAGCAAGCAATAGGACCACTACCTTTTTTCTAATACAATTTGCATCCATGTTACAGAGAACACTTCCAATGTTTTTGGAAAATGAATTCTGAATAGAATATTATTATTCAGCAATGCTTACATTAATAAAATTAACTTTGGAATCATTTGAATCATGCAATTTATATCACAGCAGGGTGGGTTTTTTTCATAAGTACCTTGAAATCTTTTACAGAACAAATCTCATCAGTGTATTTTGTTTCGAAATGAACAATACTGCGCAATAATGAAATCATACTTTGGCAATTCTTAAGAAGTTTTAACTTCTTGTCAAAGTGAAAACCAGGTTTTATGCACCACCACCCTTAAAAAATAATATCTAAATTACTTCTTTATTTCTTCATATTTATTGGTACTGCATTTAAATAGAAATAATTACTTATACCAAATAAAACAAAGTTAATGCTTTTATTTTAAAGCAAAAGACAAGAAATAAAATATGTCATTAAAATCTCATTAAAAAAAGTGTCAGTTATTTCTAAATTATACAAGGGAATTTCATGTTTTTTAAAACTTTTATAAATTTTAATCGACCAGTGTAATTGTTTTTACTTAAGACTGTACTCATGAAATCCTTTAAAATTTTTAAAATGATAATAAAATCATAAACCCTGCCACTAAACATCACTTCTTAAATATTACTTTTTTACAGTTATTCGTACATGATATTAGTATGGAGAACATCAAAAAGAAACATATCCTACTTCAAACTCTACAGAAGAAAAGTGAAATTTTTTAGCATTTAAATTAATTCAAATTAAAAGAATGCTATGACTCACTCTTGCCATTCACTTGCGTAGTTGCTGGAAGTGGTGCAGCTGCTGCTCCTTCAGGTTTGGATTCATCTGATGCTGCTGTTTTAACTTCTTTTGGCTGCTGTAATTGTTGCACTTTGGACTTATGTTTAGTTCCTAGAGTAATAAATATTTTAGAAGTTTCAAAAGAATTTATTAATAATGTAGACCCAAAACATTACCTATTTTCAATATAAAGCATTATTTTTAGTCCTATAACATTGTAATTCAAAATAAATACAATGCACATTAACAGAAGTTAATAATGCTCACTCGGACGAACTAAGTTCTATCTGCACATATTGAAAGCAATAATGAGAAATGCTTCAGAATAAAAACATAAAAAATCAGAACCCCATTTTTCACTAATAATAGTATAAATATTTGTTACCAAATACAAGTACATTTGGATTGCTTTAAAACTATCTAATTAAATATAAGAAAAGCCCAATAATCTGGCAGGTTCAGGAATTCAATGAAGCTAGATTATCAAATACACTAGACTGTTGGAATAAAATGAGACACTGTGATTTTTTTTTCATATTACTCAATGCATTAAGGGATGAAAAAGTTAAAATTAGCAGAACACATTTAGTGAATCAAGTTTGCTTGCAAATGCATTTAATTATTAAAATTTATTGATTAATAAATTCCCTCCTTACATTCTAATTTTTCCTGTCTGATTATTTTAAAAAATTAGACAGGAAAAATTAGAATGTAAATATTCATTATTCCTCTAATATTGTACTTTCAGTTTTTCTTATATTTCAAAAGCATTTTACAGCTTTCCTAGCCTCATGCCAGATAATCTTTAGGTTCTAGTCTATGATATTTCTACCTAATGGAATGCCTTCTTGGAGGACTTCTTGAGGGAAACTGGCATGTATTCATGCTACACATGGGGAAAATCATGAAAACCAACTGTGCACTCAGGCCATTCAGTTGGATTTAACCAAAAAAAAAAGACTAACCTACCAGTATTCAAAAATTAAAGCACTCAGACAATGGTGGAGCTGCTAGATGATCTCTGATGAATCTTAATCACTAATTGTCTTTTGCTTCGTATCATTTCAATACACTCTATGATATTAATTAATTCTTCTACAATACAGATAATGGTATACTAACCAAAAGCTCAGCATTTGTAAACAACATACTTCCAAAATTAACTCATTTCTATCATTTTGATTCATTAGATTTTTTTCGTATTCTGAAAGTTTGATTAATGGACCATTTGTAGAAAGGGTTTCAGATATTTTCAATAACTCAGAGTGGTTGATCAATTCAACCTTCTTCGATACAATTTTGCTACAGTTTCTGCCAAGCATTTTATAACGTGTTGTTTTTGTTTCCGAGCATTTAAAATTGCATCTTTTATACTCAATTAATCTTCATGGTCTTTTATACTGCAATCAAAGTTTAATAGCTTTTGTATAAACTAATTCATATATTAACATTTGAAGTTTTGAATAACTCCCAGCTGGATCTACGGGTTTGTGGAAATCAAATAACTACTCCAGATGACCAAGAAAGACTAATAATTAATCCTAAACAAAGCTACATAGTAAAAATAAGCAGTAAATAACTCAAAGAAAATGCAAATTCAGCAAATCTTGCTTAATGCACAAAAAATGTCAAATTACCAGCATTACTCAAAAAGTAAACTCTAAAACATAATTTAGTAACTCTTGGAACCACATACTGAACCAATTCAGAACTGATCAGAAACAGTCTGCTGTTAGAGCAAAAAAATTGTCAAATGTCATCAAACCATTGGACTCAGAATCAAAAGATCTACAATACTAGCAAAAGATTTTCAAATGTCATCAAACAGTTGGATTCGAAATTACAAAACCTTTAATTCTATATCAGAAATTTTTGCTTATATATAAAATATGTACCCATAAATTCAATTATACACAAATAAGCCCTAAAATGCAACATCCAAGTAGATAAAAATAATATAAGCAATATAATCGATACATAAAAAATAATACAATCATATGCATTCAAATATTTACAGAAATTTATAACATTATTATCCAGCTTTTGGTAAGCTGCTAACTTTAAATTTTCCATTTTTATTCCTTTATCAATATTTTTATCGAGTTTTGAAAACATTCCAAATAAATAAAGAAAGCAAGCAATTAATAAATGCACAGCTTCAAATGATGACTAAATGAAAAAGCATAAACACACGAAGCAATCACTGATCCTTTCAAGATACTGTTGAAGAAAATCCTAGTACAGTAAAACCTTAATTATTCCATGTAACGGGAATGTTATCTCAGCTGATTAAGAATTTGGTTAACCCTTCAATGGTTGCAAGAGAAAGTAATTCTTTCTTTCCAAATATGCATGATTTCCATCAGTCGTGAATCTGTAATGCGAGCTCAGCTTGTTGATGGCCATTAAAAGGATTAAATTTTAAATTACGCCATTTTTTCCACTCAACAAGGATATATGAAATTGTTTATTCACAATTTTAAAAATAAGTTTATAATTTTAAAAATAAGTTCATATATAAAACTACTCATACTTTAACAATTTTGGTAATAATATAGTATGCAATCTACTACTACTTTTAGTTAATTACCTCTTAGATGGCACCACTAAAATGGTATTTTAAAATTAAAATATGCGATAAAATGGCGCAAAAAAAAAAGACTAAAAAAGAAAGAAATTGCAATTTTAACATCTAAAAAATAATTAACTAAAAATGTTAGCTTACTACCTAATTACCCACATTCCTTTATTACTAGATAAAATTTCCCTTGCATTACATGACATAACTTCATATTTCTCCAATAATACTTTCAGTTTCCCTCCCTCCAATATTTTCTTTACATTCTCCAAGCAGGAAGCAAATCTCTGCATTTTATTGTGATAAAAATATCCATGAAAAAATGGAATAAGCAAGTTCTATCAAAATTTACTTAAACTAAGAAATTTAGTCAGGTTTTCTTTTATGCATTTTCACGAAAAATGATTTTGAAAAGTAGGTTAACTTTTTTTTGTCATAGTTCTATAACTCTATCAGCTACATGGCTAATTTTCACATTTTTTGTTTCAGGCTCATCGCTGCAATTTTTAATGTTCTCCAGATCTATGCTGTAAATGATTTCTTCATCTCTCAGAACTTATTTTTTTTCACTGTTTTCTATATTTATCCATTCTTTTATCTTTTAAAACAAGTCTAAGATTTAATTGCCAGTTACCACAGCTTTTGTTTTTAACTGAGGTAAACCTTTTTTTAACTGTAATGCACAGTGGGAAGGCTGCACACCCATTACTGATATTAAAAAAAGGGGGGCAAAAGATATATCACTGATAAAAGCTCTGATTTTTACTGTACTCTTTCCAATGTTAGTACATTTTCCCAATATTTCTTTACACCGATTGCTAGTTGGGTTACCTGAGACCTGGTTAATAAAAGTTCTATTGTAATAACCATCTTATAGTACAAATGTCTAACAAAGGGGTGTTGGATTATTAGTTATATCAAACCACTGGATGTAACACTATTGGACGTTTACTGCATATAGGCAGGCAATGCATTTTTCATAATTTAGAAAATAAACAAAATATGTGCTGCTTCATGTACAGGCAACAGCTTATAATTTGACTTGATTTTACTTCCCAAAACATTACCTTAAAAAAAAAAAAAACATAAGGATCTTTCAGTTCTTAACAGCAAAATACTTATTTACAGAACAAGATAATGTTCATAAAGTGGAAGCAAACTTTATAACTGAATAACCAATGACATTTCTATTCAGAGAGGAATAATAATATAACATAGTAGCAGTCCCCCCCATCCAAAACAAAATTAGCCAGGCTATAATAGGCTATGTTTACAGTAAGATTTATAAGGATGCTAAAAATGCTCTTAAAAAAAGGAAGGATTATACAGAGATTCTGATAAGGAATCACAATCTCTGAATAAGTATAAGTAAACTAACTGAGAATTAAATTTTTGCTATGACCTAGAACTCGGAGAAAATGTAAATTTAGAAATTGTACATTTAAATCAGTTTCTGAATTTGTTACAGACTAGCTTATATAAAAGTATAAAATCTTATATCTAGACAGTAATTTAAGGAAAGGAGGCTATTTAATGCAGCTTAAACAAAATATACAAAACTTTATCCTGCATAAATCTAATAACTGATGCATCAATAAAACATTCATTACCTTCCAAATGTGTCTGCAGTTGCAAAGAACTATTTGCAGTAACATTGCATAATTCACAACGAAATGATTTCCCTTCTGTATTTATGTCTTGACCTTCTGAAACTAGGCAGTTAATGAAAAAGAGATACATACATAAAATGAGACTATCAAAAATAAATTTAAAATAAAGTATAAATAATTTAATACTTGAAGTTTGAGTAACAAGAAAATTGCCAAGGAAATATTTGCTAAAATTATTTAAGCCCTTTGACATGTAATGGTCAAAGTGACCAACAAATAAAATTCCAGTATTTTATCTGATTTTAAAGTTTTGTACCCTAATTTGCTTCTGAGACTCATCAATATAGTTTAGCATTACTAATATATTTTAAGACATTACTTATTTGTGCAATAATGAAACATGTAAATTGGCTTTAATTTGATACACTAAAGAAATTAATGGCAAATGCTAATCCTTTATGAAATATATCAATAAATATAAATATTCTGGTGTTAAACCAATTTATCAAAAAAAAAAAAAGAGATAGAATTTTCTCAAAGACAAAAAATTTTCATATGGTTAAAATGCACAAAAGGATCATGAATATACGATTAATTATAACAATGGTTATAATACATACCACAATCATGAAACTTGTTACACAGCCTTTATTTTCAGAACAACTAGTTAGTACATATATACTTTGAATTAAAAAAATCTTTTAAATGATAAAAATATTCATGGCTTACGAGAAGAACGAGACACACGTTGCGTTGTACTCAATTCTCGCTAAGCCACGGAAGCTCGTACGCTGTTATGGTCAACCGAGAAAGCGTGGAGCACCGACTGGGGGCTCTTTCGCGACGGAACGTTGCACGGGCGTTTCTTTATATGGTATGCTCGGTGGAGAACCTGCTGGGTGCAAAAGCCTTTCACGGGTATGGCTGTAGAGGGGTCGAGGGTTTGGCTACCACTCCGACCGCAAAGTAGACGTGACGGATTCATTAGTGTGCTTCGCTGAGTTCTTCAGTGAAGAGGTGCATTAGTTGCCTCTCGTGTTTTGTCTTTATGCCCATTGTTCCTTCGCAGCATTAGGTCTGCAGGCAGGCACGAGTACTGGTCGCTGGTTAAGAAATGGCTACCGCTGCTGGTCGGGACTTGTCTTTGACCGGTTTCATGCAAACTCATTGGGGAGTTCTTGCATGATAGAGGAGTGTGTTACCCTTATGCAGATCCGCATGTTAAGTTGCTTTTCCCTACGGCCCCCCTCGTCTTCTCAAGGCAAAGCTGACACTGAAAACTTCCACAGCGCGTCTACGACTAGCTCGGCCTCTGTGACATTACTGGCTGTCAAGGCACGTAATAAAAATTGAAAGACGGGACTTTTCAAATCTGCGTCCCATGCAGAAAAGCCTCTCGATGCCCATGAAGGCTTACCTCCCAGCACTGATGCCATGGAGGACGTAGTGAGTTTTGAACTGCTACTGAAAGCATGAGATAAAATTCCCATATGTATGAAATAAAAGAGGCAGCCATCTGGACAGCGGCTCGTAGTGCATTTTCCTCCCATTTTTAAATTAAAATTTTAAAAAATTACAAAATGTAAATTACTTAATTATTTCTTTTTAGGAAAATTTAAACTCATAAAAAAATATTAAAAAAAAAAGAAAAGTTTGACTCTCATATGATAAAAATTGTCTGAGATATTTAGTTTCAATATTTTGGATATATGATGTCATCTTCAACTTGCCTTGAGAGGTTAGTTGATAAATAAATTAGAATAATTTGAGGTTTCATTTCTCTCCTTAAACGGCATTCAATGATATTTTTTATGACAAGTATGTAACATTCTTTAATTTATAACTTTGTCACAAGTGGTATGTCAAAGAAATTTTCATGTGAGTACCTTATAAGTTTTCAAACGTTAAAAATATCTTATTATTATAATAATCCTTTATTACTTTGAAATCATTATTTAATAACCATACAAAAAATTCAATAAAACAGCATAAATTTTACAAGATTCTGTGGATAAGAATTTTTTTTTTTTTTTTTTTTTTTAATCTGTAGTGATCAATAATTTTTGCGACAGTCTGCAAAGCAATGCTTATGCCTTAATCTGTTAATATCAGAAAACTTTTTCTAACTAGATATTTTATTTTGAGTTGTATACAAATACAAACATTTCACTTTTAATAAAGTATGACCCTTGAATACCTAGAAAGAATATGTTTAAAATCATATATCTTAGTGAACTTTTGTCATGTAAGAGTTATACATTTTTATTTTTTATAATCAGAAAATTTTTCTAAATGTAAGTATCGGACTGAAGGAATATATGAAAATTTAGATTTTGTAAATGTTACAAAGTTGATTTTTTTTAATTTAAAAATCTCATACATAAACATATGCATCATTTAAAATATTTTTTTAATTGGAAATAAATCTCTCTGACCAACTGTCGAGAAAAGAAAGCCAGTATAAAAAATTTTGTGGGCATGGTGTATTAATATTCTGGAAAATGGCATAAATGAGAGTTCACCCAAAACAGCCTCCATGAATAAATTTTACCAAAAAGATTCACCGATCCTTATGCTAATTATAAAAATGAATCTGCTATTTTGTCTTATTTCTTTATATAACTAAGGAGAAATTTCTAAATAATTATAAATTTATAAAATAAACTTTCATTTAGCTAATCCCATATTTTTATAAATTGCTTTTTATTACATTTTGCTTAAATTATATTTATTTCCTATTGCTAGACTGGTATATAGTCTTTCAAAATCTATATATAAAATTATAAAAAAA